>CM034357.1:59768963-59830540 GCA_019925275.1 Mytilus edulis | reverse complement strand
AAAAAAAACAAGCATTTTAGTAATTACTGGACAATAACTTGTGTGTTATTGTATGGATCTCTCTGACATTGTACCACAAGGTTCCATATCACAAAAGGAAGGCTTGGATTTAGCTTTGGGGTATTTGCCAGTTCATGCAGAAATTAGGGGCCAAAAAGGGGCAAAAACAAGCATTTTTCTAGTTTCCCGACAATAACTTAGTCAGTGAAGCATTTTATTATATAATTGTATCAATTTCGAGATTGCATGTTCATAACGCAAGTGTGTCTCTGTTTGTGATATCCTGTAGTGTCTCTCAGTTTGCATGTTTTGTCGACTATTCGCTTCAGACGCATAAAATTAATAAACGTGTTGTTTTCAATAATTCATATTATTAGTTTGTATTTGATAAAAGTTTTGTTGAATTTGTGATGTATTTCTGTAACGTAGTGTTGTCATTTTAGCGATATTATTAAAATTGTTATATAAACGGGGGGTTTGGCTAGCCGTAAAACCAGGTTCAACCTACCATTTTTTTCCTAAAATGTACTCTACGAAGTCACGAATATGGGAGTTATAATCAAATAGTTCGTTTCTTTGTTTGTTGGCGTTTGATTTTGTTGCACTTCAGTGCTCCTGTTGTTTCTTTTTTTGTCCCTTTCATTTGATGTGTTTCCCTCGGCTGTATTTGTAACCTGTGTTTGTTTTCTTTCAATCGATTTATGACTTTTAAACACCAGTATACTTCTGTTGCATTCCTTTATCTACAGAAATTGGCCATACGTATTCGTCACTTGAGATTATTTAAACTACATATTTTCCCAAAAATATTTGGAGGTCATTAGTTTTTGGTTTGATTTTAAGCAATATGGTACCAATAGAAGCAGAATTGACACAGGTTTATTTGTTTTTTTCGTTATATTTTTTTTTGTGGATCATTTTTTTTTTCTCACAAAATAAACATAAATATTATTTTCTATTTAGAAATTCGCTATATATTCTACCATACTAAATAATAAAATCTTATTGTATGTGTTCACATCAAGAGAAAAATAAAACACCCGAAGACAAAACTATGAACAAATAAACAAACATACTTTAGACAATTCTACGATAAAAATCCATCCATAAATGTCTTCAAAATATTATTTTTTTGAAAAAATATGTTTTTATATTAAATAAATGGCAAAAAGTGCAGGTGACGAATACGTTTGGCCGGGTACTGTATGCCAAACGCGTTTTTTTTTTTAGTGATCCTTGATATGGAAATATGTTTATGAGTTTGAAGAGAAAAACTAACGAGACTATATAATATAGTCTTGTCAAAAGGGAGTTGTCAATACCAATGCCAACTACAAAGGACAACTATGAGTTCTGTATCATATCAAATGCGAAAGAGATGAAGAAAGAGCAGCAGTAATATAGTGACGATTACCTATTAATATGAATTGGTAGAACAATAAAATGAAAACTGTGTCAGATATGACTGTCCTAAAACATAAAAAGTGGTCTCAATATAAAAATGCTTGCTTTTTACTTCTAATAGAATTTTGAACGCAAAAACCATGTAAATAAACTCCTTACAGATGTTCTTGCGCATAAAACATAATATATACCACCCATTCCAGGGGCGGACCAGCCATTTTAAAAAGGGGGAGGTTCCTAACCAAGGACAAAAAAAAAAGGGGGGTTCCAACTACATGTCCCCATTCAAATGCATTGATCGTCCAAAAAAGGGGGGTTCCAATCACTGCATTATGTATACAAGGCTGGTATCATGACCTCAGTCATATCGTTAAGTCTCTTCATTTGCTGTTCACCACCAATTTATATTGATATTGTTAAAACTTTTACTTTTCATGCCAGATATTACACACCGTCATATGGTTAGCCAGTTACGTAGTGTAATGGTTGGTAATACTTAGAAATAGGTGATGTCTTCAACACATATGCATGGTAGATTTCCACGAGCTATGGTGTTTGTTTACAAATCGATATTAATGAACATCCGTAAAAAGGTAAAGAATGTCCATGATGGTCTTCTTTAGCAGACATGGTGAGAAAAGAAACTGAATCAATCACTTATTACAACACACAATATTTCAGTGTTCCGTAAATATTTACGCTGTAACTTTTGAAAGATCTTTCGTAAGATTAAAATTATAACGACTTTGACCCTAACACTCCGACTAGATAAATAATCTGAATTCAAATAATTAAATGAGTAATAGTTATTTAAAGAATATTCCCTCATAATTACCATGTGATTACCTCTTCAATTTTGTATTATTTTATTTTTCATTTTGACCTCGAGCATCACTGAAAAGACATTGATTGTCGAAATGAGAATATGGTGTAATTTTAAAATTAGTACCGTTTATGGTCGATACCACTGGGTTGATACCTCTGCTTGTAGACTATTAGTCCCCGCACCGAGTCTATCATAAGTGGCGACAACTTCGGTACTGGTATAAAATTTGTAATATGCTGTTACATACAATATATACAATTTTGAAAATCGTTTTTAATTGAGGTATTATATATTTGTAATAAATATATTTTATTCCTTATTCGGTTTTGGATTTATTATTGGTCCTCTTTAGTCATTATTACAAGACCTGCCTATTGTATTTATTGTATTTATTGTTAACTTGTTTTCGTCCTGAACATGCATGAAATATTTGCCACTGGACGTTTAGCAACCAACAATCAATCAATCTTTGGTTTTATCAGCTCTTCACGGTTTGTTTAAGCATAGATGTAATACCCATCTATGGTTTAAGGTTTTAAGTTGGCTTTTCACATACATGTATTTTATCCTCGAGTAACATTGAAGGGACATTGATTGTCGAAATGCACTACAATATGTATCTTTCCTTAATGTTAATAATTATAAATTAAACCATGACAATAAGAAATTTTACTGACGTGTTGCTCAGTTTATTTTCTATGGTGGGTATCAATTTATAGGCATTTGTTTTTCTTTTGTTCGATTTAATTTTTTGCCAAGGCGTTGTCAGTTTGATTTTGAATTTGAATGTCTTTCAGTATTTTAGTTATTTTAATTTTTGGTATCGTTCGTCTCTCTATAAGTATTTAAAACAGTACAATGTATATGCCTAAATAACTAATTTTACCTCTGTTTTTAAATTACCACCTACCAGTAGTTTTTGTTGCCTAGTATACACAGGCAAAATTTTGCTAAAGTGAATTTCACATTAATCTCATATGAAATTCAACTCAAACGAGCTCAAGTTAAACATTAAGCTCACGTGAAGACTTTCATGTGAATTTCACGTGAATTGAATCACGTAAATTTTTCACGTTTAAAATTTAACGCGAACTTTACAAAAAAATTGGTATTTTCCATGATTTTAATTACATTTGAAAATTTAGATGCTATTTTCCATGATTTTTATTACATTTGAAAATTTAGATGTTATTTTCGGCATGAATTTGATTACATTTGAAAATTTAGATGCTAATAATTTCCATGATTTTAATTGCATTTGAAAATTTAGATTCTATTTACCCTTACTTAATTTAAAAAAAAAAAAATACGTGAATTTCACATGAAAGAAATTCTCGTGATTTTCAAGTTTATTTCCCGTGAGTTTCACATGAGATTCACGTATAAGCTCGTTTACGGTGAAACTCACGTGAAGTTTCACGCGAGGTTCACATGCATGTAAATTCTCGTTATCATACTGTACGATACCTAATATATAAAGAAATAGAGAGAGTAATCTTTAGAGTACGTGCAAGTGATAAGGTTACAATCTCGTAATTGTCATATTGCTTGTCAAGTTACAAAATGGTGATTTCAATTGTCATTGGTTTTTCAATATCCATACAAGAAACAGTTTTGCTCCTTTACAAATAACATCAAGCAATTTTTATAAAAACGGATTTGTTATATAACATTGGGAAATGTTGTATAATTGCAATTATACTATTATTTAAAAAATTCCAAAACGATAAGGATGTATTAACGAGGCCCCTCATGGGGGGGTCCTAGTAATCACATAATCACCATTTTTTTGCCAATATAATCACATAATCATTAAATATTTGCTTATCTTTAGTAATCAAATAATCATAAACTAAAAATACAGTCCTAGGTAATCAAATAATCATGAAATATTTGGCTTAATAATCAAATAATCATTAAAAAAACGGCCAAGTAATCACATAATCAAAAACCCCATGAGGGCCCTCATTAACTACATGTTATAGTTGAGTCTTCACCACTGAATGAACAAAACTCATGCTGTATAGCGAACTTTAAAGGGTCCGGTATAACATAAAAACGAAAGACACATAAGAGAACACTGAGTCTTTAATATTTACCACATCTTCCTATATATCTATTTATAACATTCACGAAAAAAACATGCATGACTGACGGAATCCAACGACAACTTGGCCTACATGCTATACAGAAAGCATTTTGTGGAGCTAATTAATAGACAAATATAAATGAAACTTCTCTCCACAAGAGACCAAATTACACAGACATAATATTTTTCTTATTTTATCCTGATTTCACATTTCTCGATCGTTGTGAGAAAAATATGTCTCATTCCGGTTAGACTGACTTGATTACAATATCCACTGCTCGGTGAATCAACTTGGCCCAACATAACCCGGGTTCTCTTTTCTCAAACAAATCTTTGATATTCTTTGAACAGTTAAACTGAGAGACATAAACAGACTACATATAATTGTTTTAATAGATAGTTACTTAGATACAGTGTCTGAGTGTTTTTTTTTTTATAACGTGCTGCTATAAATTGATTTTTGACTTGGCCTCACATGGGACTATTTATAGGTCTTAAATGCCTTATAATTATTGAATCAACTTTAATTATTAACAAAATTGCATGATAAACACAAACAACATACTGTTTTAGACAAGTACAATTTATTGAGAAAAAAAAGTATGGAAAATAAAATTATTATCTCCCTTTTGGCATTTAGAGTAATAGAGTTATCTCCCATTTGTAATGGATCAAGATGAACATACACTTCGTATAGAAGCAGAAGAAGTTGTTAAAGAAGTGTCATACGCTGTGAAGTTTGTTATAATATCTCCCAATTTACCAAGCACCAATGAACTAGTATATCTTAATTTGGAAACGAAGGAAAATGAAGAATTCTGCGTGGAACTGTCAGTTCGTGGATTCAGGGTAAGCAGACAGGGGAAATAGATAGATAGTCATAGTTGTAAGAGTGATGAGTAATTCTCCAAGTTATAAAGTAAAATTTTTGACAACGCTGTAAAACTGTCTGTACACATTGTATGTTGACATGTTGTCAAATCGTAGAAGAATATGTGGAGCTACAAGTACAATGTAACTAGCATGCCAGGTTTGATGATTTTGTTGTTTTGTTGGAAAAAAGGGGGAGGTGCTCATAATGAATGTCAAAAAGGGGGAGGGGTTACTGAAATAAAAAAAGTTTTGAAAAAAAGTCAGTGGTAAAAACAGGTCACAGGACTATTTCCTGGAAATTTCACTACTTTAAAAAAAAAAAACAGGAACGTATATATATACTGTTCCCAGAGAAAACAAAATAATGTCAAATTTGAAATATATATTTATTTATTTTGTTAGATTGTTGTTATTTAGTTTTGATTTTATTTACCATCTTCACTCTTTATTAGAAGTCCCTTTCGTATAATTGCTGTCAGGCTTGTAAAATTCTTTTCGTCAAGCCTTCAAAATCAACTAAAGTTTTCAGAAAATTTAGCTATATAGCTTTGGGCTTCATGTCAACTCAAAAGTTTAGCGTAAAGTCACCAGAGACATGATATAATACAATATTTGTGTTTATTGCAATTGAATAAATTTTCAAAGGTTACTTACAAATGCAGTCCATGTTAATGTCAAGTTTTCTAAAGAATTCATTAAATGTTTATTTAAGAATTGAATGCTTCTTTTGTAACTTCAATGGGGTGTAAAAGCGTTGACCAAAGTACATTTTGTCATTCTAAAAATGTGCACACGGTCAACGCTTTTACACACCTATGAAGTTACAAAAAGAACCATTCAATACTTTATGGCTACATTTTTTTTTAACTAGGATCATGAAAACACAATTTTTATCAAGTTTTTATTTAATTTACCTACAGGTGCACTTTATTGTGGGACCTTGTGTCGTCATGACTGACAAGTTTTATTGTGTAAGGAAGTTGATTAAGGAATAATGCGAGATTGCAGTGTAGGCAATCAGAATAATGTTTTATAATGAAACATACATCTAATGTAGTTATTTGCTTATTAACCATATGATAACTGGCTTCAATTTCCTTTCAATAAAAAAAAAGTAAATTATCAATCAATACTCCGGGTGCGGGAGTCTCTCGCTGCATTGAAGACCTGTTGGTGACCTTCTGCTGTTGTATTTTTCTATGGTCGGGTTGTTGTCTCTTTGGCACATTCCCCATTTCCATTCTCAATTTTATTCATATAACTTTAAAAAAGAATGAGAATGAACAAAAAATACCATCATACTTAAAAACATTTGTACAGAAATTAACATTTTTTCCTTAGTATCAGATACATGTATGTGACTTCTTTCCCTACATGTACATTTATCAAATGTGGGATAAATGTGCAACTTTTTATAGTGTGATTCTTTTACAGTTAACTAAGAAAATTGTTACATATTACACTTAATAAGAAATATTGGTTATTCTTTGGTGAAATCATTAAAATATTCAATAGACATGTATGATATATAAATAAAGGTGGTATGAATGCCAACAGGACAACTCTCAACCAGAGACCAAATGACATACATGTAGAACAACAGGTCAGCCATTTCATTGGCCAAATGATATTTATTTCATTTTTTGTATGACTATTTTCAAAATTTATGATTTATGATAGCATGTTGTTACTTATTGTTTATTTGTGTTGACATTCTACATTATGTTTGTTAACTTTAAAATGTCAAGCACATGTGCTAACTGTTACTTCATAATACATGTATCCAAAGGTCATGTGTGAGATTCAGCTAAAAATCAATGATGAATAAAAGCCTGGTCTAAAGTGACATTTGTAAATGTCATTTCATTAAATATATATATACTTTTTATTGATATATCTTAATAATACAAAAAATGTGAAATCTAAAATATGTAGAACTTTACTCATTCATATGGCAGAGCAGAAAGGGGGAGCTACAACAAAATACAATACAAATAGTTTATTTATGTCTCACCATTAATATTACAATACATAACATAATACACAAATACACTTGAATTTAAAGTAATATTTTAAAATAATTATTTTATTAAATTTCTGAATACATTTGTACATGTATTTTCCATCACAGGTTGTAAGTCAACATTTTGATAAGATTGAGAACTTGGAATCACGATGTTATGAGACCATATATGCCTTATTAGATAACTTGAGTCCTGGGTATAGAAACACTTTTGGAGACACCTTGGCCATGAAATTATACAGTATCCAAGAAAGACAGAGTGAGGATGCCTCTATATGACATCTGTAAGTCTTTATTTTAAGGTCACAGCAGCTGAAAAGATACATGTATACGCCTGTTTATGGGACCTATTATCATGATTATGGTATACCGTTTTCCATCCAGGTCAACATGTTAGACAATACCTAAAAAAGCATTAACCAATTTGCATGAACTTTGATGAATTGTTTATATCTGTTGATATCAGCTGTTTTTCGGATTTTATAATTTGTGATTTTACATATCAAAGATATGGGGTATTATTCATTAAAAAGGGTGATTTTCCAGTTTTGGGACAATACCTCAAAATGGTTTGAGCAGATTCATGATCCTTTGGTAATTTGTTTATATCTAGTGACGTTACATTGTTAGCTTACTTTTGGGTTTTTATAAACTTTAGATTATTCATTTTTGTCAGTTATGGGATCTAACTTATTAAAAAAGGGGGATTTTCTAGTTGGTAGACAATAACTCAAAAGTTCTTTAAGCGGTTTTCATGAAAATTTGATGAGTTGTTTATATCTATTTAAATTACCTTCCTTCACTTATTTTTATAACTTTCTGTTATGACTACTTTGCTCATGGTGCAGCTCTTTATTTTTAATATTTCACACATGTCTGAGAGTCAATTTATTGTAGTTTATTATCAGATCCAGTTAAAATTTTATAAAACCCGGCATTGTACTTTAGATACATATACTTCGAAGAAAATTGTGGACTTTGTAACAACTATCATAGAACTTTAATTGTTCATAAGTCTAAAGTTCAAACTATACTGTATCTGAACTTGAGACTATTATCATGATTATGTTTCTATTCTAAATTTAAAACATACTTTGATATTATTATGCCCCACCTACGATAGTAGAGGGGCATTATGTTTTCTGGTCTGTGCGTCCGTTCGTCCGTCCGTCTGTCCCGCTTCAGGTTAAAGTTTTTGGTCAAGGTAGTTTTTGATGAAGTTAAAGTCCAATCAACTTCAAACTTAGTACACATGTTCCCTATGATATGATCTTTCTAATTTTAATGCCAAATTAGAGTTTTTATCCCAATGTCACGGTCACTGAACATAGAAAATGAAAGTGCGAGTGGGGCATTCGTGTACTGAGGACACATTCTTGTTTTTTTAGAATCTTTTGTCAGAGATTTTTCTATGCTTTACAATATTTATACATGTAGCTGTTATTTTTCTACTCACAAAAGTTGCAAAAAATAAATCACTCGCTAAATAAGTTGGTTTACAGTATTCCAGTTGAAATGTAATGAAAAAAAAAGCATAAGGCATATCTATTCATGACACAAAATCAGTTCTTGCACAGCAAAAAAACAGAACACACCAAAATCAAAGGAACAGCACTTTTATTACTGTTCTTCATCTTAAAGTATATTTAATATAATAATCAAACACTGTGTACCAACTACCAATTATATAAAAAATATTTATGTATGAAAATATAGAAATAGTGGAATAAACATCTGCAAAATAGTTACCAATTTACATATGTACCGTTTTAAAAACACCTTCTATGGATCGGGCCCGCACCCCAAAAAATACAAAAAAACCAAAAAAAAACCCAACAAAAATCTGATCCTGAGATTTATTTATATTTTCTACATTTACAGGATCAAATGATGTTATAAAAGATTGGACCAAAGGAAAAGAATAGACCAGTATTATTTTGTTTGTACATTTATAATTTTACAAGTAATACTTGCTAGATATATTTATATGCATGCATTTGCTTAACCCTATATTTTGAAATATAATTTGGATTTAATTGAGAAACTACATTGAAAAGGCAGAAGAGTCAGCATTTTCTGTCATCAAGTAAACTTTAAGTGTAAGATGAGTATATTGGTGATCACACATAAGTGAGATGATATTCTGTATCAAATTTTAGGGGACTACTGCTGTATAATAAGCAACTTTGAGTTCAATAGATGTGCTACTGGTTTGTATGTAAACATGTAAGTTCTGCTCTCAGACTTATAATCTTTGACAATTCTGTATCATGATGTAAGGTTGTGCCTATGGGAGTTTAACAGCCTCCCATTTTAATCAGGTCAATCTAATCTACATTTTATGCTTGATTGACTTTGATTGAGTTTTATGAGATCTAAGGTGACTTACAACCATGCAATTGGTATTAGAATGCATTGATGGAAATGGTTCAGTCTCCCATTAAAACTAAATCATGACAACTTATAATGAACATTTCATACAACCAAATGCAGTCATTTCCTATTTCAGATTCAAGTAGTAAGTGACCTACATGACTTGTTAGGATGCATGAAGCAAAGTATATAAGCCTCCCTAAAAAATAAATCACTCTGGTCTATATTTTTAGGGGCATTGACATTTTTATTATAACGTTTTATTCAGCCAATTATGGATGCTGTGTCTTTGTAGCCATGTAATAGCTGTTACATTTAATCAAGTGCCTTTTCTGTCTAATACCAGTGATAACTAAATATTTAAAATAATATGCAAAAGACTGACAACACAAATTTTTGTTTTCATTATTCTTCAATACCACCATGATAGTAAAACAATTGGTACACTTCATGACCCTTAATATCAAAATAAGGGAAGCAAATACTTGAAACTTTGCCAGTGCAAACTTACTTCATGTTTAATTCATGCACCTACATTTTAAGGTCAAACAGTTACCAACCAAAGACTTAAGACTTGCTATTTTATCATACTGTTCAGAAATTGTACAATTATTAATGAACATATGTAATCGCATTAAACATTTACATTTTAATCAGTCATTGTTTTGGGTTAAGACTCATGCTGGTCTCACATAAAACCTGCAATTTTGGTAATTTAGTTTTATGTGTGCAAACTCTCAGAGAATTCCCAGGGTATTGAACTGAAATATAACATGGAATTTTAGCAAAAGATATAGAGGTAGACATGTCTCATTTCATCAAAATCTAAAAATATTTATTTTTTTACACTGAAGATATAAACTGAGAATTGATTTGGATGAGCATCTAATTTGCTACAGTGATATTTTAAATGATATATTTTATTCTCTTGCCAAGCATAATTCTTTTATTTGCAATTTACATTATGATTATTCTAACAGAGCTTCCATCCCTATTGACAGTCTTCCTCTGACATAGGTCCAGAGTCATAACTAGGTTTCTAAGTTGATACAAAATATTTTATTTGATTCTGTATTTTTTTGTAGTCATTCTATAAACTTTGTATCCTAGTAGTACATCTTTGTAAAGATTACAAAATTTGAAATATTGTATACTTAGATATGTGTGTCGCCTCCATCATATTATCCCAAACATAGGGCCCTTTTTTCTAGTTTTCTAGGGTTTTAATGCAAAAATAATAATAAAATAAAATGTCTGTGAATACAAGCAACTTTAGTTTATGATCAATATGGTGTTCTATTCTATTTCATGTAGAATTTTATTCTAGTCCATTCTTAGTCGGCCACCATATGTTCAAACTGAGAGAAGCACATCATGATTTATTCACATTTTTTGTATGTGATGTACATTAAATGAAATAGCCATCTTTACAATTGAACCAAAGAAGATGTTCAAACTACCAGTTACTGAAAAATTTTGAAATGTTATATAAGTTATAAGTCAAAAGTCCCTTTAAGTCCCTTCATATTTCATGTTTTTAATTTAGTTAATGGCTGCCTACACAACAAGACTGATGATGAATTGAGCAAATTCTGAATCAAAGGCCTTATGTTGCATTATTTTCACTTATTTATTTGCCATAAAAAATATATCAAATGCCGTTTTTTAAGAGATAAATAATAATTTTTTATTGATGTGATATTGTCATCATAGGTCTACCAAAGCTATAAATTCCAACTTAAATCATAATATTTAAAACTGATGAGTTTATGTTGGGTCATTGATTATGATACAGACCACATTTAGTGAAGTCAAAGCTAGACAAGATATTATTAAATAAGCATGTGCTTTTTTGTTTACTGTAACATGATGTTTAGTTTGTTTAAGAACTTTTAGAGATACCATTTGTTTTGTTAGTAAGGTCTATCAGATCTTTATATTTGTGCTTGTTTTTATCTGGTATTCATGTCTTTTTGGTTTGAAACAAAATGGTGAGACATGAAATGAAATAGTGAAAAGTTGTACCTTCATTGCTGTTTAGGGTCATAATGACAGTAGTATTAAATCATAGCAAGGCTTTGGATTTGTTAAAGTATAAGGTGCTATTTATATGTATATATTTATATATTTATACTATTTATACATGGTATGGTTTCCTAGAGATATAAATTATGTTATAACGTTTGCATTGAAGAGTTTGAACAATTTTTCGGTTATGCAATTTTATTTTAAACACGTTGAGAACAATGCTGATTATATATAGGTTGAAGACTGTAATATTTCCAGATGACACAAAATATGATGTATTTACTTGCATTTACTCTTTTGAAACGTAAAGAAAAATAAGATAGTACAAAACTATCGAGTCCAGAGTCTATGTTGGTATCCTGCAAGTTGACATCCTATTTACACATCAGCTAGTCCTGCCAGTGACTTACAATAACTGCTTTGTTGTATATTGTAAATGTGTTGTACCTGCCACAATATAATTAGCACGGCTTAATTTTTGAAAGCTATAATATTTCAAAATAAACAGTGAAATTTAATTTGTAAAACAGGAAACCAGAAGAAGGGCCAATTTTCACTGCATTTGTTTTAATCAAAGGCAAAGCCTAAAGGCTGTCAAATCCTACTGGAAATGGAAAATCATCATCAGTACTAAAGATATTGGTTCACAATTTTACATATTTTCGAAAAAGATTTTTTTTTTATTTAGGGCTCAATATTGATGTCAAACGAATATTTTATATAAAATTTTTGCATTGAATTGCAGTCATAACCAAAACGAATTAGTTTGTACCGGAAAAACAAGGCATTGATGTTCTTCAAATGTAATTTTGGTTTGGTAAACAATGTTCTTTATGAACATTTTTGGAAGAAGAACTTGATACTGGGCAAAATATCTCTTAAGCTGCAGTTTTGGTCATTTTTCTGTCGCTTTTTGTCTGATTAGCAGTTGAGAAATAGGCGAAAATTAAGTACTTTGATAATTTAAATTTCAATTTATACTGAAATACTTTTTGAAAATGACCCCGTGTGAATTGAATTCAGGGTTAATTGGCCCTACTCTTTTTTCTAAAAAAATACACCAGTTTGTTATATTTGAATTTAGTGACCATAATCAATTTTTCAAGCATTGATTTTGTTTCTAATTTTAGATTTGTTTGTCGCAAGAGTAAACTATTCCTAGTAACTAAGTTGGACGTAAATATCCCTGCCTATGCAAATCAAACAAAAAAGCATGGTATATGGTGTGTGATCAAATAAAAAATAAGACTTCACATTATAGTGCTTTTCACATTTTTGAAATCATAAGATTGAAAATTTAGTGCTATCAAAACACGTTCTATAACGTTTGAGCATGCAAGGATACAGTTTCTCCTATGTACTAGTTGTTTCCATCTGTGATAAATTTTAAAATTGAAAACATGTTACATGGAATATATGACACAAGATGTATGTTTAATCTAAACAGATTGTTGTAAAAGGTTTATTTGAACTAGGAAAATAACTTCTTCTTAATCAGTTTGCCAATAGGTTTCACCCTCCAAGCATTATTTTATTATTAAGATGTAGCATGATTTTATACTTTTATATTTATTAACAATTGTACAATGACTATTATGTGGCAATTGGTTTTTATTGTTGTTTACTTTTATATGTATAATAAAACTATTCTAATTGTATTATATTGTTGTCTTTAGTAAGAGTCATGTGGTAAAAACAATACAATGACTAATTACTAATAAGGCGGGAAAACATTTTCTCTTAATGTTAAACATACATCAGTCAGTCTGTTATAATAAGACCTGCGTTATATACATAAGGAGACAACGTATCATGCACCACTGTTTAAAATATTTGATGTTATTATTCCATAGAGCATCATTCGACCTCCACTGTGTACCTTTTGGAAGATTTCGTCAGAACATTTTTTTTTTCATAGTGGATAATATCCAATGAAATTTTTAGAATACATCTCTGTCGGGATAAGGAGTTTTCATATTGTTGTAAGATCAAATGCATGTATTTGGGGCAAAGATTGCACAAAATGCAATCAAATTCATCAATTCATTGGCTTTGTGGCTACATCGTTAAGGCCTCGTATCTGTATTTGAGAATTAAAACAACTGAAGTGAGGGGAATATTAAGTAGACCATACCCATCCCAAACAATTCATTTAGACAATATACGTATAGTGTCTTGAAATATGAAATTTATTTGTATGAGGCTTAGAAACGGGAAAATGCGAGGTTCTACCGAGCATTTTCCCGTTTCGTGCCGAATACAAATAAATTTCATATTTCAAGACACTATACGTATATTGTTTTTATACTGAAATCGATAAAAAAAAAAAAAAAAAAAAAAAAAATATGAAACAAATATTATTAAAAAAAGTGTTTGGAATTTCCCCCTTGGGGTATCATTTTGGGGTATTTCCCTATGAGCGTAGTCTAGGCGGTAAGGACAATTTCAGGAATTAGAAAGGGAAAATGAATTTAATTAATAACAATTGATAAACATGGTATATAAATTACCAATTTGAAGACAAAACAGGTTTAAATTCATAAAAGTTTGACCATTGTTACTACACGTTGTCATGGTTGTGACGTGACGTTGTAAGTAGGCGTGGCTTATAGGTGAGTTGAGGTCATTGACGTAAGCTAACGTTTATACGTATAGCTTTATCTGTATAGTAAAATAGCTGATTGCAGTATAAAATAAATTTATACTCTGATATTCAATTTCACTAAATTATGCCGTGGCATACTTGTCTCACTATTTGATTGAAAATAACCTACGTAAAAAGGATTCAATTCAACTGCAATTAAAGACAGAGGAAGATAGCTCCAATTCCATAAATAAACTAAAAATTTAAAATAACAAAAATACCGAATTCAAATGAAAATTCAAAACGGAAAGTATGGTATCAAATGGCAAATAAGATGCTCAAACACACCAAACGAGTGAAAAACAACTGACTTGGTACAGACATTTCCTTGTGTAGAAAATAGTGGATTTATAACTAGTTAAACCTCTCACTTGTATGACAGTCGTTATAATGTGCTATTTTGCAATTCAATGATTCTGTATGCTTCAGTGCTCAAAATTATCACAGAGTATGTACATGACCAACACGACAGGTGACAAATGTGGAGGAGAATCTGCTTACTATGTCAGAGCACTTACAATCACTTCCTGATGGGGTTCGTGTTTCTCTGTTGTGTTTTGGTAAAACAAATTTATTTAACAATATAGAGTTATCTCTCTTTACTCGTCTCCTTCACACCACTTATTAACAATTTCAGTCATGATAGTGAGAAACCCACGAACATTGGTATCCAACGAATAATAATGAATTCACAGTATTAAATAATAAGAATTATTGCTCCTTGAATTTATAGTTTATTGCTGATTTGTTATAAGTATATATACCACGGTGTCATTCAAAACTTGTATAAGTCCGAAGCGAAATTTAACTAGGACACGAGAGAAAGATGGATTGAGGAACACTAACCCCACCAAAACCACATCAAAATGTGGGTTATCTTACCTTTTCGTTGATGTCACAGAGGTCTAAAAAGTAAAGTACCAACAATACCGAACTCAAAAGAAAATTCCAAACGGAAATTCCTTTATCAAAAGAGTGTTGAACGACAATTAAAGCATATCCTTGCCAATCTTTGACACAGATATTCCGAATAGGTCAATCAAACTCTAGATTGCGGATGTCATAAAAGAAGTTCTAATAGCGATATTAACGGTTTCAATTTTCGATGATTAATTCAATTTCTCATTTCCGTCCCGTGAGAAGGAAAAGAAACAAATGGCAATAAGTAAATATAAGCAAAACTAGAAAAGGGTAAGTTTTTCTACTGTGTATAAACTGGGAGGGGAATAAAAATTAACCAGAATTATTTAAAGGAATATTTTAACGAAACCTGAAAATATGCAACACATATATCAATATCCGAGCAAAAATAAAATTGTAAAAATAAACCAGATCTTAAATGTCACAGACGTGTATGGCACAAACAAACAAGAGATAATGATCGATATTGCACAAACAATTCAATACATGTGAAGCAAGGTTCTTGTTTATATGTTTATACAATTATATAATTAGTTAGAAATGTTACATATATAGAATATCATCAGCCCAGTACTCAGTACTTCGGCACTTACATGATTCATAATAAACTCATCATAGATACCAGAATTAATTTTGTATTTACGTCAGACGCGAGTTTCGTCCTCAAAAGACTCATCAGTGACGCTCTGAAATTGCCCGTTTATAAATTTTGAAATTATAATTTTCAGCTTTGAGTGTCCTGATGAGGGTGAATCCAGAAAAGTGCTTCTGGCATATGCAATGTATAACGTATTATTTTCATTTATTTTTTTATAGAAACATGGTTCTTTGAAGTTCATTTTAACTTGCTTAAGGAAATGGTATATGATGTAAAAACCTAATCTCCATCCGTGTCGAGTTTGTGACTTTCCATTTTGTTTCAGCCCATGATTGTCTAGTGTATACATGGACTTGTATATATCAATTGAACGTCGTCATACTTTTTTTTATATTTATCATCCAGATTAAGTTGCAGACTTGAAATAGTATTAATGAACGACACTTACACAATTTGGTTTTTACTTTTGAATTTATCAGTGTATTGCAATTAAACTAAACAATGACACTGTTTTCTGCTTTTCAAAGTTGTTCAAATCTCAACACATTCGAAAATCATTTGATTTCTGATTTGTCAGTAGTGACGACCCAGTTTGATTATATCCAAATGAAAAACAAATATAATTGGCATACACAGATAGAAAGGTAATGTTTTTACCTTGTGTTCTAATCACATTATTTGTCGTCTATCGTTTATCCAGAATCATGTTAAATTTTTAGATTGAGATAATGTTGTTGTCACATCAAATTGAAAATTTGTAAACATATTGATAATGATGTAAAATTTAAAAAAAATATTTGCAAAATCAGTTTTTGTCCCAGATTTTACGGTTCACTAAACATTGAAATATGATAATTAGAGCAGGGCATCGTGTCCTATGGAAACATATTCTTGTATTTTCTGGTACGATATCAATATCATGTTCAATATAACTCATTTCATCCAAGTTCAAATTAAGGAAAAGTATCACACTGGTAAACACATCTGTTCAATATCCTGACACAAAGAACTTCTTTGGAAGAAAGATAAGAAGTTAGCAATATCCTTTAACTCTACTTTTCGCTATATAGATGATGTTCTTTCACTAAATAATTCAAAATTTGGTGACTATGTGGAACGCATCTATCCAATCGAGCTAGAGATAAAGGATACTACAGATACAGTTAAGTCGGCCCCATATCTTGACTTACATCTAGAAATTGACAATGAGGGTCGGTTGAAAACAAAACTTTACGACAAAAGAGATGATTTCAGCTTTACAATTGCGAACTTTCCATTTCTAAGTAGCAACATTCCAGCAGCACCTGCATACGGGGTATATATCTCCCAATTGATACGATATTACCGTGCTTGCATTTCCTATCATGATTTTCTTGATAGAGGGTTGCTGCTCACAAGGAAGCTATTAAACCAAGAGTTCCAAACGGTGAAGTTGAAATCATCCCTTCGTAAATTTTACGGACGCCATCACGAGTTGGTTGACCGTTATTGAATAACCGTTTCACAAATGATATCGGATATGTTCCTTACGTCGTAACTACAATCCCCTTCCCTTTCCTGAATGTGACCTACCGAATTAGACTATTTACCGGATTTTTTATCACATAAGCAACACGACGGGTGCCGCATGTGGAGCAGGATCTGCTTACCCTTCCGGAGCACCTGAGATCACCCCTAGTTTTTTGGTGGGATTCGTGTTGTTTATTCTTTAGTTTTCTATGTTGTGTCGTGTGTGCTGTTGTTTCTTTGTCTTTTTCATTTTAGCCATGGCGTTGTCAGTTTGTTTTGGATTTATGAGTTTGACTGTCCCTTTTCCCTTTCGTCCCTCTTTTAAAATGTCGCTTGCATCGGTCATACTTCTTTTTTGTTTATGCAAACTCTGATATGCGTGCTATATAGTGCATTCTAAGAGTTGTTTTTAAACCAAAAATACATACTTACGTGAGAAACACAAATAAAAAGTAAAAAAACAAAAATACTGACTCCGTGTAAAATTCAAAACGGAAAGTCCCTAAATAGATTGCAAAATGAAAGGCACTAACACATCAAACGTATGGATAACAACTTTCCTATTTATGACTTGGTACAGGCATTTTCTAATGTAGAAAATTGTGGATTGAACAATTAATGAAACTTTGCATGAAAATAACTAACAAAGCCTATAATTTATTTCGTCACGCATGAGTTTCGCCGACATATAACCCAACGTCACAGTGTAGATACTATTCTGTACGCTATCCGGAAGTCGCGATTTTCGAAGCGATGATTTCCAACTGGCTAACAGGACGGTTTTGCCTACGGTAACTTTTCTCATCATTTGTTTACTCCTATATCTACAAAGTGCTTTGAACATCTTCAAGGTATATATAGCATCATAAATATGAGTTACTGTAACAAAAACATGCATTAGAATATAAAATATACGTGTGCATCACATCACCTTGGTAGAAAAAAGTGAAATCGATGGACAATTTTGCTCTCGTAGTACAACGCAAATAATCTTTTATTGCAAATATTTGCATCAGTTTACAGTTAAATATATACTGTTTCAATATTCTTTTCGTATTTAAGTAGAATATTCGTATTTCCCATAAAAAAATATGTTTTCCTTGAGGATCCCAAAATAAATTACTGTACGATCAGTCTAGAACTGACTGTATTCTAGAAGCGATTTCAGATTTTTTGACTGTATGACCAGTCGTGATTTTGAAGAAAAAACAACAGCAATTTGAAGGTATATACGTGTATATGTGATATTATGAACTATCCAGGGAACTATAACGTGTAATTACTTTCATCAGACAATACAAATATATTTCTGATATATTTTTTAGACGGCAAAATAATTGTATTTTTGTTCCATCAGTCTTATTTAAAATCAAATGCCTAAAAAGTAATACACGATTCGCTTGAGGACTTTGTAATAGTGTATCGTTACAGTTATCTGTTTAGCTATTACATTTTTAAAGATTATTTACACCGTCCGCCGTTGACCAATTGATGATAACATAAATCAAGCTTGTCTTTTAAAATAACAAAAAATGGATAAAGACAGCTTTGTGTAGGGGGATAATTCATGTGATATAATTTTGGTAAGTTTACAGAAATAGAAGGTCCATAAATCATTAATCGAGTAAAAATGGAGCAATTTCAGAAAACTTTAATGATTGGTTAAGGAGGTGTTGGAAATACCTGATGGGTGCCCCCATATAATGTAATGTTCAAGTCCGTATCTTATATAATGTAACCCCATAAAAGATTTTTACTAAAATTCGAAATATACGGTACACAATGCAGTCATTATCATTTATGATAAGAAATCCGAATAAGATTAATTAATAGTTATATCAGTGACGGATTCAAAAAAAGGGGATCCGGCAGTTTGAAACCCTTTTTTAACTATCAATTCATTTGTATGGGAACATATATTTGGAATCCTCTTTTCTCCTGGATTGGACCCCTCTCCATTTAAAAATGGCCGGAACCCCCAATGTATATTAAGTGGTTTATGAGGAGATGCGCTTACAAAACCGGCGAAACATATTGTACTGGTCCAACGGACGAACGGAAAGACGGACTTCTTTATCACTATAACCCCCCGCTTGACAAAGTGGTGTACAATTGAGTGTCAAAGAGACTCTTTTCTCGTTTGAATTGTTTTACATTGTCTTATCGGGGCCTTTTATAGCTATGCGGTATGGGCTTTGCTCATTGTTAAAGGCCGTACGGTGACCTAAAGTTGTTAATGTCTGTGTCATTTTGGTCTTTTGTGGATAGTTGTTTCAATGGCAATCATACCACATCTTCTTTTTTATATAGGTCTACATCTTAAACAAAGTGAAGGAACTGTGATCAATTATAGGCTACAGTACGGTCTCGAATGTGTGTAAATACATGCATTTTTATATAACAACTAAATCTGTGTGTTTGTACAATTTTAAGTATAATGGAGGACATTTCTGAAACTTATATACTAGTATACATCAAACCTTCCTCTTATTTTAGCAACATTTAAACATCCTTATAATTAATGTAATACCGGTAAGTCGAGTACACCCTATCAAGCTAAAACATGTTTCATAAGTTTTCAGGATGTGATTGAAATATATTTGTGTTATTTAGAAAAATGCCACCTTCTAATGTATCGTGAATAACTTTGAAATCACCACTAGAATACAGTGACATAAAGACTGATCATACAGTTTTAAAATAAACAAGCGAGACTGATCGTACAGTGAGAAATTCAAACAAGTGTAATTTTCTTATTTCTGGCTTCAAAGATCTGGTTGAAACTTTTACCACCACTTGAAATATACTTCCTTGAGTTAATTAAGTCTGGTTTTTACGTTAATTTGTACACTAAGAGGGTAAAAAGATTGTTTTTAGGTTCGCCGACTGATTTTTCTTAGTGATGCACTTGAAAATCTCTTGATTAAGGCAAAGACATGAATATTGTATGTGCGGAATTTAATTCTAAACCATTTGAGAATATCGATGTCGGCTGAATTAATCATTAAGGATTGTACAGATGATCAACTTACCGTTTAATTCAGTATACCCATCAAATTTAAAATGTGATCCAAAAAGTTCTCGCTTCGAAAATCGCGACTTCCAGATAGCGTACAGAATAGTATCTACACTGTGAACGTGGTATTCGAATCCAAACGGTTAAAAAACACAAACACAAAACAACGAAATGAGAACCAGCATAACCCAATATTTTCATGAAAGTTATATTTACTAGTTATTACATATCTTGCGAGGACCATGATTTCCTAGTTGTAGAAGAATCCCTGCGCTTCTAGTGATTTTAACATTTCATTAAGCAGAAAATTTATAGAAAATTCGGGTATCACTAATTTATCGTATCAGCATATAAGTGCTCAGCTACCACGCAGGTGAAACCAGGAACCAGGAACGATTTATTGACTAATGGGATGAAGATACCAGGAATATTTTATAACAAAGAAATAGTTTACATTCAGACAAAATCGATGAATTATTATAATTAACAATTGAAGACTTTATTTAATAGTTCATATTGCACAATTTACAGAATAAAGCAAATCAATAATATCAAAATGATCAACAATATAAGCTTTTCGTTGTTGTTGAATAAACATTTGTATGAACACTGTAGAAAGATAATTTTATTTTTGGACTATTTATCAACTATTTCTGTGAACTGGTGTAATACATGGAAGTGCAATATGTCCATCTTTTGCAAATGACGATAAATCAGTTCGCGTTGTTGCGCGAGAACTCATTTGTTTAGACGGTGACGATATCGGCGAAATTTCTTCGATTGAATTGTCGTCTTTTGATTGGTCTTTAGAAATACCGGTTTTTATATTACCATTGTTAAGTTTTGCCCGTAAGAACATTTTAGTCTGTTCCACAATTGGACTGTTGAAACGTTCAGAAAGCGTTGGTGAGTGACATGAAAGTTTTGAACTGTTGTCAGATGAGTTGTCACTCGTTGTGGAATAAATCAAGTCAATTTTCTTTTTGTTGTTCACAATTTTGACCTCTGTCTTTCGTATGAATCTTCCATTTAGGTCATATTGTGTATTTCTAGAACCATCCACTGATATTCGCTGGAATCTTTTAAAGCCAGCTTGAGCAGAATAAGTTCTACAATTATCGTTTTTATTTGTTTTGTCTTTAGAAAGTCCTAAATCAGTCTGTGCTTTTGGATTTACTTTCCTTGGAGATAAAATTGGTTTCGTCAGTGAACCTCTTCGCGATTTGGTTGGCGATTCACACCGTTCCTTTAACGGGGAAGATGATCGCGAAATTGTAGCACCATTTTGTGGCGTGTTACGGTCAAGCACAGTGCATTTCTGAGCTAATTTTGGCATTAGTACTTTTTTCTCTGTTTGATCCTTTATTTCTCCTGTAGTATCGATATTTGGTCTTTCTTGATTCTCTTTGCCTTCCTGTTCGTTTTCTTTACCTTTTCCCGCTCTTACAGAATCACAAACTGCAAAATAATGAGATATCAAAACTAAAAAACGAACTATTATAAAGATTAAACTAAATTTCTAATAAGATATCAAAACTAAAAAACGAACTATTATAAAGATTAAACTACATCTATTGTAACATTTATTCTTCATCAAATGTTTCTACGAGTTCTTAATAATTTAGACTGTCTTGATTGTTTAACATAACACCTAAGGTTGTTTTATAAATTAAATAACTTATTTTGGGATTGGCTAAAATTTATTCTGCTTTTTTATGATAGGACATTGAACAGTTCTTTTTGTATTTTCCCTGAATTTCTGAAATTGAATAGCTTTGTACATATACAGAAAATTGTACGATTGTTGTGTCATTTATAGAGTAAAAGTACCTTGACTAGGGCAATTGAGGACTTTGTTTGTAGTCACATTAAAAATCATACCTTAAAAGAATGTTGCTCATTTTAATTCTAAATTATAAATATCGAAGTGGATTTTTTTAAAATGTGGTAATGTTTCTGTAATTGGATGAATTTGATTATTAACTAAATCATGTAAATAGATTTCTGTATATTATATTTGATTGTCGTTTATTGTTGAACATCAATCAGACCGTTAGTCTTCTCGTTCAATTGGTTTTACATTTCTCGTTTCATGGTTATTATAGCTTGCTATGCAATATATTTTTTGCTCTGTGTTCGAGGCTGTACGTTACGGTATACTTGCTAACTTTAACTTCGTTTAGTATATGGTGGAGAGTTGTTTCATTCACAATCATATCACATTTTCTTATTTTTATATTCTAATTAAAATGTAATCAATATTTTTTCGCGGAAAATGCGTCCTACTTTGAAATGGATTTTTGTTGTGCACTAATTTTTTTTTACTTAGATGTACTATTGTGTACTGAAAAAAGATTAATTAAATAATTATACCTCTGATATTGATATGATTGGCATTTTCATCTATTTCTACAATAGTCAGATCTTTCTCTATATTTGATAGCACACCATCTGCATGTACAGTCTGTTTCTTCTCTTCTTTGTTTTCTTTCATTATAGGAGCTGTCGGTATTGGAGAAGCCGGCACTGATCTGTGTTTTCGCACCTAGAAAAAGTTCAACATCAGTTTTAACGTATCAGGAATAATAAAATGAATTGAAAGGATTTCTGTAAGCACAATACGTGTTTTGATGATAACTTTTATCAGTACACATATGGATCAAAATTTTGAAAAAAAACACCAACAAAACCCAACCGAAAGTATTAAAAACCAAAAGGTTCATGGGTATATATGGTAAAAAAAACCCACAGAACAACTGAGCCTAATAGAGTAATACTCTTTATTTCATCTCAAGTACGTGCTATTGTTATTTAAAGCGATACATATTGACTCTTTTTGAATGCTGGTAGATAAATGGTCCGACGGCAGTGTTTAGGCACAAAAGTAGTCTTAATAATAATCAAAAGATTCGACTTCCATGCACTCTTTGTTTAATTTAAAAATCTTATGTTATGTTTGATTGTATTTGTAAACTCTTTTTTTATTGATATATGTGATTTTAATATTAATTAACTACTGTTGTCTATATCGAGAAATGTAACAGGAAAATACTTTACCTAAGCAAAATCTAGAATGGAAAAATGTCCCAAAATAAACTGACATTTGAAAATAAAACAAATGAAACTTTACATAAAAATGTAATTCTTGATTAAATTTTCTTTATAGCTTTCTTTTCTTGATTAGAGTTGTCCCTCTTTACTTGTTGATTAAGAATGACTTTTTATCACCCATATTAAGACAATCTTCGTTGATTCTTGAAACATTTTCAAATAGTTTTTATGTTTAAGAGGGTGATATTTCTATTTGAAATTGTCAGAGTGGGGTTATCTCATGTATTGTGTGTATACATTATTTAACATTCACCTGGTACGTCTGAAATGCTTGTCCTGCTCTGTTTGAGTAGCTTTCTAAAGCAGACATTTTCCCTCTTACTCTCATATCTGCATAATATCTTTTCAATCTTTGATCTAGGGTATGATACATAGAAAGTGCTGGACTTGGCAGATTCCCAGTGACAAACCGGATGACTTCACCAAGCCGAAATCCTTGGACTTCACTCATATGTTTTAAGATTGTTTCATCTAGCTCATCACTTTTTCGCCTGTTTGGAAACACTGATCGTTCAAGGGGTTTAGTTTTACCTATTAATATAAGAGAACACATAGACATTTTCGTATTGAAAATAATCTTCTGCTAATTGACTTTCCATCAAAATGTTACTATTAAACATTTCATGTCTTTTTGAATAGTAAACCTGGAATACAACCAAATGGTACCAATTCCAGTTTGAACCCGTACTTTTACGTGTATAATATATGAGAATATCACACAAGCTAATGTAATATAAGCATTATGTATTTATGATCCTTGTAACAGTAATAATACACCATTGGTTTGGTTTTTAGTTAATATTATTTTTAAATGTAGCTATCGTCATATTCTGAATAAGCGGTTTCCAGGTCCGTCTCCAAGCTTAACAACACAATGATAAGGTTGAATTGAATAGAAGAGTTTAAATAGAACTAAGGATTGCTTCGTTACTGAAAAAAACAATTGTTTGTTGTAAAATATTCGATCGATTTACATAGTGTTTTGCATTATCAATTTTAAAGCCATGTTGTATAACTAAGTAAGCAATTATTCAACAACATAAAACAAAGCATATAACCTAGATTGCATTCTTGTGTATTAAAGCAGAGAATTCTTTTTTATATCCTTTTGAGATGTCTTGTTTTATTTTACTCATTGAGTCATTAATCAATTCCAAATATGTTTGATGCCCATGATGAGCAATACATGAACGTTTGATGAGAAAAATTGAAGACTAACAATGAAAGCAGTATTCACTCACACACTCACCCGCAAAGTGAAAAGGGATTAATATATTGTTTCCCAATCACTGTAAATAAATATGTTTAAAACAAATCAGTATTCCTAATAGATTTTTAGCACTGTTTCATCCTGTTTTCTATCATATATTTTCTATGGTTGCTATATATATACTAGTATATCTTACCTTCTGCAATCCATGGATGTTTCATTGCCTCAGTTAATGTTATTCTTTTATCTGGGTCCGGAGTCAGAAGTTTCCGTATTAAATCTCGGCAGTCTGTGAGAAGACGGAAAAGAAATTAGTTCGCATTGATACACTTAGATTAATAAATAAGTAAAACAATAAATAAACAAGTATTGTTTTATAATTTACATAGCTCAATTATGGATGTATGAAATAACTTGTACCATGCATTATACGGCACTGTAAAGTAAATGGTTGTGGATTTAACATTATTTCTAAATATGACAGAAATGAAGATTAGTGCATTCTAAGCGTTATTCTCCAATATCAAACATCAGGAATGATCGGGAGCCCACAGTTGTGAACGTTAACAATGTTTTAATAACAGTATCGGTCATAGATAGAGGCCAGTCTTAACAGTCAAAGGACAATGTTCCTGAAGAATTGTAGTGATATTTGTTCATGTTAAATAAAATAAAATATTGCTTATTTTTTTAGCAATTTAAATGGGCTCTCTCTAATTTTCGTTTAATATGTGTGAAACTAAAACCTCATTTACATCATATTCCTTCAATATAATATTATGGAACCTGTCGGTTTGTGATCCCAAGTATTTCCCGCAGATGGTTATTATGCATACACTTGTTACAAAAACACTTAGACGTATCGTTATGTAATAAATTGATTTTTAATAGACAATTTGAAAAACAATGCCGAAACAATTTCAAACAGAAGATGTCAGTGATAATATTGAAAGATGAAAAAATCTCTTAATTCGACGTAACCGAGAAAGACAACATTCCTATTGTGAATGTGGAAACCAACTAGTGTTATAATCTTCAATAATATACTGTTTGTCATTATGGGGTTTCTCAATCAATCAAAACCTATTTAACACAATATGAATATGATAAGAACTTAAAAGTTAAGCATGATGAATGTATAGATATTAACAGAATTGCAATGAATTTATCCATAAAGTATAACGATCGATTTTAACCAATGTGAATGCGCCTTTGTCATTACATTTGTTTTATGAATTTGTGATGAAAACGAAGCTGCAGCCTTAGTCTCAGAACAATAATAAAATACTACGAACAGGAAATTATGAACAAAATGTATCATTTTAATCAAGCCCATAACAAAGCAAGGTAAATGTATTGATGAAACCCTATGTAACTTATAATAGTGTGATGGCAGTGGCTTTGATAAATAAAGACAACAGTAGTAAACCGCTGCTCAAAATAGTCGTTCTTAAACAAATGGTTTTTTTTAGTTTCAGCTTTTTTCATACATCTACGACAACCGGATAATTTCAGTTTTAAATCAGACCTAATTTCTAGTCGGCTTTCACAACTTATATATATGGTTTAGCTGCTGATATCTACTTTCTTGATTACTGACTTTTCGTTGAGTTTTGTATTAGTATTATATTTCTCCCATTACATACCTCTACTAATCGTATCTGGGACTGGATTCATTTGACCGGCTATCATTTTGTTGTGAAGAACTTTTATATTAAACGGCTGAACAGTAAATGGAAGGTTTCCAGTTAACATTGCAAACATGTTGACTCCGCTGAAAAATAAATATACCCGGTTTATAAATCAAAACTAAATAAATAAAATTTAACATACTTTTAAAAAAAGAATATTTTTTTTTCTGTAACATAATGAATAATGTTGTAATTGCTAAATAACATAAAATGATCAATGTTAAAAGGTTAATTTGCATACATTTAGTGTTGCTCATGTAAGAACAACTTACAGATGTTTCGTCTTCTACTCGTCGCGCATTTGCGTCAAATCTTGTTTGTTGTGATTAACCGTCTAATCTATAATTTGACAGCGGAATTTTTCGTTTTTTAAGAATCGTGTTCTACCACTTCGTCCAATTTAATTTTGATACCTCCACTTTTGAAAGTATATTACTTTTATACTTTTTGTTTTACATATTAAACGGCATATTGTTATACAATATAGGAGATCGCAAACTCATGAATGAAATAAAACAGTCCTTACATGCTCCAGACATCAACTTGAGGTCCATATTTCTTTCTCCCAAGTAACTCTGGTGCAGCATATGCTGGACTTCCACATTGTGTGACTAGATGCTCCTGGGCTCGTACTCCATCTTTTGTTGTAACAACTTTTATCTTGTTGCTAAGACCAAAGTCTAGGAGGAAAGAAAATAACTTCTATTTGAATCACTGCTACATAGTGTGTAATACGTCAATGCACTTTTCAATGCACACAAAGTTATTGTGAAACTGCCTATTCTAGAGGTGGCGTGAATCAGATGTGGATACTTAAAAATTCAAAAGATCTTTTAGAGTACATACAATCTAACTCTCTTTCATCTTGTAACAGTATTAAAACATTTGACTTTTCTACTCTGTACACAAGTATTCCACATTCCAAACTAAAAGACAAATTGAAAGAGTTGGTATTACTTTGTTTCATAAAAAAGAATGGCCAACGTAGATACAAGTATCTTGTCTTAGGGAGGGATAAATCCTACTTTGTAAAGAATCACTCTGATTCAAACAAAAAATTCTCTGAAACTGATATTATCAAGATGCTTGATTTCTTGATTGACAACATATTTGTTACGTTCGGAGGACGTGTTTTTCAACAGACTGTCGGCATTCCAATGGGAACAAACTGTGCCCCTCTACTCGCCGACTTGTTTCTTTATTATTATGAGGCTGACTTCATGCAGGAACTTCTTAGGAAGAAAGATAAGAAGTTAGCAATATCCTTTAACTCTACTTTCCGCTATATAGATGATGTTCTTTCACTAAACAATTCAAAATTTGGTGACTATGTGGAACGCATCTATCCAATCGAACTAGAGATAAAGGATACTACAGATACAGTTAAGTCGGCTTCATATCTTGACTTACATCTAGAAATTGACAATGAGGGTCGGTTGAAAACAAAACTTTACGACAAAAGAGATGATTTCAGCTTTCCAATTGTGAACTTTCCATTTCTAAGTAGCAACATTCCAGCAGCACCTGCATACGGGGTATATATCTCCCAATTGATACGATATTCCCGTGCTTGCGTTTCCTATCATGATTTTCTTGATAGAGGTTTGCTGCTAACAAGGAAGCTATTAAACCAAGAGTTCCAAATGGTGAAGTTGAAATCATCCCTTCGTAAATTTTACGGACGCCATCACGAGTTGGTTGACCGTTATGGAATAACCGTTTCACAAATGATATCGGATATGTTCCTTATGTCGTAACTACAATCCCCTTCCCTTTCATGAATATGACCTACCGAATTAGACAATTTACCGGATTTGTAATCACATAAGCAACACGACGGGTGCCACATGTGGAGCAGGATCTGCTTACCCTTCCGGAGCACCTGAGATCACCCCTAGTTTTGGTGGGGTTCGTGTTGTTTATTCTTTAGTTTTCTATGTTGTGTCGTGTGTACTATTGTTTTTCTGTTTGTCTTTTTCATTTTTAGCCATGGCGTTGTCAGTTTGTTTTGGATTTATGAGTTTGACTGTCCCTTTGGTATCTTTCGTCCCTCTTTTCCTATGTAGATAGTATTACTATAATTTTAATTTTTACTTTTAATTATGAAAACAGGTGAAACTATTTTGATCCGTTTACAAAAAACATATTTTCTTATTTATGATGTGTATGGACATTTTATTTGATTCTCTATCTTGATTCTAAACACATTTAACCTTTCAAAAAAAAATGGATTTAGAATTCCGTTCGCTGTCTGGTATATGTCAACATATCTACTTATATATATATATATTATGCATATATTTGCCGTAGCCGGCATAATTGCACGGCAATTTTCTCTCTCCAACCAATAAACTTACCAAAATTATAGCTTATATTAGTTCGTTTTTTTTCGGAAAATTTACCATTACATGTTACTTTCAATATGTTTGTACGTTTCAGTGTAAATGTATTAATCTATTGATCGGATATAATATATGTTAAAAAAATAACAGTTTCCTAGGAATAAGTGTAATCTTTTAAATATCGGAAACAATTTATAGAGAGATAAATCTATTCTAAATACCTAACAACTAACACAAATTGCAGTGTACGGTTTATACTTACCTATAATTTTTATGTCTCTATTCTCATCAAGTAGTAGATTTTCTACTTTAAGGTCTCTAAAATGAAATTTAAAAACAAATCTAAAACGGTTGAACACAAATTTAGGTTTAATTTTGATTCATTTATGAACATCAAGATAATTGATATATTAAAAAAAAAAGAAAAAAAAAGAGATTTTTTATAATGTTTAGAAAAATATATACCAAGTCGTGTCAAAGTGGGTCTGAGTGATACTGAAAACAGACATGATTAGTGTGTTCCCTTGGCAAATAACTCCTTACTAGGAATCAGTAGACAATATATATACCCTTTTTTTTTTTTTTAACTTTATTGAGGAATTTATACAGAAAAAACTTTTTAAGACTTGATAGTATTTATATCCCATTTTGAAGGAGGGAATACAGTGGCTAATGCGGACATGCTAATCTGTCTGCTGCTATGTGTATCGCTTAACAGAATAGCTATGTTTGCACTTTTCTGAACATTGTTCAGAAGAACTACAAATCAGAGCCTTTTTAAATTTGGTAACAATCCTCTATTTAAATATAAAAAAGAAGATGTGGTATGATTGCCAATGAGACAACTCCCCACAAAAGACCAAATGACACAGAAGTTAAGCATGCTCTACCATGGCGTACTAGATTTTACATTGATCGTTTATTAACTCCATGTTTACAATGATTGCAAGAGTTTGGTCTTTATTTCTCTCACAAACGTGAGAAAAACAATCCGTCCAACTGTCAAACCTATAAATGTGTTAGCGAAATCTACGACATTTTAGGCGTTTTGGTCATATGTGAATAATGTTATTGTTATAGAAATGTTATTTAATGTCCCTTAATATAGTCTTGAATACAGGTCTGTGTATAAACCCTTATGGTACTGTTGTCAGAATAAGAATTAGGAGTACTTGTGGAACAATCGTTGTATTATATATATAGCTATTTACAGATCATTAACGGACTTCCGTGATTAATTACCATTCAATTTTACAGTATGATCGAAAATACTATCAAACATCAGATTAATATCTTTACATGGTGCCAAGTACAGATTTACCTTATTTTCCTTTCATTCGTTGTTTTCAATCAAATGAACTTGATTTTTGCAATTATTTAGATGTTTTCATTGATGTCGACAAACTAATGACATGTATTTTCGACTCATTAAACCGCAAAGGTGAAAAAGGTAAATCTCATTAGTATATACTATGGTTTAACGACCTCTTTAATATATCAGAGAAAATAACATTGTTTACAGCAACTACTGCTGTATTAAGGTAATACATGATTGTTTGATGGTGTGTAATACCTCAGCTTTTCCATAGTGGCCAGTTTTATTGGCGGTGGAAATTTGACTAGGGACAAACCTTCATTTCGGTTTGAAAGAATCTAATAAAATATCACAGCACTATATAGGGGAAAACAATACTTGTAAAATATTCAATGTTTGTATAAGCCATCTTCCAAAAAATATACAGGAACATCTTGTTAAGAGGAAAAGTAAAAGTTCTTATACTCATGGAAATTCTGGAATGGTTAAGATTGAATAATGAGGATGAAGGCATTGCCGTTCAATTTGCAATTTAATCGGGACGAAAAACATGTATACATATGATATACAAGTATGGACTTTGATAGAAGTTTTGCAATACTTTTAAATGTTACTTATCTCGAAACTTAGATTTTAGACACAGCTACGTTTAGAGTGTAGCTATTGTTAAATATTTTCCAGTTAGAGAATTTTCCACCAGTGATTAATGCCGTAGAATTACTTTGTACCAATGTAGGTCACTGTATGGCAATCTACATTGTGCAAAGTCCTTACCGCATAGCAATATACAGGACGCCCCGATATAACAAAGGCAAAACATTTTAAACGAACAAATTATTGGTCTGATTTACTTACAAAATCAAACGCGAGAAACAATTATTATTATTATCGTCCGGAAAACAACAACCACTGAATGACTAACATCGGACAGTGTTGTAACATCATACAAAAAGAAAACGATATAACAAATCAATTTAAACAATCATAGACTCATCAGATAACACAAAACACACAGAAAACATCTAACAAAAAGACTTAAGACACAAAGTACTGGTGAGATCATAGCTTCAGTTCCAGAAATCAAATTTAAAGTCAATAACAACTATTTAAACAACATTCTATCTGACTCTAACTGAGAAAGATAAACAAAAACACAATCACCTCAACACGGACTGGTATATAATGATAATACCTATACATGTATTGTAGTGTTACATTTGGCTTCATTTGATCATAAAGGTTATTGAGTATTATGATTGTCTTCCAAGGTGTACATAGATGTCTAAATTTTATTTCTTTTAAGTCTTATTGACGTATACCCTTTGTTTTCAATATTCTCTTCTAAATGGTTACATTAGCTATTGTGAACGAGTTGATATGATTCATGACACTGATGTCAATACAAAAACATTACCGCTGTAATGAAATCTTAAGTAAGGTATTATATATGGTTTTTTTTTTAGGTCGAACGGTACACAGACGAATAATGTGAGCAGGTGCGTGTTTCATTTTGATTAATAAATGAAATTGTATACATGTAATTATGCCACAGTCGATTGATGGAGTTTAGATGTTGTAATTGCAGGTACATAACATAACATAATGTTCGTATCTAATTACGTTTGCTTTCATGCACATGATGAAAATGGAAAGTCAATTACTTGATATAATTTATGTGAATAATATAACAGATTACTTGTGCCGTATATAGTTTGATAGAAACGAAAATAAAGTCCTTATACAAACTTGATATATTTTGATGAATGAATTTAGATGAGTGTTTAACATCTCACATACAGGTTAAAGAAAAACAAAGGTTGTAACGTACATGACGACGGCTTTTTTTCTTCTCGAGAAACACGATAATGTGCGCATGGAAATTGTTCTAATTGTTTTACTTAAACTAGGTCGCTACCGTTGCTGGGGGTTCCGATGGTAACATGTCACCTTCAGCAAGTCCATTTTATTTGTTAAGGTCCAGTTTATACAATTATGTTCTTGCTTTAAATCTAAAATTCCCATACGAATATAAATCTAAACTTAATTGCTTACATCCACTTTATTTAAATCTTGTTGGATAGTTGTCTCATTGGCAATCATACCACATCTACTGATGGTCAATTGAACAAGTTTGTCTTTCTCATTTGTACTCAGTAGTATATAAAAAACATTATGCTCATACACGTTTACTTCTAATAATATCAAGGTTGTTTTTCGGTAACGCGATTCCGCAATATTTGTCATAATAGTGGGTGTAACACAGTTGTTATCCATTCGATTGATGTGTTTCAGCTTTGGATTTTGCCATTTGATTAGTGACTTTCCGTTCTGAATTTTCGTCGATTTTACTTTTTGTTCACTGCTGTATAGAAGCACATATTGTAACCAAGGAAATTATATACTTTGTTATACTTCTGCTGGGTCAGAACTGCTGATTTTTTTAAGGGGGTAGAAACATTTGGACGCTATAAAATTATATGCATTCATATGGTTATTGCTTGTTGGTATTCTTTCTTGAATGAATCTACCATAATATAAAAATATTCTTATTTTTTTCCCTCTATATGATCATGGTATTTTGAAACAAGGAAGATGTACTTAATCAATTTGAAAATCCTAAGGCACTTGATACTGACTTATAATGCAAACAATTTCCATACCTATGTAGTATTCCCATTCTGTGTAAATAGTCTAGTGCTGAAATGACTTGTCGTATGAATCGCTTAGCTTCTCTCTCTTCAAGTTTCTTGCGTTGACAAATATAATCCATGAGATCTCCACCTTTACAATATTCCATTACAAGGTAGTAACTATTTTCTGTTTCCATAATTTCCAGTAACTGCACAACATTCGGGTGTCTAACCATTTGCAAAATCTTTCCTTCTCGCCGAAGATTCTTTCTAACGTATGAATCTTCTTTTGCTTTGCGTTTATCGATTATTTTGACAGCCACCTAAAATATCCAAGAGCATTAGTTAGTTATTCTATTACTAAAGAGTTTAACTTTTTTCTCCCATTTAGATTTCCGTGAATTGTGTAGAAACTTCCAAGATTAAACGTACACGCTTTAAATTTGGAGGTCATCATTTGATTCGTAATTTGACCGCTGAACGCTAAATTATATCAGATTCATTTCGTTTTCTATGAGTGAGCATTGTTTCCCAAGTCTTCAGTCTTCTATGTAGCGTTTTTGGACTTATTTGTTTTTCGATAATTTTCGTTTTTACCATGGATTTTTCAGTTTCTATTCAACTTATGAGCTTTGAATGTTCCCTTGGTACCTCTAGACTTTTCTTAACATTGTTAAATGAAAGTTGCATATGAAAAACAAGATTTACGCTTTGGCAACAAAACTTTAACAAACGGACATGTACAACACTTAACGCCGTCACAATATTTCTTGCTAAGGGAAAACGACTAATTAATCAGATTGTATTAGGTCTTAAGAAACTAAACTAGAGAATGTTGTTCTCGCTCAATATTTAATAAAACTTATAGATAACACCTACAACATTTAATTATATAATAAAATGAATAGAAAACCAAGGCAAATTTTGATTCTTCAGTTAACAATGACGAAAATGCAAATAAAGTACTTGGCGTCACCATTCAAGATAAGTCATTTCTATCAGCCATACATCGCAGTAAGAAAAAGTCTATAGACACTTATCGCATAACCTTGATTTTCGGTAATATGTTTTAGATGAGTATGATATAGATGTCAAAATATGAATTTGTATATAAATAAAACTATTATTTGTTGACACAAATCAATGTATTTTTTTTTTAGTTATATTCAAATATTATGTTTTATGCATTTCAAAATAAATCGTGGATTTTTCAATATCGCGACAAAAATAGCTTTAATACAATATGAAGTAAAAGGTTGTGCTTTTACGTAGTGAAATTCAAATTAGATAATCTATTTCTTTTCAAATCATTTACTAATGCTTGGTGTTATATAGCTTTTATCAAATTGATTTTCTAAATACAAGTTGTTTGTAATATAATGTAAGGGAATACTGCGTTAGATAAAGATATCTTATTATGTTATCAGTTTAAATATATATTGAATTTATTATCAATCTGAAGATGATATGTAATGATATCTAGTTTAAACATCTCGTTTATATTGTTATGTACGTGATTATGGAATTTTGAAACAAAGCTGTACTTATTATAAAGGTAAAACCACAAAAATACCGAACTCCAACGAAAATTCAAACAAGTGGCACAGTCAAAAGCTCAGACACATCAATGTAATCAAACGAAATGAAAACAACTGTTTATAACAAAGGATTACCGCTGTTTGATGCGTCAGACAGTGGCATCTACCTAGATTCGTTACTATGTGAATATTTGTTATAATAATAAAAACAAATTTCATAGTAACTAAGGGGACATTGTGATTCATAATGCGAAAATGGTGCAGATGGAACCATAGTTTGTTTTGGTAAATTGATATAAGCAATGGAAAGAAAAGTTGAACTTTTGTTTTATAATTTTCATATGTTCTCGCATATTTTTTTTCATATTTGAAAGTTTTAAATTTGTAAAAAAACGGTAATAAATGAAAAGAAAAACCTAAACAATTTAAGCAATTACAATTTGTAGCATATATAAACAACAGATACGTTGCCAGTAGAGAGCGATACAATCAATCACTTATTTGAAACAAATTATATAATAAACTCCTTTATAACAATGATACAGTATCAATCTAGCCTACATTCATTCGGGAATTATATACATATTAAACAACTGAGCAATGTGACACAAAGGATTTCTTCGGCTCGATTTCAGAGAGCTGTTATTAGCAGTTGTCAGTATCAAGTGTTATGTTTGATAACAATACCCAAACTTTTTATTAAAAATGATTCTTTATTTTCCTTTCACTAAACCCCGTGATTTGACGTTTGTCTTTCTTTTCCTTACATTAAATCCCCTAGCCTGACGTTTATCAATAAAACGTCGTTGAGTAGACCTTTTCACCTTTCATAATTTATAAGTTAAAGATCACGATATATGATTAATCTGTATTTAATTAAGGTCTTTCCTCTCCGCGAGGAAAGACCTTATTGTTTTTCTAATGTTTTTTTTTTTTCTTTTTTTCTTTTTTTTCTTCCAACATTTTTTTGACATGCCCGCCCCTTCTTTCTGTTAAAGTTACCAAGACCAAATATGGACCATTGATAGACCTCATCATGCAGTTTTACCAAATGACCCAGTTAAGGATTTCATCATCCTCTTTAGAAGTTATCTCCCTTTTATTGATTTTTTTCAACACGGCACCCCCTCGTTGTTTTAAAAGATATCATGACATTATTTGGACAATAGGTAGATCTCATCATGATATATTACCATATGAGGTTGAATAGAATTTCATTGTCCCCTATGAGAGTTATATCCCCTTGAAACAATTTCTTTCCTTTGCATTTTTCTCAAAAAGTATAAGAGATAAAATTGATTTGAAAACAGCAACATGTACAGGAACAGATTGCAATGTTAAGGAACATATACAATCATTTTGTTATTAACCCTTATAAGGAGTTATTCCCCTTGAAAAATTGTGTACACTTTTAGAAAAATTGTATTTCCAGAACCGGAAGTCGTAGAGACTTGGGACCTTCACCAATAAGCTTTAATTCATGTGACCTTTAATATGCACCCAAGGTCAAAGGTCACAGAGTGCAAAATAAAATTACACTGCAATTTCAAGCTTACATATTAGGAAAACGATAAGACTTTGCTGCATACATACAGCGTATAAAATGTTCCTCTCGACGAGCTCTACATTTTATATAATAAGCACAAAAATGTCCGACCGTCTGTTCAAAAGTTACAACGGGATGATTCTTAAAAGTATAGTATTTTGTGTATATCTTTTTAAAGGTAACAGATATCAACCTACTATAAACTGCAAAGATGATCAGTAATTCAAGACCTTCAATTTGAGGTCAATGTCAGGTCATGATGAAATTTCACCTTGACCTTCACATTATACTATGACCTTGACCTTGTGATATTTGAAAGGTCAAGTGGTCCTGAGTTGAATAATGCTAGTCCCATGTCTCTACGACTTCCGGTTCTTAAGTTTGGTATTGCATCATATATTTGATGATTAATTGTGACCTTGGTGAACTTTGAAATTGTCCCAATTCTTTTTCTATAATGTTGTCCTTCAACTGTAGATCATTTATCATTTAACAGAGTTGAGATATCTATTGTCGTTGTACAGATAATGCAGTTTGAAGTTTTGCGAGCGGCGGCATGTATTTCTGAATCAACAAGAGCGTACCTCTTAAAATGTTTTAGAAATTGAAGAGGTTAACATAGTTCTATGTTTGACCAAATACCAAAAACATTCCATTGAAAAAAACACCAAAAAATCAATTTGAAATTTTCATGTTTTGCATTGACTTTGTAAGTTTCATAACTTCTATTTATATAGTTGATATTGCATCATTATTTGCACTTTGTCAAATGGGGTCATCTGATATATCAAATTGAAGGTCTTAATAAACTCTACTTAAAAAATGAAAATTTTAAACCCCCTTTTCATCCCAGGGGGAAGGGTGGGGTCATTTAGTGCAAACATTCAAATTTCTCAGATGGTAAGGTTGTCGCATATCAAATGAAAGAACATAAAGCGTACATTTCAAATTTCAAATTGACGTCCCCCAAAAATTGGTTGGATGGGGTCATTGAGTGCAAAAAATAAATTTTCTTTTACGATAGGGTTGTTGTATATCAAATGAAAGGTCATGATGTATACATTTGAAATATCAAATTCCAACCTCCAAAAATTGGTTGGATGGGGTTATTAAGTGCAAAAATCAAACTTTTTAAAACATGGCGTTGTCGCATATCAAATGAAAGCTCATCTACCCTGTGTTACATATATCATACTTCCGATCTCAAAAATGTAGGCGGATGAGGTCATTAAGTGTAAAAAGCGAAAAGTTACAGAAGGTATGCTTGTCGTATATCAAACGAAAGGTCGTACAAAGAACATTACGAAAACATCACTTTTACAGGAAAGACCTTTCAATTGTTTTACAAACAATTGAGATACTAGTGTTTTTTTTTTTTCTTTTTCTTTTTTTTCTTTTTTTTCTTCCAACATTTTTTTGACATGCCAGCCTCTTGTTTCTGTTGAAGTTATTTGGACCAAATATGGACCATCGCTAGACCTCACCAAGATGTATTATCAAATGACCCTGTTAGGGATTTCATCATCCCCTTTAGGAGTTATCTCCCTTTTATTGATTTTTTTCAACATGGCCCCCCTTGTTGGTTTTAAAGATATCATGACCTTAATTGGACATAATGTAGATCTCATCATGATGTATTACCATGTGAGGCTGAATAGGATTTCATCGTCCCCTATGAGAGTTATATTCCCTTGAAACAATTTCTTTCCTTTGCATTTTTCTCAAAAAGTATAAGAGATAGAATCGATTTGAAAAGGGCAACATGTACAGGAACAGATGGCAATGTTATTGAACATGTACAATCATTTGTTATTAACCCTTATAAGGAGTTATTCCCCTTGAAAAATTGAACATAATTTTAGAAAAATTGTATTTCGAGAACCAGAAGTCGTAGAGACTTGGGACCTTCACCAATAATTTTTAATTCATGTGACCTTTAATATGCAGTCAAGGTCAAAGGTCACTGAGTGCAAAAAAAAATTACGCTGCAATTTCAAGCTTACATATTAGGAAAACGATAAGACTTTGCTGCATACATACAGCGTATAAAATGTTCCTCTTGACGAGCTCTACATTTTATATAATAACCCCATATATTTCCGACCGTCTGTTCAAAAGTTACAACGGGATGATTCTTAAAAGTATAGTATTTTGTGTATATCTTTTTACAGGTAACAGATATCAACCTACTATAAACTGCAAAGATGATCAGTAGTGCAAGACCTTCAATTTGAGGTCAATGTCAGGTCATGATGAAATTTCACCTTGACCTTCACATTATACTATGACCTTGACCTTGTGATATTTGAAAGGTCAAGTGGTCCTGAGTTGAATGGTGATAGTCCCATGTTTCAACGACTTCCGGTTCTCAAGTTTGGTATTACATCATATATTTGATGATTAATTGTGACCTTGGTGAACTTTGAAATTGTCCCAATTCTTTTTTTATAATGTTGTACTTTAACTGCAGATCATTTACCATTTAACAGATTTGAGATATTTATTGTCGTTTTAGAGATAATGCAGTTTGAAATTTTGCGAGCCGCGACATGTATTTCTGAATCAACAACATCTTACCACTAAAAACGTTTAAGAAATTGAAGAGGTCAACATAGTTATATGTTTGACCAAATACCAAAAACATTCCATGGAAAAAAACGCCAAAAATTCAATTTGAAATTTTCAAGTTTTGCATTGACTTTGTAAGTTTCATAACTTCTATTTATATAGTTGATATTGCATCATTTTTGGCACTTTGTCAAATTGGGTCATCTGATATATCAAATTGAAGGTCTTAATAAACTCTACTTAAAAATGAAAATTTTAAACCCCCTTTTCATCCCAGGGGGACGGGTGGGGTCATTTAGTGCAAACATTCAAATTTCTCAGATGGTAAGGTTGTCGCATATCAAATGAAAGAACATAAAGCGTACTTTTCAAATTTCAAATTGACATCCCCAAAAAATTGGTTGGATGGGGTCATTGAGTGCAAAACATAAATTTTCTTTTACGATAGGGTTGTTGTATATCAAATGAAAGGTCATGATGTGTACATTTGAAATATCAAATTCCCGACCTCTAAAAATGAGTTGGATGGGGTAATTAAGTGCAAAAATAAAACTTTCTAGAACATGGCGTTGTCGCATATCAAATGAAAGCTCATCTACTCTATGTTACATATAATAATTCCGATCTCAAAAATGTAGGCGGATGAGGTCATTAAGTGATAAAAGTGAAAAGTTTCAGAAGGTATGCTTGTCGTTTATCAAACGAAAGGTCGTACAAAGTACATTACGAAAACATCACTTTTACAGGAAAGACCTTTCAATTGTTTTACAAACAATTGAGATACTAGTTCAAATTGTTTTTTGCCGACAGTGTTAGAAACAATTTTGTTTTCACGTGTGTGAATCGTTTTGTTTCCTTCCACAGTGAGAGAGGTAGCGACAATTTGACCTGAAATTATTTTAACCCATGGTTAAAGTTTTCGGTAGTATGTTTAAATGTATATACTATAATTTCAGATGACCTATCCTAAATATGACTATTATACCGAGTGTGAATTTGCATAGCTATACGATGTGTCTCGATATTTTGTACATCCAACATTCATGTATTTGAGAAAAAAAGTTCATGATTTCAAATGAATAATGTGAATGTGTTATGTCTTATTGTTTGTTTGTCCAAATAGTCATAAAATTGCATTTCAATGCCATCATTGACATATTCCCGAATATGATTTTCATACCGAGTATGAATTTATACGACATGTCTGCTATGATTTCGGTTGAATAATATGTTATGTCTTGTCGTTTTGAAGTCCAAATAATTATCTAATTCCTTTTCCACTACATCGTTGTCATGACAATTTGCTTGAAAGAGTATTAGGAAAATAATTGTATAAAGTTCGAGATTGCATGGTAGTTACGTAAGTGCGTCACTGTTTATGTATCCTGTGGTGTTTGTCGTTGATGGAAAATGTTTGTTGTTGTTCTGCAGTTTGCATGTTGTGTCGACTATTACATTATTTGTGTGTGCATTTCTCTGTGACGAATGTTCTTGCATGTGTTTGAGTTGTATTTCTGTCACGTAGTGATGTCATTTTAGCGATATTCCTTAACATTGTCATAAACCCGCAAGTCTGGCTAGCCATTAAACCAGGTTCAACCAAACATTTGTTTTTTAAAATGACCTGTACCAAGTCAGGAATATGGCAGTTGTTATCAAATAATTTGTTTCTATGTATCGTGGTGTTTGTTTGTGTTGCATTTAGTCTTCCTGTTGTTCCTTTGTTTTCCGTCTTATGTGTTGATGCGTTTCTTTCGGTTTTTGTTTGTAATCTGGATTTGTTTTCTCTCAATCGATTTATGACTTTGAACACCGGTATACTATTGTTGCCTTTTTTGTTCTTATAGCCCTACAGATGAAGCATGTACTTTACATTTCACATCTGGTCGATGACCTGTACATGGATTGATTATCTTCTTTATTCTGTTTCAATGGTTGGACACATGCAATAAAAGTCTTTTACAGCTTTTTATCTATTGTATGAAAATATTTGCTCTATAAAGTTTGCTTTAAATAATGAAGAAAAAGTTAACGGGCATAATTTTGTAAGATAAAATTATAATATAATGATGAAGAGGTTCATGGTCATAATTTTATACGATAACGTTGCAATAAATATCTTATAATGGGTTAACAAACTATTCGCGAAGAAACACGCCTAGTTAAGGTCGTTAAGAGTGCTATTGTTCTTTTTTTCTTAATGTACGAATAAATGTCCGGTATATTGTATAAATAACATAATACTTAAGATTTGCATCTTTAATATAATAATTGAATGTTAAACGAAAATATTCTGATCAGGCTTTATCTCAAGTTTTAGTGAACTTTTAGTACTTTACATTCACTTATAAAAATATGTTTTTATTCAGATTTACCTAGTTTACATCTATACCAACACCCATCAATAACAATACGCTATCCCATTGTATAATAACCATCAACCAAAAAGGTTGTATATATCGTGTGAAAAATATCTAGTCCTAGTATGACTTTAAAGACTGTCGTATTCAGTTTTATTTCATTGTACACGTTCTTTAAAATGAAAACAACGTATTATAAATTTCGTGCGTCTAAAGTGGTTGACAAAATGAAAATTTTTAGAGACCCTAAAAATGTTAAGGACTCTTTATATACGTTTACCTATACTATTATATACATTTCGTGGTCCAAAGTGTTAGGCAAAATGAACCTTATAGACGTTTACGAATCTTTGCATACGTGTACCTTTACTTATTTAAGTGCATGTGTTCATATGATAACTTTATTCATTTAATAAAGCTTTAGAGAAATGCTCTCTTACATATAAGATATCAGTTTATTATCTATGATGTGTTAATTGATCTGTCAGGTGTATTGATTGAGAGGGCACTTGTATTTAATGAACAGATTTTCGGAGTATTGTAATTCATTTCACTTTTTATTTCAGGACCAGATACCGGAGGTTAAAGTATTGATATTAATAATTCAGAGGACATATATTTGTTTACTTTTTTCTTTCTTTTTGCAACAAAAATATACATCAAATACCATTAAAACTTTTACTACTATCTCAACCTGTCATCAAAGCTGTCAGTTTGATTGAATTCATAAAGCAAAACAAAAATTCATTTTGCAGATAAAATCTAGAAATATCACACCGTAATACAAATTTTATTGAAATTATCTACAAACAGAAACCGTCTTTTCATTTATTTTCAACGCAACTGTTATGTATCATTGCAAATTTGAACATTTGTAACAATGCAGTTAGAAATAAAACTGTTTTAATATTTAAAATTAGAAAATAATGCCTTTAATTCATTTGTTATCTGGCTACACCTATATTAAGTTTTTGATTAATGTGAAGGTCCTATTAGTATCTTCTCTGTTACTTTCCATTTTCAAATTAACAATAGATTCATAACATTGTGACAAAACAAGTTGGAAGAAATATCTAAACGGGGAAGAGTGATGTGTGGCATCACCTTTTATTTATATGAACAAGGTTGTTTTTTTAATTTGGTGTTATCATCAAAGCTACTCATGTGATTGATAAGACACAATGGATCAATCTGAATATTGTAGCATTTGCATTTCTGACATTTTTTGGCTCAGTACATAGCTTAGTTTTGTGTCTGAGTTTTCATCTTAAAAACCGCATTTTTTTTTATACGTATGCATTTCAAACAAATTTCTTGGTAAAGGGGTCTAAATACAGCACAAACAGCATTTTCTAAAAGACGAAAATTGGTATTCAACGAATAATAATGAATCCACAGTACCTCAATTTAGGGAGGACTCTTACATTTAAAGAGTCGAAATATATGTGTTCTACTTATATCAATTTTAAAAGCGCACATAGCAAAATGTTGAATTATTGTTTACTGATTATTTGCTACCCATAAATTCAGGTTCAAACCACCATTTTTATTCTTACAATGTCCTGTACCAAGTTAGGAATATGGCAGCTGTTATCAGAAAGTCCCTTTTCTATGTTGACGTTTGTTTTTGTTGCAGTTCAGTGTTCTGTTGTTCCGTTGATGTCCTCTTGTTGTTAATGTGTTTTCCTCGGTTAAAATTTGTAAACAAGATTTGTTTTCGCTTAATCGATTTATAACTATTGGACAGTGGCATACTACTTTTGGCTTTATATATCACATGATTATTAACCTGAAGTTATACAACCGGTCATATATCACGAATGTCCATACGTTCAAGTATTTATTTCAAAAGCTGAAGTATATGGTCAGTGGACAGATAATCACTTCGTTTTGATTCTTTTTAGATCTACGCAGTACTGATAATAAATAAATAGGTATAATTTGTATATAGTCAATCTGAACCATTAACAATGAAGTAAATACTTTTTTTCAATTATTATCACGCTATTATTTTATCGTCAAGGAAATCATGGACATTGACCATCAAATATTGGTCAGACGATATATCAGAAGAGAGCAAGGGTCAACAACATCAGAGAGGGTATTACAGAGTATGGAACCAGCAAATATAGTCTAGATAGCTCATTATCAGATAATGAATTATGAAAATAGCAGAATACGTTTGAAATGTTAGGAAGCAGAAAGTATATATTTGATATTAACTGATTGATACACATACGATACCATGACAAGCATTCAAATGCATGTCGAATGCGACTTAACGGAAGTATGATAACAACAAAAAAATCAATGCATTTTGCTTACGATAAATGTACTCAGTTTAGTATACAATTGTGATCAAATGATAAGGTGTCATAATAACAGTGTTTTGCTTTGTTAAATGAAGTAAGTTTCTAAACAATTTGACATGAAAGTCCCTCAAATGAAAGTATTCGAAAATATATTTTTCGAAATTCTCACACAAGCATAACGACTGAAAACCAAACTTACAAGGGCTAGATAATTATCCAGGCAGAAAAAGAACTAACGTACAAAGTAAGTATGATGGTTAGTATGACCTAACATATGCTAGAAATGTAATATGTCTTTAAAAATGAAATCTTCAAATACAACCAAAGATATTACTTCACTGGATAAAAGGAACATAAATTTTAATGACTAATTTTATAGCACTTTTAGTATTGAATATCATCAGCGTTTATCTAAATTATCTAAATGTACACATATATTAGGATAAAGCAAGATTTACACCAAATTTTGAATGACTATTTACAAATATCACTAAAATGAAAGGGTTGGTTTAATGTAGTTAACAATTATACAGTTTTGTATTCAAAGACGTAATTTTTATTCGCACCAGATGCTGTACAAGGTATAAACTATTTTTGGCGATTTTAGTTTTTCTTATTAGGATTTTTTTAAGTAAATGACTTATAAGTTATTGAAATGATTTTAAAATGAAAACAATATTTTATAATGTTGGTGTGTCTGAAGTGTTTTTCTGGATTAATCTTCATCGGGAAGGTTTTACCCAAAAGAATATGAATACCAATGCAGTATACATACTTTTCAACAGAGAAGTAAATACCTGATAATACTTATCAACATATTTTAACGGAGAACATGAAAGGGTTTACATATGAAGCGGGAGCTTCTTTCGCTATCGTTCCACCCCTGGTTTTAGATTTGGTTCGTGTTGCTCAGACATCAGTTTTCTATGTTGTATTTGTGTGCTTATGTTTGTCTTTTCGTCTTTTTTCTTTTTTCAGTCCTGGCGATGTCAGTTTGTTTTCGACTTACTGATGAGTTTGAACATCCCTTTTGGTATTTTTGTCTTTTGTTCATATATGCTGCTGATGAAATAATGTTTAACAGAAGAGATACATAGTAGATGTTGATATTTATGCGTTTCCCTCAGTTTAAGTTTGTTACCCCGATTTTGTTTTTTATCCATGGATTTATGAGTTTTGAACAGCGGTATACTACTGTTGCCTTTATTTGACACCATTATAATTAAAACAGCTAAGTTTGATGAGTTTGAGCTTTTTATCGGTCATTTGATAAGAATTCCAGAGAGTTCGGTATTTTTTAAAACTTTTTTTATTTATCCTAAGGATGTTACTAGCGGTTACAGTCTGGTAAAGAGTATTCTCATCAATGGGATATGTCTGTACAAATATTAAAAAAAAGAGAATCTTTTGGATACAAAATATAACATGTTAAAGACCGTTTCCATGGACACGATACTTGAACTGGTATAAAATAAATTTTGAATAGCCTTGGCATTATAAGAATCTTGCAACCATGGGATAAAGAAACCAGCGTTAAGTTAATCATGTTGATGGTACTTTCTACCATTTGTCTTCTGTCGTTTTATAGTTTATGAAATATAATTTATAAAAAAAACTATGGCTATTAAAAACCTTTAAGGACTGACAGCGGTAATAGTCATGGTATTTAATTTTGACTACTAGTATATCCACTGTGACTATATCTTACCTACCCCCAAAATGCTGCACTGTCCGGTCGTAACGTTTTGTGATTTTAAGTTTGACTTGTGTTTATGTTTTTAACTGCTAGTTCTCTGTGAAAGTCTAAAATTTGTTATATTCATCTTGATATGTCTCTGATGTTCCGGCTGCTGAATGTTTTACAAAGTATAATAGAGAATCGAAATTAATCGAAATTAATAGAGAGAAAACTGCAGCTTACCTTTTCTCCTGTAAGAATATGCATGGCCTCTTTTACTTTTGCGAAAGATCCTTCACCAATTGATTTCCCAAGAAGGTAATTCCCAACTTTTTTAGAATGTTGAAAACTTAGAATCACATCCCTTGGAACTTCAGTAACTTTTCTCGGCAAAAAACCTGCCGAATCAATCATATCTGTAATAATAGTCATCTTCACCGCCTAACTGTATTGAAAATTATTCTACAATAAAAAAAATATATCAAATTAAATATTTTTAAATTTATAAATATTAGGTTTGATATTTATTTTTCAAACATCAATGCAACGTAGAACACCGTTATTCTTTTTTATTGTTTAATTTATCAATGGACGGCTTCGACATTCTGTAACCTTTAAAAGATTTATTTTCCAACGGATGTTTAAAGCAATATAAGCTTTAAAATCTTGTTTTTTTTTGTTCATGAATTTTAAACAAGAATCTTATTAAATGTGTATTTAAAAACGTAATTTTACTCGTTAAACGATCTAAAATATCTTGTTTTTGAAGTTTTAAGCAAAAATGTTCGACTTGAGTCGTTTGTCTTCCCGACAGATATAATTTTCATTGAAAACGGTCAATATGCAGTGACCTCTTAGATGACCTCTTTCTTTAATCCATTGCGCGTGCGTAATATCTCCGGCGCACGTGGAATGTCTGACATCAATGTTTTGAAGCGAGGGAGAAAGCCAACATTGACTGATTCCGCTAAAAAACGACGACGTACAGCAGTAAATGCAAAATGTAACAAGAATAGAATATATCTTGGTTCCCAGTATGATCGCTGGAGTGAGCTAAAATGTGCTCTTCGTTTGCAATCACACGCTGAAGTGGCGAAGATTTTGCTGGATAGGTAAGTTTCCCGTGGTTTTGTTTATAATTTACATTTCATTGTTATTAGCATCTTAATCGTAATTTTGTGATTAATAATGAATAAAAAAATAAATCAGGGAACAGAAGCAATCATTTAATCCTAGAGAAACCCGTAACTTTCTCGTTGTTTGGCAAGTTATTAACTGAAACGCAAGGCAAAATTTAAGGGGCCCCACGGAGGGATAATTTGTTATATCACTGTTTGACATCTTTTATAACTTCTTTACAAATTATATGTAATTTTTTAGACAATTATTGGAACTGTCTTTCTGTTTTTAAATATTCTTCAACTTATAAATTCAAAAATTTCTATAAAGAAAAAGGAAAAAAAGAATATTTATTTACTTAAATTATCAAATGCATGTCCTTTTTTATACAGGTATGAATTCCATACTCAGACTGACCAAGGAAACCCTAATACTATTGATGCCAACACTATTAGTGAAAAACCAACCAACCCTGTGACAAATATTAATGATGTCAACACTGCCGTTGAAAAGCCAACCAGCCCTGCCCCTACATGTAGTGCAATGTCAGAAGAGACATCTTCTGCCAATACACTTTTAACAACTTCTACCCCTGGACCATTGCAATCTAAATTGCAACAGCATTCAGTGCATTTATCTGATGTGTCGGAAATATCATCATCAGAAAGAGAACATGAATCGAGATATGTGTAAGCACTAACATACATTATACCAAGTATTTGATTAACATTTTGCAAGAGGGACAAGACAATTAATTGTAATTTGTACCTCAATAATGTTCTGTTACACCATTAATTCAGATTAAAATGTTCTGTTTAGAGTTATATACATATATACAAGTTTCTATGTAACAGTGACTTTAGTATTTCATATCTGAATGTCAGCCATAATACAGCATTTTCCCCCAGAATAATTATTTAAATAATTGTATTTTAGGGAAGAGACCCAGATGTCTGGAATAGAGGAAATCAGTAGGAAAACAGACTCTCTGTGGAAGAGTGCACAAAGCAGCTTTGTAAATCCATTTGAGTAAGCATAAACTATGTCTACACATGCTATACATGTATTAAATTGAAGTTGTAAACTTAATTAACAATGAAACAACTTAAAACAAGCACTTCTCATTTTGATTTGAGATATTGACTACAGAAGTTAAAAATGTTAACATTATTTGTTAAAGGAAATACTTGTGAGTATAAAAGGGAGTATAGATGATAGTGATAGAAAAAAGAGCAAATTGGTATTGAATCACATGACTATTGCTTTATATACTAGTAACTAATTTCTTGTCCTAAATATTTATATCAAGTTCAAATTTAAATATAAAATTCATATCGGTTACATTTTAGTACGAATTAACAGCAACAGAATATTTTTTTCTTTTCTTCAGTCTAACCATTACTATTTCTGAGGGTAACTATGAGGATGATGATGATAATTTTTCTGATGAAGACTATGAACCAAGTTTTGATGCTACTTACAGGTAATTCTGATTTTCATTATAGTTTCTTAATAACATGTACACCGGTGTGCATATACTGTTGGTATTTACAGATTATTTTTTAATGCCTGACTTACTAAGGTAAAGGTAAATCCTGAAAAGCGCTTCGGACGTATGAAATTATAAAACATGTTGTTTTCAATTTTTTACCAATTTACTATATGTTCAGTCTGTGTATCTCTCTGTTCACTTGTCCGTCTTGTTAAATTTTTGGTCAAGTAAGTTTTTTTTATTAACTTGAAGTCTAAAAACTTTTAAAATTTAGTTCACATTTTACCCTATGATATGATTTATTTTTTTTAAATTATAAGCTAAAATAAGAGTTTTGACCCAAGTTTTTATGGTTCACTAAATGAAGATTTAAGAAATATTTTCTTGTAGATGAAGTATGATGTCCTGCATACAATACTTGAAAATAAGGGATTTTTGTGTTTACTGATCCTTGTGTCTATTAGTTGATGTTAGTCTGTCTCAAATGAAATTATATTTTTTGGTTAAGAAAGTCTAACAAGATTTGAAATTTCTAGTATAGATTATAATATATTTGGTACATTTTATTACAGACAAGACCATGGTGTTGAATCAGAGTCAGAAAATGAAGGATTTGAAGACGAGTCAGCAGACCCTTCTGATCAACAGGAAGAAGACCTAGGCCCAAGTATAAAAAAAATCAGGAGCGAGACTGAAGTAGATACCTTTTTAGATGACAGACCACTAATTGTTTATATGAGCTCCATCTTAAGTTTGGCTAAAACACATATCCCACCTATATGTGCAGTAAAAGGATGCAGATTGCCTTTAACAATTAAGATGGAGTTGATTTCTTCAGCTTTATACTTGAAATGGGTTAGTTTATTATAAAATTCATGAGATGTGATATTATTATCAAGGAAAAATTTTATAAGAAAAAGCAGCTGCACTAATTTTATACATGTAAATTTACGTAACACAAACTTGCAAATATATATTTTTGATTGACATTTTTTTTAATTGAAAAAAAATTACTTTTTCAGGTTTGTCAAAATAAACATCTTGCCCACAAGTGGTGTTCTCAGCCCATCTTGAATCGAAGACTGCACAGTGGTGACTTGGTTTTTTCTGCTGGTATTTTACTGTCTGGGAACAATTATCAAAAAATTGCAGACTTGGCAAAGTTTATTAGATTACCAATTCTATGCAACTCAACATTCTTAAAAATACAAAGGACGTACCTCGTACCATCAATTGATAGCTTTTGGGTACAATCCCAGGATATGGTGTTGCAAGAGTTCCGTGATAAAGAAATAGTTATATTAGGTGAGTTGTTTGCTTTAGTATTTTTTTCAAACACATTTTCAGTGTAAAATAGATCAAGAGAGCGCCTATCAGGGAATAACTAGCTAAGTCTTAAAGATTTGATTTGTGTTTGAAATGGAATATTTATAAAAAAAAAAATATATGTAAAAAGAAAATGTGGAATGATAGCTAGTGATGCAACTCTCGACCAAAGACCAAATTTATAATAGTGAAGGGCAACTCAACTATTTACTTTAGGTAAAATTTTTCAATGCTATGCTCCGTTTAAGGGTACTTTTTATGATACATATACATGTAATAGCTCACTTGCACATTCATAATATTACAATTGTTATAAAAACTACAATGTACCAATAAAAGAAATCTTTTCCATGTACCAACATTAAGTGTCCAGAATAAAATGTTTTGTTTGGTTACATGTAGGTGATGGAAGAATGGACAGTCCTGGTCACTGTGCACAGTTCTGTTCATATACATTCATGGAATACAATACAAAAAAGATCTTAACTATAGTTACCATGGATAAAAGGATGACAGAGAAGAAGAGTACAAATCTTGAGAAAGCCTGCTTTCTGAAAGGCTTAAGACAACTACTGGACAAAAATATGAAAGTGGTAGAGGTTGTCACTGATGCACATATACAGGTGGAATCTCTAATGAGTAAGTATTTATGTTTATGTCGCCACAAAATAGATACTGTATGATTATTTCATATAGAATTTTGTAGGACACATTAGACTAAGTATTTTATTTATGTAACCTTTACCATTTGATACATTAAGCAAAAATATAAGTAAAATTCTTTTTCAAGAATTGTCTTTGAACAAAGAAATAATTATAAAAAAGAAGATGTGGTATGATTGCCAATGAGACAACTCTCCACAAGATACCAAAAATTACACAGAAATTAACAACTAAAGGTAACCACAGGCTTTCAACAATGAGCAAAGTTCATACAGTATAGTAAGCTTTAAAAGGCCCTGAAATGACAATGTAAAACATTTCAAACGAAAAAACTAACTGCCTTATTTATATAAAAAAATAAATGAAAAACAAATATGTAACACATTAACATATGACAACCACTGAATTACAGACTCTTGACTTGGAACAAGTACATACATAATGTGGTGAGGTTAATTTGGAAGATATTGGAACACTGTTTCTTATTTATTTGTATGCTAAGTTTCTCATTGGAGATTACCATTATTGTTTATATCTATTTCAGAAAAAGAATTTAGTAATATCAAGCACTCATTTGATATTTGGCACGGGGCGAAGAACCTTGGGAAGAAAGTAGTGAAGGTAAGGTTGATTTACCAAAGACAATCTCTACTCATTTATTTTTGTAGTGTGAAAGTTTTGAAAAAAAGTAAAATTTATTCTTATGACACTTGAAGGATAAATAGAAAAAAATGCTTGAGTTATGTTGTTTATGTCCGGTGGCAGATATTTCATGCATATTCTGGGGAAAAAATTACAACGCTAAATAAGCATCCATTCTCAATTTTATCCCTCTAAAGTGTACATTGAAAAGTGCTGTCAGATTTTAAATGGCCGTGGCATAAACGCCTACTTTTACAGAAGATTTTTTTTTTCAATTACAGGTAGCTCAAGAACAGAAGGCAAACAAACCTCTACTGGAATGGTCTCGTGACATAGTGAACCATTTTTGGCATTGTGCAGATATATCTACTACTGAACAAGAATTTATTGTAAGTTTTTTATAAAAGCCATTCAGAACCTTTTTTAAAGCTCAGTCAAATTCATTGTTGATACTTAATCTTATGCCAATACAAAAAATATCACATTGTATAATATAATAATATAATATATTATTTTTTTTTTCTTGTTTTTCTTAAAGGGATCATGGTTTGGGATCATGCACCATACTGTAAATAAGCATCAATGGATGATAGCATATAGTGACACAGCAGGAAATGAATGTAAACATGGACCGCTGTCATCTGAACGTGAAAAGGGATGGTTGACAGGTGCAACTCCTCCTCATGATGCGTTGATAAAGATAGTGATGGACAAACGCTTTCTAAGAAAAATACCATACTATCTAAATTGCAGGTAATTTAATAATAGAACAATAATGATTTGTGATTAGAGAAACTAGGCTACTCTGCCTTTATTGGTCATTTATTAAATGTTTTGCCTTGTATATAAAAGTAAGGAGATTTGATATGATCACCAATGAGACACCTATCCACCAAAGCTTAAATGAAGTGAATGTAAGCACCTAAAGGCAACCATATAGCCTTTAACAATAAGAAATACGACGTACATTATAGTCCGTTATGAAAGACCCTGACATGATTATTGATCTGTAAGAATCAGTTCAATTGTGAAAAATCATGGCCTTATTTATGTTCATATTTTTAATTTGATTTTGAAAATATATATACATTTAATTTAAAAGTATTTAAAATCTCCATCAGTTATTGCGCTAAAAATGATTTTGAATATTATGGCTAAGATTGGTGCACTTCCTTCAATGATCTAATAGTTACTATTTTTGTTATGATAGGAGTACAGCTGAGTTAGAAAATTTTCAAAATGTGATTCTGAAATATGCTTCTAAACGCCATTCTTATGGTCCATCAACATATAATGCCAGGAATCAGCTAGCAGCTATTGACCACAATGCTCACTGTGAAAGAAAAGTTGTTACAAACAAGGATGGGACTAAAAGGTTAGTATATAGCTGCTGACATGTTTCAAGTAAGGATGAAGTAATTAAGTGGATATAATTGTGATTCATTGTTTTGTATATGAGTTGTGCAATTGTTTTGTTTGTTTAAGTATTTGACACTAGCCATTATGTGTGTCTAAAGACCTGCATTTATGGCTTACTTAGTAGTGTGCGCTTATATAGCATTGAAGGCGGAACTGTAACATTTCTTACATTAACAACATTTTGGTTTGAAGTTATCTAATTGACCATCATACCACATCTAATTTATAAATATTCTGATATAATTATTTAAAAATGAAGACAATGTTAAAAGTGTTTGTGTTTAAGTTGATATGTTGTTGTCTATTGGACAATTACCCTATATCTGATGGTTTTTTATGACATGATATCTTTTTCAATTTCAGACTTCAGAGGTACTACAGTAAGAAAGGGGGTAGATGGACTGCTACTGAAGTGAAGACACCAAAACAATATATTTACATTCCAGAATTAATGAAGCATATTATAATGAAGAGGTTGTCTGATGATATCGGGATGAGCAGGAGAGTGATTTTAGATCCATTTGACCCAAGAAGATTGTCAGCAACCATTGCCCCTGTTCCACCTCCCCCTACTCAAGATTTGATGGCTGCCAAAATTTCAAGATTTAACAGGGAAGATCTGGACAGGACCATAGACTACGATTTTGACCAGACAATAGACTATGAGTGGCCAACTAACTAACTAATAATAAAAATACAAATAAAACTGAAATAAAATTTATTCTCTCTCAACCGAAACGTCCTCCAATAAATCCAACATACTGGCCAGATGGGTCTGGAAATCTGTTCCTGATAGCCCAAACACAGCAACTCGGAATTACTTGTCTGTTTCCAGCTCCAAGATATCCATGGATCCACAGAACATATTGGCGGTATGCTGTGTGTCTATGTGATCTATTGTAATCCTGGTCTGGAGGCTGCGCAATCATATCATTTCTATACCTCATTGCAACCTCAAGAACCAAGGGGTCCAATACAACATTGTGAAAATCCTGAAATTGAAATAATAAATGAATAAGTTGAAATTGTATACAGACCATGTTTTTTTTCAATACAGCTCTTTGATGCGGAGAGTTGTCAATGTTGTGTATACTTTTTAGGTTTAAGATTTTAAAACTTGCAATGTCTGAAATTATAGTTTGAAGTTAGCATTGAACCATAGCATTCAATGTAACAACCATGATCATTTGTTTATGTATCGAAGGTGATTTCCTTTGTTTTGGGCAAAATGAATTAAAGCAACCAAATCTTTTTAACTTTTTATGTACATTTGTTTACTGTTCTCATTGTTTAGAAAAATCACTAGATTACGAAAACATGCTACTATGCGGTAAGGGCTTTGCTCATTGTGGAAGGCCGTACGATGACCTTAAGTTGTTAATGTCTGTGTCATTTTGTTCTTTTGTGGATAGTTGTCTCATTTGCAATTAAACCACATCTTTTTAATATTGGAGGACGCTGGCATATAAATAATCAACTGAATAGAATGAGAATCCAAGTAAGTTTCTTGTTAAACGTCAAAATATAAAGAATAATATAAGATGAGTTAACAGAGAATAGTACTTACATGTAGTGTAGAGTGGCAGTTTTGAGGTATCTGGTTGCAACATCTTTTTTCAACCTCACTAGGCATTTCTCTGCAATTGCTGCACCGACACCAAGTTGGAATACCTACTGAAGGTGTTGGTGTAGGTTCTGGATCTGGCTCTGGTGTAGTTTCACTTGCGGTAAACTCTTGGTTTACTGCTTCCAGTACTCTGAACAGAAAACTAGGTTGTTCCCTGTACGTGGCCATTATTGCAAATTTCATTTGATCTTCAGATAGGCCATCAATTCGTTCCTGAAAAATAAAGTACTTTTACATTTCAAGGCAAATCACACAGCAATTTCAGTAAAATGTTTTATTGAATGAAGAAAAAAATGAAACAGTTAAAGTTTTTTGATATGTAAATGTTGGATAGTTTACCTGCATCTGACGATCTCTTTCAGCTCTGGCCTGTGCGGCGACTTCAGCCCTGTTGAGTGGTTCTGGCTGTCCTTGTAAGGCTCTATTATGGCCTCTTCTGCCTCTGCCTCTGCCTCCTCTCGCCCTATTTCTTCCCCGCGCTATCCGTCTCCTATTACCCCTCCCACGAATGGGCCTTTCTCCATCCGAAGAATGAACTTCAGGTGTGGTAGACCTGCTTCTAGTATCTGAAATCTGAGGAAAGAAAAGTAGTCGGTAAGAAATTTCTCAAAAATATAATTTTCTATGATTGACACATATTTTGTTATCACAAGACTCAATAAACTACAGCACTATATAAAGTGTAAAAACCTTGCGAGACATGTCTCCACAAGAGACTTGTGAACACATGCAGAAATTTCCAACCATACATGTAGGTCACCGTATGGCCTTCAACAATGTGTAAAATCTATACCACATAGTTGGCTATAAAAACCTTGTAATGACAAATGCAACAAAAGTCTAACTGCCTGATTTATGTACAAAATCATGAAGAAAATGTTTTATGATATACAGAATTATAATTAGCTCAACGTCAATAACTAATAAAAAAATATCGTGCATCTAGAATTGAAAAGCTGAGTTCTTTTTTACAACAGAGAAATCAATGATTGAAAATAAATCTTGAGGTTCCCATTACCCCTACGATGTTTTTTTCCCACGTCGATCTTTTGATAGAGGACATTGATGTTGTCTAAAGGCCAAATATATAATGCACAAAAGTTGTGAATACGTACTGAAAGAAAATATATGTGTCCTTGTTTTATTGAAAAACGTATATTTGTTTATTTCTTCCTTTGCATCAAATACATCGTTACGTACTCTTCCGATGTATTCATGCGAAGATATATACCAACTTTTAATATCCCAGCAAATATTGTCGGTTCTATTTCTTATTCATTCACCGAAAAACCTCGTTTGTATGTGAAACAAATGCCTGTATATTATAGTTTAATGGTGTACCAAAAAACTTTACTTGAATAATTTTGTAAACAAAACACGCACACTTTCGGCGATTCCCCAATTGGACCCCCAAATGGATATTCTATCAATTTTCGGTGATTTTCTTTGCAAGTGAGACCAGAAATTAGTTATAATTGAAATATAAGAATAAATCAATGTTATCTTTACTCAAAAATATAAACACAATCGTCTGCAATGCAACACTAATGAATAACTACGAAGATTAACATGCAACATCTTACCTCTTCGTCCATTTTTGTTGACCCAGGTCAGCAGCACACGCATTCTTATCAGCATCGGCAATCTTCGGAATTAGTGTCGGAAATTAATAAGCTGCCATTTGCACTGGTCAAACGGAATGATGAGGAATATATTTTCAACTTTAACAGTTACATTACGGGTTTTTAGGACGTGAAATTTTATGTAAACCTTTTAATTCATTAATCATTTCTAATTTCATCTCTTTCATAGCATTTTAAAAAATCGCGATTTTGACGGCTTATATTGCTTTAATCTATACCTGTTACTTGTACCAGTTTTATCCAAATATTTGCAAGGCCGTAATTGTATTCTTATATAGGTATGTTCATTATTTATCATATATTACCCTTACCTGAGAAATCTTGAGATCAGACTGAAAGGAAACGTCAATTTCTGTAGGTATTTATGATGGTTCAGTTTTTAGATCACAGGTCGACAATACACAAAGTGGACTAGTGTTTACTTTATTAATATATAAAAGGAGAGTATTGTTATTTCATAAAATGTGCACTGTAATTGCACATTTTCTCGGGCGTGACTTTATAAATATTGAACAAAGACTTTCTTCAACATGCAAATGTTTGTCCGTTATTAAGTGATAGTAAAGAGAGATGAAGTGAAAATACAATAATTTCCTTTGATACATGAAATTAGATAGATGCTTTATTAGTTGAGAAATGTTTTATGTATTTAAATGACAAAAATATAGCATGAAATGAAAAAGACGCATGATGAAATATAAGGATAACTATTTAATACAGATTTTAAATGAAATTGATGTGGATAATGTAAAGGTCTCGAATGTTTATTTAAGGATTATTTAACGCCTGATTTAGACTTAATGACTTCATTTATATGTAAAGTGATCTGCCCGATCGAATGAGAATTATGTTTACAATACAGATATTATGGCATTTTTTTCAAAATCGATTATAAGATGATTACTTATAATTGAATGGATATACAAATATTTCTTCACCATAACTCTCTGACGTAAGCCTCGGTTCATCACTGATTACTTTACTTGACCTTTTTTTAAGTAGCTTTTGTTTTTATTGTACAAATTCATTGTTTTGTGTTGAAAATTTTAATATTTAAACGCATTTTCGAACTCAATGTGTCCGTAAAATGTAGTCTCCATAGTTTGTTATTTATTTATTGACCGGGCACGGGTGTCACATGTATTATCGTGGGGTATTTATGATGGTACAGTTTGTTAAGACGTATACCTTTTCAGACTTTACTGAATTTCGTTCCTTTCGTTGTCTTTTTGAAACTTTGAAAAGTGTTTCTGATTTATAGTTCAAAGCTTCTTTATCTGTTTTACTTTCTTTTTTTTTCTAGTGTTTAACTGATGAAAATTTATTTGGGTAACATAGGAGCACGGCAACATAAACGAATTCTGTAAATAAGCTCTTGTGGAAATATAGATTTTGCCCTAGGTTGTGTAAAAAGTAAAAATACCGAATTCAGAGGAAAGATCTAAACGGAAAGTCTATATACTAATGACAAAAGCGAAAGGCCAAACACATCAAACGAATAAATAACAACTGTCATATTCCTGACTTGGTACAGATATTTTCTTATGTAGAAAATGGTGGAACAAACCTGGTTGTATAGCTAGCTAAACATGTAACTTGTTAGACAGTCGTAATTCCAAACCAATCAATCAACCAGTGCACACAGTATGTTCAATAAGCGCTTAGGTTAACATTCAGTTTTGTTTGTGTTATTTAAATAGTCAAAGATCAGAATACATTTGTGTTACTTCACCAGTTTTTTTTTATATGCTTTTTTGAGTTTTATCCTCAAGTTATCAATCTTAAGCAGAATTCAAACTATATGTCATGGTTTTTGGTAACCATGTTATTACATATAAGCTAAACTCTAGAAGGATGACTTCAGTAAAGAAATATACGTCACCAAGGACCAACAATTTTTGAGACGACTTCCTGTATAACACTGACGACCTGTACTCTACTGAGTGGTAGATAACGTTTTAAATTAATATATTTTCATGAGATAAGCAGGGCAATGATAATGACCCATACATGCCGCATGACTGACCTTTTGTGTTATTGGTTGCCAAAGACGGTTTTACATTTGTATTTCAATGAATGACACATTAAAACTTCTGATTACTGAAGGTAAACCATGCAGGTATAAATTTAATAATGAAAAAAGGTTTGCATTTAAGACAATAGGAATTGTTTTACTGAATGTATTCCTAGGTTACCATTCAATTTAACAATTAACAAAGTACATTAAATTTTGTATTGAATTAAAAACATTAGTGCAACGACATTTTTTAATAACTGTTATTGGTCGATATCAGCAGTTATCATAACAGTAGCTAGCTTACGTTAAAATTTGTGTTAAATTGAGTAATTTAAATATAAAACAAATTTGTTCTTCATTTTGTATCAACCCTTGAACATAACAATACCAATGATGAAATGTGAATTAACTTTTATCAGTAATTTATTAATAAATACGACCTAAATCCAAATTAAATGAACACATTAAAAGAAATCTGCGAGAAACACTCGTCATTATCAAAACTTTGCTTTTATTGTCACATGGCAGCGTTTCAAAAATAAGGCAACTGCAGCATAAACACAGCAAAACATATGATTTGAATTACAAATATTTCAAAATCTTTCGGACATTAATTTTCTAGATTTGGAAATGTCTGTACCAAGTCAGAAATATGACAGTTGTTTTCCATTCTAGTAGTAATTCTGATATAAAAAAAATCATATGACTACATACCTTTGCTTATTCATTTTCTTTTCCTCTGTCTGTCCATTACTTCAATTTTCAATACATTAAAACAAGATGTCCTAAAAAAAAATGGAATATTTTATAAGACCATATTATGTGAATAGCTGCATCAATATATTTTGATATATTTCAACCCATTTTGATTTTTTTTTTAGTATTTAAGGTTAAAATATAACCTACTTCTATTTACATTCAAGTGTAGAGAGTGGACCCTCCCCCTTTTTCCACTGAATAAAGGCCCCCGCAATATGTTTATAAACAACTTTTATGGTTCAAAAGAGTGATACCAAACACTCAAATAAGAGAAATGAAGTTGAAATGTGAAAGAATGTTTTCAAATTAAATTTTAACACAAAAATAAAAAGGGGGCTCTTATCCCAAAGTGTATGTGCTTTATGAATATTTTATTAAGAATTAATGTCGTTTAAATGTTTAAGAAATTTTCTTTTATTCTTTTTATCATTAAATGATACTTTATCAAAATAAATGTGACAATTACAAAGAATATTCATTTCTAATTAAAATAAAACTTTAAAATTAAAACGAATTATATACTTTTACTTTTAATTAGCATGATTAGACAAAAAGAAAATTAATAAAAATAATATACATACCTTTATTTATATTCCAATAACTGTAACTGCACACGATTAGGAAAAACACTGACTAGATTGTAAAATATTCATACATAGATAATATTACATGTAGTTAATATATTTCTAGTAAAGACAGAAAATGCCAAATGTTGGCTTTCTTATCAGATAATCTATGTGTAACATCTGTGGTCAGTTTATTGGGAAGAGTGATCTATAAATTACATGAATTACAAGGACTTCAAACTGTGAAGCTAATCAGTTGTGAAATTTGAGATTCCCTCAAATCTGAGGGCATTCTTCGGGCTGTACTATAAAGTAATTCGTCTGTTGTGTTTGAGCTTCTGATTTTGCCAGTTGATATGGGAATTTCCGTTTTGAATATCCATGGAGTTCGGTATTTTTGTAATGTTACTTTTTTGTATCTTTGAAATTGATTTCTGAGATTTCAACAACAATAAACTACCGATGCGTTCTTTTGAATAATACACGCACATTTAACTTACATGGAAACCTAAAGAACCAAATATTTTGTTCCTAAACATTATCTTTTGGTCACAACTTGTAATGTCGTAAAATGAAACGCTAATTGAAAGAGGATGGATTTGATACGCATTACATTGTGCATAATTTCCATTTTCAACGAAATGAAATACACAACAGATCCATTACAACATCAAAGGTAAAGATCAAATTATTATGCAAATACTCAATACATCGTGATCATTATAAATGCATTTACTTTAACATTTGAATTTAGAGTAACAGCTATGTGGGTTATCGGAATCTGAAGAAATAGAAAGATGATTCGTCGATATAGCTAAGTCTAAAAGGGTGAGATTAATCAAATTACTAGAACTTGACAGAAATGCAAACAATTAGGAAAACTATGTCCAGTGATACACAAAATTGTAGAAAACATACAAGTTTCAGTTTTTATTTTTTTCATTGAAAGATGCACAAAGTATAATTCCTGGTTACCCTAATTTTAGGATGGGGAAAGTGTTGGGTCAATATTTAATATACAAATGTTTGTAACAGGCACTGATTTCACACTCAACCAATTTATAGAGTATACCTATTAATTACAGTTCTTATTGCGGCGCCTTTAAGTGGTTTATATTTGTAAAACCTTTTCAAAATTAAAACAAATTTGGTTTTAATAAAATTATCCCTAAGTCAAACATTTATAATCATTACTTGTTACATTGGTGCCAATCATCTGACAATGTACAAGTGTATGAAACAATCAAATACCATCCATCATAGTGTACAGAACGGACCAATTTATATTTTGATAAGTTTGTTCTTGTTCCAAATATGACTAATATCGATTGATCGCTGGAAGTTAGAGTTTCAACAATCAATAATTAATAATAATAAAAAAATGCAAGTGCGCCAAGTCAGGAATATGACAGTTATTGTCCTTTCCATTGATGTGTTTGAGCTTTTGATTTTGACTTTGATTGGGGACTTTCCGTTTCGAATTTTCCCAATATTTTTGTTATTTTACTTTTTCCGTGTGGTGACTGGTTATTGTTTACAGCCTCGCATGTTGGTCTTATTTAATTACTTGTTTTCATGGGTAAGTAAAAGAGAGCACATGTTACAATGAGTTAAAATCGGTCAAAATATTTTATATTTTGAAAATATGTTATATTTTGAGTTCAGTGGTAATTTTCGAGTAATGAACCAAAAAAAGTCATCACTTTTGAATTGAAACATATCCCAGGATTACATCAAATTATCATAAACATAATATGTACCATATCATAAATACATTATAACTCCATTACTAGTTCATCAGTTACTACAGTCATTTAACGTTGTAAATGTAGTAAACATGGTTAATAGCAGGGGATAAATCGACAACCGTATAATTGAAAAGCTTTGGTTGTAAATGATTTAGTTTTGGTCTCTTCTTGATATTCACCGTTCGATTTCTCTAATAGATATTCGTGGTCGGTCAATTATAAGAATAGTTAAACGGAGCATTGAAGTTTTCATTGCCTGAAAACCCTAAAAATCATGATTAGTACTCGATTGCTGTTTCCAGGGGCGGATCCAGCTTTTTTAAAAAGGGGGTTCCTAACCCAGGACAAAGGGGGTTCCAACTACATGTCCCCATTCAAAATGCATTGATCGTCCCCCGGAAACCCCCCCCCCCCCCAACCTTGGATCCGTGCCTGTGTTTCGATTATGTTTTCTTCGTATTTCACATTGAACGTGTATATTGTTCATTGGAGTGGATAAAAAGAAGGTTTCTGATAATTTCATCAAATTCCTTATTCTTTAAAAAGGTTTTCATTGTCAATATCGTCAACATTGTTTCTTACGTCGTAACTACAATCCCCTTCCCTTCTTCGTGTATGTGACCTATCGCATTATACTATTTACCGGGTTTGTAATAACATGAACGACACGACGCGTGCCACATGTGGAGCAGGATCAGCTTACCATTCCGGATTACCTGAGACCCCCAGTTTTTGGTGGGGTTCGTGTTTCTCAGTCTGTAGTTTTCTATGTTGTTTCTTGTGTAATATTATTTGTCTGTTTGTCTTTTCATTTTTAGCCATGGCGTTGTCAGTTAATTTTCGATTTATGAGTTCACTGTTCCTCTGGTATCTTTAATTTTCTTTCAACTCTTGGTATAGAAAGACTGTCTTACCATTTTATACTGATATACCAAATAAGTTTTAAATGTCGAATATTTTGATTAATAAAGGCAACAGTAGTATACCGCTGTTCAAAATTCATAAATCGATAAAGAAAAAACAAATCCGGGTTACAAACTAAAACTGAGGGAAACGTATCAAATATAAGAGAACTACGACACAACAGAGACACAACACCGAAACGTAACACACACAGAAACGAACTATAATGTAACAATGGCCATTTTCCTGACTTGGTACAGGGCATTTTATGAAAAAAAAATTGGGTTGAACATGGTTTTGTGGCATGCCAAACCTCCCGCTTTAATGGCAGTGTTAATTATTGATTAACATTTGTTTTCTCCAATTTATGACCTTTGTACCTACAATTGGCTATTTTCCCTAAGTGCTTTTTAAGATATATTTTATATTAGCTATATAAATGTAAATTTATAAAAAATGGTATATAATTTGCTTGATGGTTTGAGAGAGAAAAACCCTGCAATTGCCAAATAACTATTCTGGCAAAACGAGTTTTTCAAAATATAAAATATTAGAATAAATAGATGTTGACACATTTCCCGTTTCCTTTCTCAATTTTATGTTGTATATATGCCAATAGTACTGTCAACTATAGAACAAACAAATATATGTCACTGTACGGCATTTAACAATGAGCTAAACTCTTACAGTATGGTCAACTATAAAAGGACCCGATTGACAAAACGTGAAGCAACTCAAACGGTATGGTCTGATTCATGAAAATACAAATGAAATAAAAAATAGATATAACAGACAGCAAGCAGAAACATTAGGACAACAATGAACAAATTTATACCTACAGTTTTAAATATCAAAGAAATACTGAAATAACTAGATGAAGATTAAAAGTGTATCCGTATACCAATACTTTATGGCATTTCTATTTTTCTCTCGATGTTTTGTTTGTTCATCGGTATTTTGGTCTTCATTTAAGATAACTTGTAATGAAATATAATTGATACTTAGTAAAGACACCATGGTTTACGATGAGTTACAGGATCCAGACTTT
>CM034357.1:59419558-59753606 GCA_019925275.1 Mytilus edulis | reverse complement strand
ACTGTATGGAAGGACTTTATATTTGATCAACAGCTGGAACGGATTAGTCAGACACTTCACATTACCCCTTTCTAAATTTGAATTAATCGATTTTTTTAATGAACAAGTTAATATTTTTAGTAAAATATTTAAAAATACTGCAGAACGTCATGACTTGGGAGTTAGTATATGCAGCTAAAAAATGGCAAAATAAACATACGTGCGCTTTCAAGAGCTGTCAGATAGCTTCTTCCTGTTTACATGCGCTTTCAGGAGCTGTCAGATAGCTTCTTCCTGTTTTGCTATGTACTTTGAATTCCGAGTGCGGGTTCCTTAGTGCGACAAACCGTGCATTTTTGTTTACATTTACGGTAAGATAATTTCATCTAATAGTATTTGGAAAACTGATATAATTTTCACCAAATAAGTACATATTATCTGCATATAGCAAAATATATTATTTTCACTTGCTCTTTCAAATTTAGATTTTGATCATGTGTATAAAAGTTTCAAAGCAATTATCTATCAGCTCTTGGAATGTTAATGGATTATTTAAAAGAATAAGTGGTAACAGAGTTTGTAAACTAGACGATGATAATATTTGTCAAATTATGACTGCAGACATTGTTGGTCTTTCAGAAACGCATATCCCCACCAATGAGATTTTAAACTATGATGGTTATAAATGTTTTGTAAACTGTAGATCATCTGATTCAAATAAAGTTAGAGGTGGTTTAGCTACATTTTTAAGAAGGAAATATTATCAGGTGTAAAGTTGATGGATAAAACAATGGATGATATAATGTGGTTTAAACTAGACAAGACATTTTTCAGTTTTGATAGAAATGTATTTTTATGTTTTTTATATATTCCTCCTTCAAACTCATCTTACACATTAAGAACAAATTTTGATAAACAAATTTTTGAGAAACTTGAAGCAGATATTGCGAAATATAGTATATCAGGGGATGTAATCCTTATGGGAGATCTAAATGCACATATAAACTGTAAAGAGTTAGATTTCATAACAAATGAAGTAGATGACAGTTTGGACAACTTTCTTCCCACTAATTATGTTGCAGATAGTGTATGCAAATTTAGAAATACTCAAGTACACCAAAAAACTAATAACTATGGAAAATTAATACTTGATTTATGTACAGAATCTCAATTAAGAATCCTTAATGGAAGAACTCTCGGTGATTCAAAAGGTAAAATCACTTTCTATAATCATAATGGTGTGTCAATTGATGACTATTGTTTATGTTCATCTGAATTTTTACCAAATATTGTCAATTTTAGTGTAGGGCAATTTGAACCAACAATATCTGATCACTGTCCAATTTCAATAACTATACATTCTCAATTAGTAAATAAGCCATGTGATAATTATGTTAAGCCAACTCTTAGAAGAGTTAAATGGACTACTAAACGAGAAGAAATTTTTAAGTCCAATATGTTGAAAGTGAACTTTGGGACTATTAATTCTGATGTAGATAATTTAACCCAAAAAATAGAGGCGAATAATACATGTAATTCCAATGTAACTCAAAGTGTTAACGATACAGTCTCTAGTATATCATCAATATTATACAATGCTGCTTTTTTAAGTAATACTAATAAGACCCCTGGTAAAACCAAGAGAAGTAAACGAAGAAAAATAAAAAAGCCATATTATGATAATGAATGTGAATCTAAATATAGGTCCCTAAAGAGTCTGACTAGAAAATTATGTACTGAGCCCTGGAATGACAGTCTTAGACACAAAGTATTATATAATAAAAAGGAACTGAATAAACTTATAAGGAAAAAATATAGACAATTTAGACATAAAATGATAAAACAGATTATAGATTCAAATAACAGCTGTCCAAATGATTTTTGGAATACAGTTAAGAAACTAAAAAAGGAGAACTTCAAGGATCCTAGTTCTAACATACAACCTAAAGAATGGTTTAAATATTTTAATAAATTAATGAATACTGATTATGATAAAAATGTTTGTAATGATAAGAAAGAGTATACTACTTTTAAAGATTGTAACACATGTACTAAGATGTTAAATAGTTTTATTACAACTGAGGAGGTGGTTATTGCAGCAAAATCTTTAAAGAATAATAAAGCAAGTGGTTCAGATTGTATTACAAATGAAATGTTACAAATATCTTGTTATATGAATATTGATGTTTATGTAAAATTGTTTAATCTTATACTTAAGTCTGGTATCTACCCAACTTTATGGAGAAAAAATTTTATTAAGCCCATTTTCAAGGGTGGGTGTTTTAATGATCCATCTAATTACCGAGGTATAGCCCTTTCAAGTTGTTTAGGAAAATTTTTTCTAAAAGTTTTACATAACAGATTAGAAAAGTATCTTGAAGGAAATGAACTTATTTGTCGTGAGCAAATTGGATTCAGAAAGGGAAGTCGAACAAGTGACCATATTTTAACTCTAAAAACTATAATTGATAAAGCATTTAAATCATCAAAAAAGATATATGCCTGTTTCATTGATTTCAGGAAGGCATTTGATACTATTAACAGAGATGCCCTCTTTTACAAATTGTCTTATTACAACATAGATGGTCCCTTTTTTAGTATAATGAAAGATATGTATAAAGAGGTTTTGTACTCGGTAAAGATCTCGGAAGGTATCACTGTTTTTTTTAATTCCTCAGTTGGGGTAAAACAAGGGTGTATTTTAAGCCCTACATTATTTTCTTTATATATTAATGATTTACCATCTATTTTTGACTCAACATGTGAACCACCCAAGTTAAATGATAATGATATATCATGTCTGTTATACGCTGATGATTTAGTCCTTATTTCTGAATCGGCTAATGGCTTACAAAAATGCCTTGACAAGCTTAGTTTATATTGCACTAGTTGGGATTTAACAGTAAATCTTGACAAAACCAAAGTTATGATTTTTAACAAATCAGGTAAAAAACTTACAAAAGACAAGTTTGTTTTTAGTGATAATATTTTGGAACACTGTACAGAATATAAATATTTGGGTATACTGTTTAAACCATCTGGTAGTTTTACAGAAGCAGTGAGACTTCTTTGTAAAAAAGCCTCAAAAGCTATATTTTGTATTAGAAAACTGTTATTTTCTGAAGATATCAATGTATTACCTCACTTAAAGCTTTTTGATGCTTGTGTTAAACCTATACTTCTTTACTGTAGTGAAGTTTGGTCTCTGTATATGATAAAAGATATTACAAATCTAGAGTCAAAATATTGGTCATTGGCTACCATCAAAGTCCAAATTAAATTTGCAAAAACTTTAATTGGAGTAAATAAATCAGCTGTCAATTTAGCAGTACTAGCTGAACTTGGTATGTATCCAGTTTTTATAGAAGCTTTAAAACTGTCAATTGGCTTCTGGTTGCATGTGATCAAATCTGATAACAATTGTTTACTAAAAGATATATATTGTTCCAACCTGCAATTAACCAATGGATTTGCTAAAAAGATTGAACAGTTACTTGCTACTTTAAATTTTTCACATGTTTGGAAAAATCATGATACTATTTCAAAAAGACGTTTATTATATGCAATTCATACCAAACTTAATGATAGATATCTTAATTATTGGAAAGAAAATATATTTTGTGATAATAAATCAGTACATGGTAATAAGCTGAGAACATATAGACAGCTTAAAGAAAATTATAAATTGGAAAACTATTTATTGTTAAATATAGACAGAAAAGTAATAGGGCATTTTGCTAAAATTCGTATTAGTAACAGTGTTCTTAGAATTACACAAGGGCGTCACACTAAAACCCCTGTAGAAGAAAGAATTTGTCCTTTGTGCTTCTTAGAAGTTGAAGATGAATTTCATTTCACTTTAAAATGTACAAAACTAAATATAATTAGAGACCAACTGTTTTCCAAAATTAGTGAAATAGTTCCCTCTTTTTTAAATATGACTAATGAAGCAAGATTTAAATTTTTATATACGTGTGTTGAGACTGATATAATTAGAATTATTGTTAAATTTATAAGCGACATGTACATTTCTAGAAATGCTTTATTAAGCACTAAATAACTGTGTGGTACCACCTCCTCATATAATGTTTATGAAATTGCTATGATATATATATGTTTGTATTTTTGTGTATAACAAATTTGTATTGTCTTGGTATCAATCCTGTAATTTTGGATTTTAAACCAATAAAAATTACTTACTTACTTACTTACTTACTTACCAAAATGTCAACATTCAAACTTTAAACGTCATCTACCAAAGTATTCACACAAAGTTGAACAAAAAAGTAATGTGAATTTAGGAAGTTACTTACCAGCATGTAGCCTTAAAATGGAAAATAAAAATGGGATTTGAGGCGTAATGATAAATTGTTTTGTCCTGGTTTTTTTTTAAGGAATTTAAAAAAAGTCTCATTATAAAGATTTGTTTAAAATAGACCTATTGCCAGAACTCCAACATATCGGTTTTATAATATCAATGTTGTAATCGGTTTATGGTTTTCAATAAAACAGAGGAGAATACATCTTCAAGATTCAAAACAATTTGAACCTAAATGTTTTTGAATTAAATTAAATTGTTACATAACTGTTTGCTTTTCAATTCCAACCTATTAATCTTGTGCAGTTGTGAAGTATATGGCAACATTTGGATTCAATAAACGTTTTATTACCATAGAAACAGATGCAATAATCCAAATAACGAAGATCAGTTTAAACTCCTATCATATATGTCCAATTTACATAGTTTAATATGGAAATGATATCTGTCTAGGGACACAGATCTAAATTAAAACATGTTAACGTGAAACAATTCCTATATCATGTAACAATTATGTATGTTGTTTTATGTTCTGTATACGTACCACAAACTAATGGAGTTTAAAGTGTAATACGTTTGAGTGAAGTTTAATTTGTTTACTGCTTTTCTAATCTTGAGGCAATTGTGAGATTGACAAATTGTATGATCTCGTCTATTGATGAAGAATGTATAATGATCTTTAAATAGCCATTTTGGGTGAGAATACATCTTCAAGATTCAAAACAATTTGCACCTAAATGTTTTTGAATTAAATTAAATTGTTACATAACTGTTTTGGGTGTGTGTTTTTTTGTATTGTCAGATTGCTGTTCCATTGATAATAATCACCTCACATATACCCAAACATGTAACGTTTTCTATTCGGACATTTGTTGATGGAAAACATCTTACGCTCTATTTTCATATATAATTGTAAAGTTTAATCATGTTTTGGGGTTGTAGCTGTCACGGTGTGGTTAAATCTACATTAATTAAAAGTATTTTTCCAAGATAACATTCAAATTAATAAACTGCTATTTCTAAAGTATTTACTTACTTGGTATTGATTCATATAAAAGTTCAAGATAACTTTATGAAGTATAATAGAATGAACAAAATATTTACATATATATCACTAATTAGGATGTAACTATATAGAACCTGGTAGGAAATATATGCGTTTATTTCAAAGCCAATATGACGACGTGAAGGATGAAATTGTTATTTACTAAATTTGCATAAATTCACTAATTACAAAGTTTACAAAGAGTTAAAGATAGAAACAGTTTACTGAATGGACTGTTCACATTTTTGAGATGGCAATTAGTTTTATCATGGAAATCGAACAAGGTGTCATCATGTTCTACGTGATCAAATTGATAGCAACGTTGAATTATTAAACACGGACATATTGCTTGACCGACTGGACATAAGTAATTGGATTAAAAACCACTTATAGATTCCAGTTACAGTTCGTGGATCTTGTGGTCATTCGATACATACATTGACCTGGTGACTTTGCTGTTCATGTAAAGTCCTACTGATCTCTCAGCATTACAATTATAAACTATAAACGGATGGAACAATTATATAGTTTATCTGTACTTTGTCTCTAAGCGATGCCTTGGAGTGATGTAATTCAATTCCTATTTATTCAGCAGAATTGATTGAGTTCAAGATTAACTATAATTAAAATTGACTACGTTATGGAATATGGTTTTATACTTAACAGAACGTGTTCTAAATATAAATATGGTACATTGTAATTGTTTTACACGGACATTACCCCTGAGGCAAATTTGATGACAGGTTGGACAAGACTTCTATTTTAAAGTTTCATTTAATTTTCTTCTAACAGTGACATACTCCTCTGGGGCTAACTTTACCAGTAAACCACATCTATTGGTTTAACACCGATTTGCAATTATAGATCGCAGACTTTTACTAAGCAAAAAGTAAATATTTTGACAGAAAATGATGTAAAAAGTGGAAGTGCATAATGTCGTTTTTACCTGGAGGTCAAAGGGTATCTACCATGAAAAGGTAAACACATTAGTAGTATTTATAGTTGTAGTGGCAATATTCATTATGTTCTATAAATGGTAAAAGTTACATGCTTACTTTCTTGTTTGTGTTGTTTACGTACAAAGTTTTATGAAGACGTCATTTGCCAATTAATTTTTTGCTCATTGCTGTGTTATGTTTCTTATAGTTTGCATAGACACGATTAAACACTATCTTTATTTTCTTTATAAGGCTATTTTGTCTCGCTTCTGATCAGTTTAGGCTACTTTCTATATCTGTAACCTAGCTTTGATCGTGACCTCGGATAAGTTTAAACAGAGCACCCTCGTCAAGGCTCATGATTGCTTGATTGGATTGTTTATCACACCTTTTGCAAATAGCTTTGGCAACGGTTTTATGATTTTATCTACATGCGGACTGAGTGTATGAATAATGTTCGGGTTGTGTGATGTCCAGTTTTGAAAATATTGACAAAATCAAAATCATGCAAGTAAAAATATGAAACAGTTTTTTGGTAACTCACAGTTGTACAATAAAAAATTGTCCAAGTACAAATACGTACTAATACCAAAAATCCATATAAATTGCAAAAATTTCAGAAAATCACAGAGCGAAGAAAAGTTCGTCCATTACAGGGCACGTGATCAGATGCGTATGTTTCCTTTGAGTAAATATATGTTTATATTCAATATATATTTTGCTTAATTGGTTTGGTCAAACAAACTGCTAGAAGAATAGGCTCGATTCCAAGGTTGCTAATTAAGGAAGGTGTAAAACAGCCACATTTAAGCACACCAGATACAAAGAATTATGAATATCAGTGTTATACCACACATATTAATACAAAAATGTATAACAATGCTTATTTCGCACATTAAATCTTAATTATTAATTTGAAGTTAACGAATATTTCATCCATCTGATGACCGTCTGGGTGGTCTCGTGGTAGCAGGCTCGCCTCGAGTGCAAATAGTCGTGTGTTCGAGTCCCGTCTGAAAATTGGTATTTACTGCTATTCTGCTGAGCATGCAGCATTTAGGAGTAAGTGCAAAGACTGATCGAGTGAGAAAAATGTGTGATGGAAATGTAACAAGTCTATCATGTAGACTGTGTCCTTATGACATAAAACGTTACAAAATCGGCCCAGACTGTTTTCTAGAACAAAGAAGGGTTTATTTTCATATCCCATTATAGTTTGAATTTGCATTTAATTTGCTACTGGACCTGCAACTGTCAATCATCTATTAACTTGTTGCTGTCTTCCTTTTGACCCATGTTAATAGTCATCGTTTTGACAAATGTACTTTACTGATTGCTCCATTAGATAGAGTACGATGTTGATTGGCTACTTCCTTGTGTTGTTCATCTTCATGAAGTCATTGTCTATAAATCACCTGTTCACTATATTATAGAATGTTAAAATACCATAGCCTGTAATGCTTGCTAAAATTATTGCAATTTTTAGAATTTTTACTTTTTAAATTCTTTACATGTTTAGCCTTGCAAACGTTTTGATACCTGCGCCACTGATGAGTCTGTAAACGAAACGCATTTTTGGCATATTAAAATATGTGCCTGGTATCTTTGATTAATTTAAAATAATATACTGTATTTAACATTTTCATAAGTATTATATATATTTCCTTATAAACTAAAGAACAGCAAAGTTTGTTACAAAATTAAACTAGATTTGGCCTTGATCTTGAATAGAAGTGTAACATCTTGGACAAGAAGGAAGTTATGACACTTTATAAAACTTTGGATGGTTGAACATGATACCAGGAAACAAACAAAATAGTAATACGATTTACTAGTCCATATTTAGAAGATGATAGTTGAATATTGAAAAAAAAAGAGTTATAAATCATCTTCTTAGAAATGTAGCTATTTTTTTTGGGTTCGCGAGCGATAGATGATACACCGTTTGACAGAAATGACACAAAACGATCATGACACAAAGAAGTCAAAGCTTTTATTGTCATATCAATGTTAAAGTTATATACGTAAACTCCCTCCCCCACCAAAAACAAAACAAACAAACAAACAAACAAACGAACAGAGCAGACATAAAAACAAAAAACAAACAAAAGAAAACACTACGACAAATCAGGTTAAGATTGGTATACTAAAACCATTTGTTGTTATCCTGGTCACGAGGTAGGTTTGAAATTGGATCAAAGGTTTTCATGCGCAATTACTCTAAATAGAAATAAATACAGTTTAAACCCGCTGCCTTTTTATGTACCTGTCCTAAATCGGGAACCTGTTGTTCAGTGGTAGTTGTTTGTTGGTGTGGTTCATAAGTGTTTCTCGTCGTTTTTTTTTATATAGATTAGACCATTGGTTTTCCTGTTCGAATGGTTTTACACTAGTTATTTTTGAGGCCCTCTATAGCTTGCTGCTCGGTGTGAGCCAAGGCTTTAGCGTTGAAGGCCGCACTTAAGCCTACGATGATTACTTTAAAAAAAAATGATGTGGTATGATTGCCAATAAGACAACTCTCCACAACAGACCAAAATGACACAGAAATTAGCAACTTTGGTCACCGTACGGCCTTCAACAATGAGCAAAGCCCATACCGCATAGTCAGCTATAAAAGGCCCCGAAATGACAATGTAAAACAATTCAAACGAGAAAACTAACGGCCTTATTTATATGAAGAAATGAAAGTTTTCTAATTGTGACGGGTCCTTTCAGCTACTCTATCATCATTATACAGGAACATTTGTCCAAATATAAGTTGTTACACTTACAAACGTGTCCATCCATAAAACGTGTCCATTTCGCTCAAACTTTAAATCGCCCAAATATGTTCCCCCATCCCCCCAATTGTACGTGTCCATACATGATAAAACTGAGATGAAAACAAATTTAATTTCATGAAAATTATTTACACTCAGTGATCTATCTACACAATTTTCAAGTAGGGCAGCGCACACAATTTTTATTTAACATCATATGCGCATTTTGATTAAAAATTTTGCAATCATCGCCTTTAAGCGATACTGTCCTACTAACCCCCATTAGTTTGACAACAGCACAGCATCTTCTTGAAAAAATACAATCAAAGAAAACATTTATAAGAATTTAGATTTTTCTATTTCATCATTTAAAGAGTTAGTCTAAGGAACTTGTATATTGTCGACTGAAATTGTTTTAAAAAAACATATGTGATTAAAACAACTACTTGGTAACGATGGACACGTTTGGGAGTTTTTAAAATATGGACACGATTCGGCGTTCATTAAAAGGACACGTTCTGACGTCCATTACCAACTAGACATGTTTTGGAATCCAGAGTTGGCATATGGACGCGTTTGAGGGATTTGACACGTTTGGTTGGATGGACACGTTTCTGAGTGTGACATATTTTTTTTAATCAGTCTTAAATATTAAACAAACTATATTCAAATTGGTGGTCCGTGGTTTACATGAGTGTGGAAGGTTATTGTTCGATCCCAGGCTGAGTCAAACAAAATAGTATCCTGGCTAAACGTGTCTGTAAAAGATTTTTTTAAAACAACTTTCATATGCACATCTTATTGATATGTTCTTGTTTTGAAATGCATGTAATATTAGCCCCTGGACGTTAAACACAATGTAACTCATCATCATCATTATCATCATCTAAACAAATTATACAAACTGTTTTGGTCGTAAATCGTCTAAACTTTTGTGAAACGTGGGCCAGCTGGGCGATATTGGCTCATGAATAAACCTCTAGTTTCTTACATATATCCGGATTCAGTATCAATAAAGAGTATATTGACGTAAGAAAATACCTGTGAAATTTAAAAAAAAAATGAAAATAAACGGAAGTCAAAACAAGAAGATTGATATTATGTACATAATTAATGATATGTACTACCTTTCAATACACCTTTCAATACACAACTCGTAGTCTGCCCTTAAGAACAACTTTGTACATTCTTGACGGTGAGTGCAAATAAAATCTTGTTTACAACTAAATTTAATGGGTGTGGTTCTTTGCATTTATTAAAATAAGCGACAAATTATTTTAAGTTTTATCCTTTGTAGATTTGCTGTTTGATGCATTTTGTCATTGTAACTTTTGTTACTCATGTTATTTGCATTTCAACATCTCGGTTCGTTTACATTTGACTATATAAGTCTATATATATATTCTTTTATATGTTATCTCATCCGAAATTTTTAATTTTATGCATTTTTAATGCATTTTTAATTTTTATGTATAGTATTTTTTAACTTCTCTGTAACCTTTGTACTTGCATGTTTTTATGAGAATAAACTATCTATCTTTATCTGTTGACAACACGGAAGTCCTCACAATATCCATTGATAGTAACTGTAGTCTCAGCCATTGTTTCTTTGATATAGATTTATATTTCATTTATGATCAACGAATACGCTTTTATTTCAGTTATAATTTCAAATTTGATCTTTCACAAATGGGTATCAATGTTGATATCCCCCTATTTTTTCTATCATATATTTAGACCTAAACATTATGCTTAATTTTTTATCCCATGTGGCATCAGTCGTAATTACCAGCAACAATTTGAAAAAAATTAGTAGTATCTTACATGTTGCATGCATCAGATTGTTTGTGTAAAATTATGATTGATATGTGTCATTGACTTCTGTGGGTTTTGTGTTTCATAATTTGAAATTATGATTGATATGTGATATTGCCTCGTGTGGGTCCATGATTGATTTAATAAAACATTAGATTTGTCAATTAAACTGGTGAACTTTTTACTCTTTTTGATCTTTTATTCAAAACTTTGATATCCTTGTTTCTCTTCCTACACATACAAAGTCACGACAACCTAGCGTTTGTAAATGCGCGTCTTTTCGTTGCTACACACCACGCGAAGTGTACAAACTTATGGCTTCATCGTGACCATCATTGATAGTGAATTCATTGCACAATAATATAGACATCTTTACTGGCATACACTGTTCGTTACAGTCTATCTCTCTTTTACATCGCTAGGTAAGCTGAGATAATGTGCAATTACCTTTATTGATAGTCGATCCCTTTTATATAGATTATTTAAGGAAGACATTACATAACTGAAACTAAATGAAAATTAGTATATAACACTTAATAAATATCATGCGTCCGATGCGCTTTTCTTTATCAGGAACACTAAAACCAAAATATTTGAAAGCCAAGGATGGAAAAGTATCAAAATACGCGACGAGCTAAATGATCAAACGGGACTTAACAAAATTCAAATTTATCGACGGTAACTTTGCCAGCAGAAGTTTGAGTTGGAACGTTCAGTTTCTTAATATTTCTTTTATAAACTGGCTGGCAATTTACTAACGGTATGTTATACGTCATGTCAGCAGCCAAACACTGACTCATAAAATGATAATACTTTCGGGGACCTATAGTCCACCAGCAGCGGTATCGATTCAATGCTATTAAAAATTAAAAATAACACCTTCTAAAATGTATGCGTTCTAAAAGCTGTTCTTTTATCAGGAATTATCGGTATCGACCCAGTGTTTATTACCTTCATTAAGAACGCCCGAACCCCCCTCTCCACACGGAATTGCCAAATTGTTCATTAACCTTTTGTTTGTCTGTAATTTCTAGTTTTTATACAAAGTTTATATCTAATCATATTACATTTGTTTCTTTTTACACAATAATAACACATTTAGAAAGGCGTTAAACAAAAGTCAAAACCATCGAAGACTAGGAGATTGTTCCCTCTTTGTCAGTATCATATGTATTCTCGTTTTTTTCTGGATGAAATTGTCTTTCTAAATTGAATGAATAAATCCAAGGTCACCATGTTACAATAGTTTATCACATTATAGATATGTACTAATATATAACAGGAAAACACCGCAATTGTTCTCTGGATGTTCACCCTCTGTACCGGAAGTGGTGATATCGTCTGATAAACAAACTTATTGTTTACATAAGAAATATTTATTAAATATTTTACAAATTCAACGAACTGAAAATGAATGACCTAACCCACTCAAAACAATATTGTTCACAGTAAGTACATCACACATGCATCTACATACACATAGAAGAGACAAGGAAATAACAATAAAATAGTGAAGTTTCATAGGAAGGTTATTTCAATCATAAGAAAAATGAGTTTGAAAAGGGATTTGCTGATTAAAAGCATCAGGGATAGGCGATTTCGCAGTGTGTAAGTCTCTTTATATGCATTTTTGTTTTTTTGGATGCATTTTGCAGATCTGTTTTGCGATTGCATAATAATACGTACACTTAAATTATATTCCCAGGCTCATTTTTTAAAATTTGTTAACAAGCATGAACAAAATCAGCAAATACAATGTAACAGATGCTTTTCGGACGAAATGTTTAAACTTCACTATACAGTAGTTGCAGAAAATTACAGAATAAAGTCTGTATGCAATCACATCATCATTATAGTTTTCATTTTTTTGACGTTCTTAAAATTTAACACAGAAAAGTGCTTCGGACATACTAACTTTATAACGTGCTATTTTCATAATTTACTCAATAACATTCTTCTGGTTTAGAGCATTCCAGCTGTTGCTTTCGATCGAACTCACGATCTCATGATCTAGTAAGGGATCATCGGTATGGATGCGATTCTGCAAATTGAATCAGCAGGCGCGGATCCAGAGGGGGGGGGGGGGGGTTCCGGGGGTTGGAACCCCCCTTTTTTTGGGACGATCAATGCATTTGAATGGGGACATGTAGTTGGAACCCCCCCTTTGTCCTGGGTTAGGAACCCCCTTTTTAAAATGGCTGGATCCGCCCTGATCAGAGTTGTTAAACATGAAAGACAAACATAGATGATAATATCTTGACATAGTCTAATGCTCTTCTAGTACGCATCTGCACTTGAATGTCTCATGTATATTATTTGAACAATTTTTATTTTCAGACACAGTCTTGCAAATATTGCGGATGCGTGGAAAGGATACACAGTTGGTGGAAGACGTGGGTCCACCTTAAGTACGATACGCATGTCTGCCGGAAATGCACTTGATTGTGCTGCCAGACACGAGTCTTTAGAATGGTAAGTATATTTTTTTTATATTTGAATGTGTACAATATACCAGTCAAGTACAATTTTTTTTATACAAGTTTGTTCAATAATTCATCCAGGTTCACCATTTTATCATACAATGTATCTTAACCGACATTTTTTCTCTCAAGTATTTAATATTAATTAAAGCTATATGTCCTGATTTTATTCGCTTGTATCAAGAAAATAAATTCCTATAGTTTCAAAATTTTGTCGCAGTCTTCCTTGTCGAATGTTTATGTTTGCATAGAGCTGAATTAAATTGATTGGATATTTTTGGTCGCTTTATATTATGCAATATTTTAAGTTAACTTTTAAACTGCAGCATTCAGATCGCCATTATACAGATGTTCCAAAAGAAGAAGTTACAGGAAGGCGAACTTTATACATTACAAGAACATGTCAGGTATAATAATACTAGAGTAAAAAAAAAATCCAACAATTTGTCTAGGTCTTCAACTTTAATACCATTAAAATATTCAAACAAAAGTGGTTGTAATTAGCATCAATAACACCAATAGCGAACAGTAGTACCGATATTAAGTATGAGACATTTCATTCAAATGGTCTCAAAGGAGTTGCGTTCTCAATACTAAATAAAAGTCAAAGTCGAAAGTAAAAAATTGAGGAACCAAAATGCCTGCATACATTTGAGTAATGTAATCAATTACTGATGGTTAACAATCCTGCTAATTTAATAGTTTTCTGTCAAACGGTCTCCGAGTAAGGTGTTATTGTCATACTGCGAAAAATGTTAAAATTCCCATTAGTCATTTAAAAATCGAAATTTAAATCGAAAGTGTCGGGTCTACTGCATTAGATGGCGCCATAACTTGTGTAAAATGGTCAAATTAAAATGACGTATAGCACGGTCACGACAATATGACGACAATAAGTTCTACTTGGATGTATGGTTGTCTCATTGGCACTCGTGCCACATCTTTCTATATCTACCAAGTATTAAATCTTTTTTTATATATACTCTGCGAATAGGCAAATTTCAGGGGTTGGATAGAAAGGACGGACAGACGGAGACCATTGCAACAGTGCAAGTATATTCCCCGCAGTGTACGCGCGGAATGTTAAGGGTACGGAGTTCACTAAGATGTTCCGTAAATGTAATATCTTTTTGTTGTGTTAGTACACTTTTAAAAGTGGAGACTGGATGCCTTTGACATTGCATCAACCTTCAGAGTGAGACTATGTATTTGCTATACGTCAATGAACGATCAATTAATTACACAGCCAATTTAAAAACTGAACAAATTGTAAGATCGTTTAATGAAAATAAAAAAGTTTAAATACACTACCCTTTTAACTTAATTTATTGAGTATTCTGAACTTGTTTGTGCCGCAGACTTGAGAAGTGAATTCATTCCAATAATTATATTTACAATTGCATCTTTTACAGAGAGCTTGTGAAAACTGAAGCTGGTCCATTGATTTATGATTATTTCAAGGTAATAAGTTGTATGTGTTATATACATTTAGTTTAATTAATGTTTTTATACAAATGGCAATACTGTACTCAAACAAGTTTTAATGAGTACAGTTACAGATCAGAAATGTACAGACAAAAACCGTCAATAATGTAAACAAATATTTAAAAAATGAAGGCGGACAATACCAAGGAAACATTCAAAACTCATAAGTAGAAGAAAAACTAAAAACGGCATAACACAAAACAAAAAGCAACGAAACATATATGAAAGTAAGGACTGAGCAACACGAACCTCACAAACTAACAATACAAGACGGGGAACTGAACTGCCCCGAAAGGTAAGAATAAAAAATAATGATTTATGCTCCACATGTAAAACCCGTTATGTTGTTCGTGCATGTAAACATTCGACGATGAGTCTCACTCGTCGTGTCACAATCCACGGAAAAGAGAACGGGATTGTGGTTACGACAATTGGTATATATCTAAACCAACTCGTGATGGCGTTCGTAAAACGTTCGAAGAGATTACAAAAAACCTATAAAAATTGAAATAATGGTTTTATAGAAATATTTTATGTCTCTTCTAGGATAAATTGTTGAAGAAAGGAATGGTCATTCTACGTGAATATATGAAAAACGATTTAGGTAAGGATGTCAGTCGTGTACAGATGTTATAGTTTAAACCTAGATTCTTTGGTACACCAAACAGGGCATGAATGCATGAACACCGAAAGTAAGTTGTATCGATTCCTGTTGCATTGTTCGAAATCCGAATCAATATCTCATACGAGTATAAAGAAAATAAGTTTGGTCAGCAGTTTGGTTAATTTTTACCAAAAGCATTTTATTGAACTTTCATTATATTCTGTATTATAGAATGTTTTTGCAAAACTGTGTTTGGGAGTCTTTGTTACCTATGTTGTAAAAACCCTTTTCTTGGATATTATATTAATAGTATTTTTCTTTTCTTTTGATATAGGTTCCATTCTTTTGAAGAAAATAAGTGATCAATGGAATTACTTTTACACAGAAATATTACCAACGATACAAGCAATGTTATATCAACTTCCGGTTAGTACATAAAAAGTCAATACTCAATAACAAAACATTACAAAACGTACATTTTGTTTGACGTGAAAGAAGATGAAGATTGAAAAAAAAGTAAAATCACAAAAATACTGAACTCAGAGGAAAATCAAATTGGAAAGTCCCTTATCACATGACAAAATCAAATGACTAAACACATTGAAGACGAATGGACAACAACTGTCATATTCCTGACTTGGTACCTGCATTTTCAAATGTAGAAAATTGTGGATTAAACCTGGTTTTATAGCGTTAAACCTCTCACTTTATACGACAGTCTCATCAAATTCCGTTATATTTACAATGATGCGTGAACTAAACAGACATAATAAATAAAATAGTCAAAATATGGGTACAGCAGTCATCATCGTGTTACAATTTTAAAAGAAAAAATTTCGCGTGTCTGACATCAGAACATTTATACGTCTACAAACAATTTTAAAATTTCACATGGGCAATGTTAGCATACAGGGTTAAAACATCAAAAGTATGTAAGAATTAGTTACAGAAATAGACCGAGTTTTAAAATAGTCCAAAAGTTCTATAGAATTTATAAGAATCCACAAATGGTTCATTCCACTACGTGATTAAATAATTTTGACGTTTGTGGTTCCACGTATTTTCTAATTTATATTAAAAATATAACATAATGACATATTATAGAACAATAACATACTGACAAAAATATCGTAATAAATAGACAGTAATGGCGTTTAGCAAAAGTTGAAATTACAAAGGAACACAAAAGATTCATGGTCATATCCGACACAAACATATAAAAAATACCACTTAATAGTCATAAAAATGACCATGTGTAAGTAAGCATAGTCCGTGCAATCCTGTTTTGATGCACTGATGAGTCTTATGTAGACGAAACGCGCGTCTGGCGTATTAAATAATAATCCTGGTACCTTTGATAACTATTTACACCACTGCGTCGATGCCACTGCTGGTGGACGTTTCGTCCCCGGGGGTATCACCAGCCCAGTAGTCAGCACTTCGGTGTTGACTTGAATATCAATTGTTTTAATAAATTTCCTGTTGTCAAAACTTATTTTTTTCGAAATACGAAGTATTTACTTATCCTAGGAATAGATTACCTTAGTCGTAATTGGCACAACTTTTTGGAATTTTGGGTCCTCAATGATCTTCAACTTTGTACTTGTTTGGCTTTACAACTATTTTGATCTGAGCGTCACTGATGAGTGTTGTGTAGAAAAAATGCGCGTCTGGCGTATTAACTTATAATCCTGGTACCTTTGATAACTATTAAATATTGTAAATCTAAAACTGAAATGACTAATAATGGCAAAATAACAATAGATAGCTATTAATCTGCAAGTTGGAACTTCTTTAAACCAAGAAGTAATGCAAAGCAGAATAAGCAGAACAAATGTTTTATTGGACATAACTGTAAGAATCTTTACTATTTGTCTGTTATTTGTTTATAAAGGAGGTCTTAAATGCAATTAAAATGACATTGTTTTTTTCAGGTAAAAGTTGGCGATAAATCAGTTCGACAAGTGACACTACTTAGTTTTCGTGATATTGTTGTATTGAAAGTAGGGACAGAAGGTAATTAGATATTCGTTCGCTAATGTTTTGGTATAAAACAAGCTGCAGATATATTTTAGAATATGTTAAATAAAGTTACATACATACTACAAAATCCGTTTGATTGACTCGGATATTACATAACATTATTACAATGTCAGACTACTTAAATTGATGTTAGAATCCATCTTGATATGCTTGACGTGTGAGTTCTAAAGTTCATCCTTGTTCACTTTCCAGAATGTTTCAAGATGTAAGTCAACTAGAAGTAACTTTTATTACTTATCATATCCAAGTATATGTTGAAAATTCTATCTCATGTAAAAATCTGTTTTGACTTTCTCCCGATAATACGATTGATAAAAGACTTATATACTTGATCTCGATCGAATTTGCTTACCTAAAATACAGTGTTTTCACTGCTCAGCTGTTTTCATAATCAGGTGGATCCTTTCTCCTCGACTGTTTAGCGTTATCCTCGAGAATCTTCTGGGGGTGCACCGACTGAGTTGATCAGACTCAGCCAGGAACCAGCTAATATTCCACTACTCTTCTCTCTTCCTCCATACCCAACCAGAAGCTTTCTCTGCCTGTCTCCCAACTATACCTAACAAACATCTTCCTACAGGTCCAGTAGGTCATAGGAATCCCTAAGCTCCCCAAAACATTTGAGAAACAAAGCCTATACAGCCAACCTCCACTGGAAAATACCATGTTCTCCATTTTTTCTCTTGTATGTCTGTTACCAATTCCTTGTACTCCACAAACCTTCTCTCATGGGCATTTTCAGTCTTGTTTCCCATGGCACTGTTGGTTTTTCAAGAATGCCCTGTCTTCTTATTCAGAACCACAGCACAATGTCTGATCGGAGGGTTGTTGTTAAATTCTCTTTTGGGAAGGTGGTATTTCCCTCAACGTCAGCTTGCTGTTGCTAGGATACCGCTGGCTTTGCTGTATGTGTTTCTGAAGGACTCTCCACCTCCTTTGATGAAGTTGATGAACGTTAGCTTCTGCTCTATCTGAGTCTTCCTCTCCTCTGTGTGTTCATGATTGCTGATATCTTTCGACGGACCTGGTCATGGGGCCATGTATATCTAACATTCTTCAGAGCTGTCCTACAAGACGACAAAACATGTTCTAGGTTTGCTGGCTTACCACACAACTTACAACAAGGGTCTTTAATCAGTTTCCACATTGTAAGGTTTGTGGACGTTGATAGCACGTCGTATACTAATCTTAGTAGGAAGATTATCTTCTGCCCGTCCATTATTCACATCTCATGCCAACTGATCTTTCTTGGTCTTTCCATTTCCCATGTGATAGTAATGCGTGCAACTGCTGCAATCGCTTATAAAGTACAGTACACCTCAAATGTATCCCCTCTCACCAAAACATTTAGATATTCAAATATATGCAATTGTTCTGATATATTGATCATTCGAAATTTGTGACAGTTCTACGATATACAAATAACATGCTAAGTACTTTAGAATTGACGGCTATTCATTCAAATCTTTCCTGACGCGATATCGAGCTGAGATCTTCATGCATATCTCTAGATGTATTGTTTTCTTTTTTCGTGCTATTGATGTTGTTTCGATCGTTGATTATATACCTACATTTATTCTTTTTCAGGAAAAAGTAAATAAATGCAAATAAGAAACTATGATTAAGTAGCTGTCACAATTTATTACAGCAATCAAATTAGGAAATTGGAATTATACTGACAATTTGCATTGAATCTTTTTCAGAAACAATGTCGTCACTTCCGGATGATGATATTACACCAGACGTGAGACAGATGCTCTTAGTTCTACAGGTACCTATGAAACTTTATCTAATATTTTTTATTGTCTTCATTTTCATTTTCTGACGGCAACAACTGTACAAAACGAAGATGCGACTAAATAAAATCATGCATTGAAACCCTAGTGGAATCAAATATGTGAAGCGGGTTTTTATTACCTTCCTTTCCAAAAGGGCAAACTCGTGTGATTTGTTTTGGGTACGTTCTCTTTAGTCTGTCGATTTGTTGTTTCAAAAAGTATCTCCTTTGAAAATCAGAGCTAATTTGAACAACTAAGCCTACGTAATGTGAACGTATATTTGTTTTGCCTAACAAAAGTTCCACTTGAATTTTTTTTATAAACCTTGTCATGATGTCTGTTCCTGATAATTTCAAGTGTAATCCCCATCAGAATTTTGGTCGATGTGTATACTACCTTTACACATGACATAGGACCGTCACTACAACAAAAAAGTACAACGAAAGATTAAAATTCTTTTTAAAAACTACTTGAATAATCGATCGCTTTCAAACTCTATTACTTGTTGACAATTGACAAAAAATAAGAAGAGCCTTACATGTTGTTAAGAGCCTTTAGTTGTCAGTTTACTAAAAATGTGAAACTTAATAGGTATATATAATAGCTCCTCCGTTTATTTCACGAGATGAACAACTTTAGTTTTTATTTTAGAGTGTGCATGATGGTTATCCACCAAGCGAAAACCATCTGAGAATTGAAAAGTTAGTGGCAAGATGTGTAAGCCCATACTTAGGATTCTTTGGATTGTATGAGGGATCTCCTGTCCCAACAACAGAAGTCTCAATAAGACCAACAACCAATCTAAAACTTCTAGGTAAGTTTTAAAATGGCAATACGTTTCTTGAATGGCAAGCATTTTGATCAAATCTGTTACCTTATTTTCATATTTTATTGTATATCTTCATTAACTTTATTTTAATATCGGTCGGAAAAACTCCTGTTACATTTATGACACTATGCATCGTAAATGATAAGTTTGGTTCAATATTTGAATTGCGTACTACATCAGCTAAATTGAATACATAATATTTCCAGAACAATCACATATATCAAAAGAACGAATGAAAGATCAGTAAATTGCTGGAAATCCCAAAAGAACTTGAAAAAAAAAGATATTAAAGATGCTTGATGGTGTTTCTACACAAATCATTCAAGTAAACGACATTGATGATAATTCGTTTTAATATCAAATAGTTATTGATAAATGCATCGTAATCTACGTAGTCAGCAACTTCTGCAAATCAATTGAATTACTAGTCATAACATATTCGAACATTAAATGTTTCCAACAACAATCGATGCAAAATAAAGTTACCGTAGTCAACAGTGTTTATGTTTAAATTAGCGTCAATTCGTGACCAGACTGTTTTCCTAATTTCAGTTATGACAATAACAATAATGATCGTATATAATACAACATCACGTTAGTATCTGTTGTTCATTGTAGCAAACACATGTACTTTAATTCTAAATGACTTAATCGTTTTCAATCAACTAGGGCTGAATGCATTTTCATGTTCAGTGATTTTGATGTTATTGGTATGAAGGGTTGTGTTTTTTCTCGTACAAATTATGATGGCATGATACTTTACCCTGAACGTAAAAGACTGTGCATGATTTTCGTATAATGAAGACATAATATTTCTGTAAGTTTAATTGAGGTCTGGAGTTGGAATGTTTGTTACAGCTAGAAGTCCTTTGTTAATTTGTGTTGATCAGTGTCATTTTGTTTAGTTTCAACTGTTTCCTTTTCCAACAACGGACTCGGGACATCTTTTATATTGAATTTTAATGTGCCTATCACTGTGTGTAGTTTATTCCACATTGGCTAGATGAATATATGTGCCTGTTGTCAGCCTGGAACATATAGCCTTTGTGGTATTTTTAATTTTTTTTTTAATTCATCTATATGTTTCGGAGTTTAGTAAGGCGTCTATTTTGCCGAACAAGTATACATCAGTTGAAGCCCGTTTCAGGGTGCGTAATTGTCTTGCTGAGTTGAAGACCCATTAGAAGCCTAGGGTATTTTGGTCGGGTTGTTGTCTCTTTGGCACATTTCTCGTTTCCATTAATAATGCTATTGAAATATATTTGTAGAAAAACCAGAAGCCTATGAATTTGAAGTTAAACAACAATCTATAGCTAGGCCACGATCTGTGCAATTGATATCTCCACGTTCTTCACATCGACCTGGTAATGGTTTTGTATTAAATCATCTATTGGCACCAGTAAAGGAACAGGAAACAGGGCGGCGACACAGCATCGACGTCTATGACAAGCTAAACAAATGAACAAACATATAAACGAGATCGCTGAGAAATCCAAAAACACTCAACAGGCACAAAGTCGCAAGAAATCCATAACTTTACTGGAATGGCAAAAGTGATGACATTCATGGACGAGTGACACGACGATAAGAGAATATGGAGACCCTAGACACCTATAGTACATTTATGTCTACTATAATAATGAATTGCCGATAGAGCTCATTTGTATATCGCCGCGGGAAGTTGCTGTGTGTCAATTTCTAGAAAATAAAAAGGAAAAAATGAAACCCTTCACATTAGATATTAATATGCCCTTTGTTCTGTTAAAACCAGTTTTTTGTGCTTTTTTCACATTGCTTGAGCAGTGTGAGAAAATTTCTCCTCACTATTAAAGTGAAATATCAGTTCATAGCAACTGATCGGTCGAAATGTAATTATGAAGTTAAATTTGTCTTGATATCTTCTAAATGTCCTATGGTGACGTCCTGAATAAGGCGACCATGCCTGATGACGTCACGTATAAAGTATACAACTTTCTGCAAATGTTTGAAAAGGAAGGATAAAAAATCATTAGAGAAACAAATTCAACCACTATTAACTCGTGCATAACGATATTCGAAAATCGTATCACTTGTTGTTCAGAACAAAATCTTATTGATTTAGCAATGTTTATTGATTTATGAAATTACAGAAAATACGAAATGCTGATGAAATAATATAAATACTACAACACAATAACAAAAATCTAAAATGTCTGTCTACACATATCAATTGATATTGTCTGAGAAAAATCTCAACCCAACATGTCTGTTACACATATCAATTTATATTGTCTGAGAAAAAATCTCAACCCAACATGTCTGTCTATACAGATCAATTGGTATTCTCCGAGAGAAAAAAACAACACCTAACATGTTTATCTATACTGTATACAGATCAATTAATATTCTCTGAGACAAAACAATCTCATTCATATCACACATTATGATGATTGCGCATGTACTGCTAGGACAAAGTCATACTGTTTAGGATCCAATGTGCAGATAAAGCGTTATCAACATAAATTGAGTTTAAAATAAGAAGAATTAATATGACAGTCTGACAACTATAGACTTGCGAAAACAATTGCATACACTAAGCGCTAGTCATTACATATTAACAACTTATGTGTTTACACTACTAATATGTTACAAGAGGGACAGTATGATTAACTCGTAAACGTCTTTCATGTTTGAAATGGCCGTATTTCATGTCATTTGCTTATGACAATAGTCCACTTTTACAGCACGTATATCACGTGCATGATAAATAATATATTTCTGCATAGTCCTTTACAGATTCAGTAACCATTTTATGCTTCTCTAAATAATTATGCACATTACATTTTCAATCACAAACTATAACTGAGCATCATTAGTTTCTTGTGTCTTTGTATCTACCGGTTTTGACTCGGGAACACTAGAAGCTGACCCATTTCGAACTCCTTCAATTTCCGTTGTTTCAAGTTCCGGTTCCTCGTGGATAGTTCCATGTCCGTTTTGTCCAAATGACGAATTCACTGCATTTTGTCTTTCTAATTCCATCAGTGGATTGTCAATACCTTTCCCATTGAGTTCAAGATCTTTAGAGGCAGCCATGTTAGATGATCTTTTCCTGTAATTCATAAAATTGTTAGATGGTTGTATTCTTATTTAAAAAAAGAACGTAATATATGGGTATAATATGTAATAATAAAGCAGAAGACTATATTCTTGTCATGAAGAGTGCGTTCTTGGAATACTATTCAATGTGTATCCGTGGCTAGAGGTATATACAGACATTTTTTTCAATGTACAAGATGAAACTGCATGAGTAAACATAAAAAGTCAGCAGATTGGTCTTAAATTTACAGTTCTTACACTGGAGGTACCCGTATGGTCAAAGTATTGTGAAAATTAATTAATTCCCTGTTCCATCTTTCTCACTTTAGAACTCAATCATTCGAATCGCAAATACAACTGAATTTCAGAAAGAAATTTAAACTCCAAGCTGAGATAATGATTAGGTAAAATATACTAAATATCACCTATATTTGTACAGTGTACTACATGATCAACTGTCTGTGTATTATACGTACCTCTTCTGTAGAATTGTTGTCAGGATGACTATCACTGCAACCAAAGCTAAGATACCAATCACTGAACCAATCACTATAACTGTAAAAAAAAAAAAAAAGAGTATGATATAAAAATAAGGAGATGTTTTATAATTGCTAATGAGACAACGATCCACCAGAGTTCAAATGACGAATAGATCAGCAACAATAAGTGATGTAAAATGTAAAACAATTCATACGAGAAAAATAATGGCCCATTTTAGACACAAAACAATTTACTAAGGACAAATATTCCAGATATGAACAACACCCTTTGAATTACAGACTTCTGGTTTTCTGTTATCTAGTTGTTTTGTTTGCCAATATACCAAAAATTATTCGGATTACGAAATATAGGAACACCCTAAGATTTAAATATCACACTGCGGGCATCTCTAGCGACTCGTAGAAGGGATCCATGGTATACGTAAATTTGAAACACTAAATATAGATCTATAGGAGAAAATATTTAAATATAAAGAATTCTTTATCAAAATATAATGCTATACAATTTTTTCTTCTTTAAGACTTAACACTCAAATGAAAAACAGGAAACCAAATTCGAAAATATTGAAATAACAAGAACATCACTGATGAAAGACCTCATTTTTGGTGATTTATTTTCATGTGCACTTTCTGTCATGTATTGATACAAAAAAAAAAGGTAAAACAAAAAAAAAAAACGATCTTCGAGGAATTCAAACGTACAACATATCTTTTTTTTGTCATAAATAAGAGTAGATATGATTCATTACCAGTGCATATTGTATGATACATCAGATAACTGCTCCTTTCGAGTAGGACATTATTCAAACGGGTAAATGTCAGTCACAAACAATGTCAAAGAAGACATCAATGAATTGTGTGTAAAGTTAAAAAATACAGATAGCAGAAGTTGCCTATCTACCAGATCATCATTTTAAAAACGATACACAATGTCGAATAAAAAAAGTATAATCGAGAGCAATGCACTTACTTGTTACAGTTTCTTCACTGAGGACATCCTCCTCCTCTGTTGCACCTTGTGGTTCCAGATTTTCACCAGTGTTAGGTACTTTTGTGGTGAAATAGTTATCTGATATACCACTGAATATTTTATCCAATTCATTTTGATTTACAGGTGGCAGCAATCTTATGTTTTGTTTTACATTTTGGTCTGGAACAATTGGCATTATTTTCATTGGACGGTTTTTCTTAGTTATATGTTCATGTTCTTTTGTAATTACTGATTCAGGTATAACTGGTATATGTTCATGCTCTTTTGTAGTTCCTGTTTCTGGTATAGCTGGCATATGTTCATGCGCTTTAGTAATTCTTGTTTCGGGTATAACTGGTATATGTTCATGCATGTTTGTAGTTCCTGTTTCTGGTATAATTGGTATATGCCCATGCTCTTTTGTATGTTCTGTTTCTGGTATAACTGGTATAGCATTCACATGAGTTTCTTCCGGAGTACTTTTTGCTTGTTCTGTAGTGCTCTCTGCTTCAATAAACGCATTTGTTGTCGGTGGAACGGTCGTCGTTGTCGTTTCAACTTGAGTTGTTGTTTCAGGCTCTGTTGTCGCAACTGTTGTTTTTGTCGTTTCAAATTGCTGTGTTGTTGTTTCAGGCTCTGTTGTTGCAACTGTTGTTTTTGTCGTTTCAACTTGTGTTGTTGTTTTAGACTCCGTTGTCGCAACCGTTGTTTTTATCGTTTTAAATTGTTGTGTTGTGGTTTCAGGTTCTGTAGACATTGCAACTGATGTTGTATCCTCCACATGTTGTGCTAATGTAGTCGGAAGTAGATTTGAAGTAATAGTCTCGGTTTTTGTTGGGAAGACGTCAATACCTTGAGGGGGTAGCATTTCTGTAAAGTTCCCTGCTTTACTTTGGTGTTCATTAACTGATAATGTAGACGATGTAGCATTGACAATAGTAGTAACTTGTGTCAAGGTTGTTACTTCACTGGTTTTAGTAGGAACGATAGCTAACGTTGAGGGCACAATGGACATAAATGCCATATCGCTGCTTGTCTCAGTTATAGGTCAACAACTGCTGATGGTGCTAGTGCAGACGATAATGATTTTAGATTAGATATTTCCCAAGACATTGTTGGTTTGAGATAATCAAAGTCAAAATCGGACGACAAAATAGTATCAGAAGTAGACGGAGATATAGTCGACTGCTTATATGTATCGGATAATAAAAAGTCTTGCTCTGTGGCACTTGACAGAATATCTGTATTCTTGGATATTATTTCATTGGCTTTATTTTTATCATCTGGTAGCATTAACGACCATGCATCTCTCGAAGGTTGTATGTCAGGAACAACGGAACTACTTTGAGCCGTTACTTGTTCCTTGATCGCATTGTTAAGTTGATTCTCGGTAACCTTTTCTTTCTCTAAATATGAATAAAACAAATTCATCGGCGACGGATCGGACGTTGATGATGGTACATTTTCCGTGGTAGTTTTATAGTGAGCGCTTATCAATTGTGCATTCCTAGAAACTAACTCGCTGTATTTGTCAGTGGTTGTTATTCTATCGCTGAGGTTCAATGAAGAATTATTCATATCAGTATATTCATTCTTTGTGACATTTTGTATTTCATCTGTGTATGTAGTATTAATCATCATTAAAGGGATATCTGTGGAGTTGATAGGCTCAAACAATACAGTTGAAATGTCACTTTCATTAGAATTTGAATCATTATATTGTTTGATAACTGCGTTTACCACCTCGACAGGTATTATTTCTGTAATATTAGATGTACTTTCCGTGTTGTTATTATGAGGCATTGGTGTGATTGTTTCTTTTGTACTTGGAAGCTGTTCCGTGTTATTGAGAAGACTCATTAACTCAGAGGATGACATCAAGGGTTCAAAAAGTACAGAAGCATTTGGATTTCTACTAATCTCATCAAGAACTGCTTCAGAAGTTTGATTATTCTGTTGCAGTAATTCTTTCATGACAGACATTGGTGGAATTTCTGTTGTCACTGTGACTTCATTTTCATAACAGTTCATTGTTATCAGCTCATCAGCTAAAATAAGATAATATAAAGGAATTTAAAGGTCAAATACAGAGATGGTATATCGAAGTAAAAAAACATATTTCAAACCATAGGAGTACAATTACCAGAAGACATAATTACAATTGCATTTACGTTTGTCTGAAAAAAAAATCACTCGATACGCTCAAAATGGTACACATTATATTTTGTTCAGAAATAATGAGTTGCCAATTAAATCGAACATTTTGGTGAATACGCTATCAAAGATTAAAAAAAACAGTTTTTTGAGTATTTTAACACAAATTAACAAAACCTTAATATTACATTATTCGACTACGTAATCTACAGTCTAGAGTTATAGTGTCTAGGGGTAATCAAATAACAGTACTCGTTCAATTTAAGATCACTAAATGAATAAAAATGTTCTCGAAAATTATACGTTTGAAAGTTTGTACTTTTATATTTCGATTGTCAATATTTTATATTCATGTATTTGAAATTCCAAAATTTTATCCTCAGGGATATCTAACAAGTTTGGACATAAAAACACATGTACCATAGAACAAAATAAATGACCTACATCTTTATTACTTTATTTTGGTTTGGTTTAACTCTAAATCAAAGGAATATTCTATCTCGTGTTGTTAGTTTGTTCGCTGAATACGAAAATCTTTTGAATCCAAATACACAATTTATCGAATGTAAAGAAAATCACTACTTGTAGGCAAGCACTAGGTAAATTAATATGGTTTAATACGATTATTTTGATCTGAACAGATCTAAAACCACTTAACTTTAAATTTGACTTATCATCTGCGGTTAATTCAATACTTTTGAGACAATTTGCTTATCTGTTCAGGATATGTTCAAACTGGTTAGCAATTTGCTATGTACCCATTTACATCAACATCATTGTGTATTTTAGGAAAAGCTACTGAAAAGTACTGAATTAACTGCAGGCAAATTGTCTGAATAGTACTTAATATACCGCAGTGAACAAGTCTGAGAATTGATTGAAAGACTAGACATGACTGATTAATGTACGCTTCAATCTTTTAAGAAGATGTTAAGAAATAAACTGGTGATACATAACCTATTTGCTGTATCCTATACCTTTTTGTCAGTTCCTACAGTGACCTTTATCGTTCACTTTCAAAAGGCTTTAAGGGCATACGATACAGTTTTGATCCTGAATTTACAGTTTGATGAAAATTTCATATAGGCTAGTTTTTTGCCTGCTTAAATCATATATGTAATAAAAAATATACCTTCATGTGCTACTTTTTGAGTTAAATGAGGTCGAAAATTTGTATATTTGCTCAAAATTCGGATTTGTGGCCGTATTTTCCCTTTCGAAAGAAAGCCATGACTTTTTTGTTTTAAAAGATAAACACAAATTGTTTTTTGTTAGATAGTTTGTAATTTTTGTGTTTTATAAGTATCCTAAAAAATGATGCATTTTTTATTCAGAAATAACTCATATTTATCAAATGGTCATGAATAAAGAAAAAATCGTATTTTTTTGCTGTATATTTATCAAAATCAATTTTTGTTACATGTCTCTTGCAGTTCAATATCCACGATCAGTAACGATTGGCAGTAAATATATCTACCTACCCCCTTTAAGTGGTAACTTTGAAACATACAGTATCCAACCTAAGTTACAATTGAACTGAAATTTCAACATACCTCTTTCAATGGTAAGTTTGATACCGTATCCAGTGTCAGTAACGACTCCCTAAATATTCGATATCTCTACACATCGCTTACGCTCGGTGTAACAATATAGGCAATATAATGCCTATCCAAGTTTAACTGAGAAATGGCCTGGATAAATCATTTCTTACCTCAGGGCCACTAACTCTTTATCTGGTTGTCCATATGCTCTTTGTGTGTGGATTTTTGATACAATATCCAGGGTCAATAACGATTGATAGTAGTTATGTCTACATACCTCTTTAAAGTTAACTAGGATACCGTTACCAGTACCAGTAGCAGTGGCGCTAGTAATCGATTGCACAGTACCCAATGACCCATTATAAGTAACAATTGATAAACCAGTCAATATATTTACCTATCTCTTTCAGCGGTAATTGTATTGCAGTACCTATTATTAATAACGATTAAACAAGTAGTCGATTCTTTTCCCCACATCTTTTAATAGTGATATTTATTCAGAATCCAGTTTCAGGTACGATTTAACTAGCAATCGATATTTTTATCGGTATATATATCAATGGTTATTGAAATACAGTAGCCTGTAACAATAACGTTGTTAATTCTACTTACCATATTCAGTGGAAATTTGAATGCAGTATCCAGTATAGTAACAGTCGAACTAGTAGTCGATATTTCTACAACACCTTGGTTTTCTATCGATGTATCGATATATTCCTTAGAGGTAGTGCATTCAATCTTAGGGTTTTGTGCTAGTTTGAATGTCACAACTGTACCACACTCTAATGTCGAAGGAGCATTTAATGTATTAATTGAAAGTGCAGTTGAATTAACAATTATTTCACATGTACAGCGTTGTCCAACAACAGTGTTTGAGAAAAGAGAAGTATCTATGTCAATGGCTGATGATATAACAGAAGATTGTTGACACATAGAGACAACTGAAAATAGAAATATCAACATTTTATTGTCAATGAATAGATTAACAAAAGGTTAAATGAATTATTAAAAAAGAAACGCATTATCATTTATATGGTCATTGTTACAAATTAAATGTTTACAATTTGTTTTCAAAATACGAAGAATGTTTACGCCAGGTAAAAACTACGTTAGCTGTATTTGGCAAAACCTTTCGAAATGTTGGGTCCGCAATAATTCTCAACTTTGTACTTCCTTTGGCTTTTTTTTAGTTTTTTGTTTGTTTTTGTGGGATTGTAATAAGTCTTTTGTAAAACAAGAACGCGTCTGGTGTAATTTTTTTTAATATTTATAATGAGTTTATGGATAGAACCGAAAACGAGCCAAACTGATGTGATTCATGTTATCTATTAACACCATAAAGATTCAGCGTCATATTAATAGATGACGTAGCTGTTCGTCAAACGGTGATACATGTCTACTGGTTTCTTGAAAGCTCAAGAACTGTTAATTTGATGGTTATTATCTTGAGACCCCAATGATCACAAGTAAATTTCTGCAGAATAGTTTAATTCAGAGAAATACATGTATATTTTAACGAAACCTCTAGCGCAAACATCTTAATGCTTAATTGTTTCTCCCAGGTGTTTTTTTTTATCATGCTATGATTTTCTTGTTGAGTTATTGATTAGTAGTTGAAATGGTGTAATACACGTTTTACACGACTTTTATGTAAAGGTCATAACGACATGCTTCACATTCCAGTCAGCCTCATTCTGGTCATAAAAGTGATCAGTTAATAATCCCAATACATCAATGGTGACACGTGACTGTACGGACCTGTAAGGATTACATCATATTGACCACACCATTTGATTGATTTATAACAAATTCATTTGACGTTTATAGAACATTGTTTTCCTTTACTTTGATTATTATATAGTCGTCTGCATTCCATTACAGTTTAGTGGCTAATGAATGTTTGGGGAAGAATTGCATAGAAAATCTTTATAATATTTTCAAAAGACTGATGAATGTTTGGGGAAGAATTGCATAGAAAATATTTATAATATTTTCAAAAGACTCCGTTTATTAATTTGTCTGCAATCATGTAATGGCGTTCACGAATAAACATCTTTGTATATGATCTTTTAATTGAACCTCATATCAGTTTTCTATTTAAAAAAGGAGTAGATGTGATGTGATTGCCAATGAGACAAGTATTTCTCAGAAACCAACAGCGTTGTCATTATTAGCGTAGTGTCAACGTACAGCCCTCTACAAAAAAACACAACACATTTCTCTAATTCTATATGTAAAATCTCCTTTTTTGTATCTTTTCGTCCCTCTTTAATGTTTGATATAAAATAACTAACGCAAATTGAATTTTATATTGTAAAAGTCAGGTAAGTTTTATTTTAAAATTTTTCCTTTGATTTAAATCTTCCTGTCAAGATAACATACATATTAAACAGATGTAACGTAACCTTTAGTGTTAATATCCATGAGCACCTTGTCCATCAAGATGACAGATAGAGATATTAATTACGCAACATCTATGTTGCTACAAGCCTATATCTCAATTCTTACACATTATACGAACATTCTGTCAATTTAATTATTAATGCTAGTCAGATGTGTTAATCATATGAAAGACTTCACATAACTTCTATCAAATTAATCACAAGATGGAGGTATCAACGGAATAGACGGACTATCGTTGAATTACAAGCTCATGACTTGAGAGAGGCACATAAATAGACTAAGCCTGTGACAGATCAAAGGAGCGGCCAATATTTTGTATTTTCACTATATTTTTGTAATTTTGTGACAGACCTAATTCGTAACTTATTTATGTAACGTTCGATTCACAACTACAATAATTCGTCATCAATTATATATATATAGCATCTTTTCATGAATTTTAAGTAACAAATGGTGTTGATAGTTAGTCAGTTCGCTCTCAAATTTACTTAAATTGTGATAATTATTTCAATGTTTACCTGTGGGCGAATAGCAGCATTGGTGTTTTTATAATTAATATGTATTATAATTATTTAATGTAGATATCCAATATTTCAATTCAATATTTATTGCAAGTAGTACTCCTGTCTAGTTTCTGTTATTTTTGGTTAGAAATCATTGATCAGAATACTTAATCATTCATGGCGTACTTTGTGAGATATACATAAATATATTGTGATAATACTTTTAAGTTAGCTTAATCAGATAAGTAAATGTCATTAAATGCATTATATCTGTTTACAACTTTAAAGAAGGTACATCTAAAAAAAAGTAGTACATCTAATTACATGTCCTGTGTACCTATAAATGCATGTCCGTGTTATTTCCTCAGGGTGAGCAATATCTGTTTTAGATCAAAAATAATTTTATGTTGAATAATAATGCTTTTAATAGCGAAGAAAACAATACTTGATTTATGGTTATTTGAACCGTAAATATGAGTGCGTTATTACAATATTTAGATATCTGTACGACAGGGTTGTCAACATTTACCTTACATCTATGAAACTAATTAAAAAATTAATTGTCATAATAATAAATATATGAATAATTAAATCCAAATATGTTTTCGCGCAAAATTATGCCATTTAATCTGCGTACAATGTATGCATATTTTGATCGGTGTTTTTATATGATAGCGTACTTGCTGGCCTGTTCTTAAAATTTATCTTACAGATATTAATGTTATGAATTAACGAATAATAGACCATATTATAATACACAGCTTTAAAAAAAATAATTCAATTAATAAAATAAATGTATATGATGGAATGAGATAAAAAATTATGTAGAGCGATACGTGTGTTGTCATATAACTGAATAATTCATAATTGAAATTACGTGGTCAGTTTACAATGGTAATATAAATAATGCAAATCAGTGGAAACACATCACGTGTTGAATATTAATAAAAGTATAAAGCCACTTAAGTTAAGCATTGTTCCGAACGGACGGGTTTTTCTACATGTCCTACGATAGATAAGTACTACGACTGGATATTTTAAATCATGTTGTTTTATGCATACAGGCCCAGGTGTATAATGTATAGTGAACGCCAATACATCAAACAAACAACAACATGTAAAATTTAAGTAGGCTTTTAGAGGTAACTATGTTCTTTGTTAGTTCTCTCTTTCTCTCTATCCTCATTTCTTCAAACAGTTGGGGAACATAAGAAACAGTTCGAAAGTAAAACGTATAGTCTAGATAAAAAACCAATAAAATCACTGAAATCAGTATATCATGCCATCAAATATAATTGTTCAAAAAGAATACTACGGCGAAGGAGAATGCTTGCAATTACTGAAAACTAAAAAAAAGACCGCGACCTTTACACTCCAAAATATGCCACAGCGCGTACATGACATAAAGCAATATAAAATCCTCGTTTGCAGATGAAGTTCAAAGTACATATTAAAAATACACTGCTTAACAAAGCAATTAAAGAAAAGTTGACTGCATACTATCAAAAATACAAAAGTTAACTTATGAAAACACTCTCTCTATAAATATGTTGATCTTATATGCGGTGTGAAGCATTGAATGTGGTTGTTATGAAAGAAAAGATTTATGTTACTATTTATAAAGTTATGTAAAGATCAAAGACATGCGATGTGCATTGATATAAATCATTTTTATGATATTTGATGACAAAACATAATCTATCTTTTAAATTGGAACATCAAATTTAATATTATTGCCAAAACCTGCAATAGGTACAATCGTCTCTTATGCAAATAATTGCTCTATTATATGATTATAGTGGCGGATCCAAGGGGAAGGGATTGGGCCCCCCCCTTTTTTAGACGATCAATGCATTAGAATGGAGATATATTGTTGGACCCCTCATTATCCTGGGCTGGGACCTCCCTTTTTAAATGGCTGGATCCGCGCCTGTTTTATGACTATGTTAATCTGTAGATCACAAATTCGTTCTTATTTTGTTATAAATGGCATATTTGTATTCTTAAAAACAATTTATACATGCATGCTGTATATCTGGTTTAGCTCTTTGTTGTATATGATGAAACGGCAATATATGTATATTCAACTTAACAATCGCTCAGAGTTATAATTTAGAACAATATATTATGGAGATTTGAAATCTTTTTTTTAACATTAGCATACATGTTTTGCAACATTACAAAATTTCTTGTTTGTACAGATGGCAAGCTCTGAGCGTTTCGTGATTTTCAACAATCGAAACTGTCCAAAACAAAAATTGATCACTCTGTGATCATAGGGAAATTGTATATAAAATAAGGCGTTGTGTAATGGTTGCCAACTAACAAACACCATAATCAATGAGACGAAAGACACATATCTAACGGTACTCACAGTAATCTAGTTTAGAGCGTTATATGTTTATTCATTTCGGACCACACATTATTTATCAAACTTATAATGAAATCAATAATCATTTTGTAATAGTTTACAATGGTTTTCTTTCGAATGTATTGCTTGCTAACGTATCTAATTATCAATCATATGGAAAAGATTTTTTTTTTCAATACATGTATGATGATGTACAACTTACTTTTAGATGGATCTCCTTGACACACACCTCCCTCGACTATAATAAAAGAGAAATACATATATGCATTGAAATTGTTTTATTTCATTCATAAAAATATAACAAACTATTTAACTTAATGATCTATATACATTAAAAATTTAACTAGATTAAACGTCCTTGATTATACTGTAATAGATAAATTAATAAAGATAATGACATTTAAGTATATACAAAAACTAATTTCACACCACAGTAAATAGTACAAGAAATATGAAACCATCTTTAATGAATAAAATGTTAATTAGTTTACGTTTATATTTATGCATAATGAATTAAAAGTAATGAATTACGCCGCTTAACAACGTTGTGCTAAAAATTAAACATACATACCTTGTAGAACAAAGAAATTTACAAATACTATAACAAATAAAGGAGTCAAAAACATTTTGATTAGCTGTAATACTTCCATTTTAAACATATTTTTGTTTGAGCCAGGTATGTTAAAAACTGTCTCTCCTCAAGTTACATCGTATTTTAATGTTTTCCTTAAGCTAATCCAATGTTGTTTTTTCCCTTCAAATGCTGCACATATATTTTATTTAACACCTTGTCATAAATCCACAATAATAATGAAATATATTAATATCTTTATCCTACTGTGTTAAAAAATCTACTAAAGTCAACACTTCAATGTTTTAACATTTCACAATTAGACGATAAAATACATATCATTTCACCGGTATACAAACATCTAGTGGTAAAGGGCGGTAATAACGTAAAGAAGTGGACTTAGTGATGAATGGTCATCTGTCAGTCTAACGACACGACAACTTTCACTTTTACTGTACAATTTTACAGTCTTGGCGTGTCACATGTACAAAATACTGTGATACATGGAAATATATATTAGGGTAATGACAAATATAAAGTGTTACTACATGAGAATCAGTTTATCAGGCAGAATGTGGCCACTTTTTATCCTAGTCATGATATTGATATTTGACCGTTTTGGGATTTTTTTTTTGTGGATTGTTGACAAAAACTCTTTGTTATCATACCACTCTCAAGGGAATTTATACTAAAGTTTGGCAAATGTTATTTTTACATCTCATTCATTACTTAGGTAGACACTACCAAATAGATTTATGGAATTTTCAATAAAATAAAACAATACGACAAATAACTTCAATATGGCAAAGAAATGCACATTTCAATTTCGAATAATTATTTTATCAAGTAAATGTCGTGACTTTTTATTGAAATATTGGAACTATATAAGATAAAAAAAAAAAACTTTCAGTAAATGACATAATTAACAAGGGTACAGCCCATATATTAGTCATTGACAATCAAACATGCAAAAAATTCCGTAGAAATTTAGTCATAATAAAGGACATGAACACAAAGCTAATGTGCGAGTATTCATACAAAAATGGATAAAAAACCTTCCTTAACCCCCATCCTGGCTCTTTGAAAATACATAAGAAAAAAGAAAGAAACAAGGAAAATCTAGTACACGTATTTTTTTTTAAAGATACATGTATAAACGGAATCAAGGCAATAGAATAAAACGGAATATCACTTTTGATTCCTTGTACACGTGTGTATTGTGTAACATTAAGTATAATGAACCGTATAAGGTGTGACTGAAGCTATCAATTATTGTAAAACATACTTTTCTAATTGATCGTCTTCATTCACTCCAAATATGTCTTACACTTCATCTCTTGAGATTTATTTCCGCACAGACACATTTATTTTTGACAAAAAATGTACTAGAAACTTGAATATGAAAGTAATAATATGATGTGAAATCCTTAATAGATAATTATTTTAATAAAGAACTTATTAGAACCAATCGGATAAATCAAGCCCTTTCTAACGGATTTTCAAAGTTTTATTCAATGTTATCTTGTAGTTAAACGAGCCCAGATTAGAAGAGGATTAAGCGCTAAAAAAAATCGTAATTTCAGCCAACTTCTTAATGCTCATGTCCAAAGCCATGTACATTAAACCCAGTAATCCAGTTGTTGTCGTTGGTGTCAGTTATATTTTTTTTTTTTTACTATTGTAATATTTTTCGTTCTGTATTTTGAACGGTTTATATACCAGGGCCCAGTTTCACGAAGCTGTCTTAGGACTAAGACATGTCTTAGGATGGTCTTGCGACATATCTTAGTCCTAAGTGGGTTTCACAAAGCGGTCCTAAATTAGGTCATCTCTTTAAGTTGGTCATAAAGTTAGGACAACGCGAGAGGTGTCTTATGATGGTTATACGTTATTTATATAATTTACACTCATTTTTTATATTAATTTTGAAAAAAAAAAATATCTTATTATTATCTAATTATCTATTATCCTGTTCCTGCTTAAAACATATATACATTGACGGATTATCAGGATTTGTCAACAATGAAAATTCGATGTATTGATATAAAAATTGCACGATTTTATCTCTTAACCTTTTATAACCAATAAGTCGAAATTGAATTCAACTTACTTGTACCAAAACAATGTCATAATTTTATATTCTTTTTACTTAATTTTGCATTGAAAATTTCATATTTATGTTGATGTATTGTTTAAAGATAATTTATTTATAAATTACTTTTATTTTTATTATATTTATTTTGCAAATTATGTTATTATATTAATCAATACGTTTAGAATGATTTATGGTAAGACATACTACATTTACATGATTTTTTTCCGTAGATCATATTTATATTTGAAAATTTAAATAACTTGCGACAGGTTTAGGATGTCTTAGCTAAGATGATCCTAAGACAGCTTCGAGACGAGGTCTGAGATATGTCCTAGGATAGTCATAAGAGGATCATAAGACATGTCCTAAGATATGTCTTATGACATGTCTTAGGATAGCTTCGTGAAACCGGCCCAGAGCCTTTCGTGATATGCTATATGAGTATGGTTTTTTTTTCATAGTTTAAGTTCATGTGGTTTTTTTTTTTATAATTTATAATTGTTTTATTGACATTTGACTCACTGAAGATCACTGAAGTTCATACTACCTCTCTTCATCTTAATATTACAACTGTTCAGTTTTCATTCTGTCACAGGTTAGTTATGTATGCTAGTATATTTTTATTATCTTAATTGTGTTTTATTCATGATATATTTTTTTCTCAATGAATAAACTGTTTGTGCATAACGACCGTTAGCAAATATCACATGCAAATAAACGCGAATACATGCATATTACAGCGAATGAAAGTAAACCAAGCTAAGTGTCGTCTATCCGACAAGATGCAGCTGGTATGGATATAAACATGCTATACGTGTATAATATGATAGTTTGTTTCCTCTTTTGAATTGTGATACCGGATTTCTTTAAAATAAAACATCGATCACAAGGTTATGAAAGCAAGGCGTGGATACAGGTTCTGTATTTTGATCAGATATACCGGGTATTCAACCTCACTTTACGGTATTGGTTTTTCTCATTATGAAGGCCTACGATGACCTCTAATTGTTTAATCTTGTCTCCATTGGTCGATAGTTGTCCTATTTGTCATTATACCACTTTTGCTCATTATTGAATAGTTCACAATGAAGAAATGTGAATGCAGACATTTCTCTCTGCCCGAACACATCATTCGGACTCTGAACCTATGAGTAGGTGTTATTACTCCAAATGCCACGTGGTTAACGAAAAAACAGGAAATACCAATGATTATAATACCATTGACAAATCTCTTGACCATTAATCCTTTAAGGACAAATGTAGAAAAGAGATTGCAATGAATTGTACAACTCACATTTGTTTTATATCTTTGGCAGAACTCATTTTTCTCTTACAATTGATGTTGTCGGAAATTCGTATACGTGGATAAGTTTTTTTTATATGTACTTCCTTAAACTAGCGTATGACGATAGAATATTATTCAATTTTAACAATACTACTTCTTACCGGTTGCGTCGAGCGTTCTTTTCTTCTTCTATTTTTGATCAATTGACAGCAACCAACGGTGAATTTCTATAGGTTTCTGGGGATTTCTTTGCTATAACTAAATTAGTACAGCTTCAGCTTACAGAGAACAGTCGGAAAATATATTTAATCTAATAGATCGTTCAGCTGATATCATGACTTGTATTCCTAATATGAAAACAAAATGTATATCTGTTATGGTACACATTAAATTGTTGACAACGCTGAAATTTATATTCGAGGTTAAATATGACATGTATTTGAAAACAAAAAGAATTCTAATAAAATGCAGATGGCAGTTCAAGGACACGTATCTAAAGCAACGACACAAAATGAACGAACAAATAAGAAAATAAATTAATGAACACCCAACTCCTTCATCTAATGTTAAGGGCAATACAAACAGTAATAAAAACAGTAATAAAAACAGAGTGGTACCAGATTATCCAGAATACAAAGGTTTTTTTTCTGACACCAACCATCTGCCTAATGGTCAAACATAGGCAATTTGTCAAATTAGGTATGAGTCAATACCAGGTAAAACAAATACCACACACGGGTAATTCTGGTTCATACAAAGGAAGATTATAAGATGCAAAAACTAGTATACAGTTGGTGTAAATCAAAAAGAGAGTGACTACAAATGCTGGTCCCCCAGCATTCGAACGCAATCTGTTTTCGGTTGTTGTTTTATAATTTGTTTTGACAAAATAATTACAACATGTAAATGTACATGTTTAGTTTTTCAGTATTTTGGGTTTCATGGAACACTTGAAAATAATTGATGTATATCTTTGTGCCAAACTGTTGTCGTTTCATTTATTGATCCTTGGCATCCTATTGTGTTTTTGTGTTGTTAAAAAGTTTTCTATTTTATATATCGATTAGGGGATATCATGGTTGAAAAAAGGACGTCTTTCGACTTATTAGTATGTTCTCTTTCGGTATATCATTTTGGTTTCATAGTCTTGTAGCTCGACTTGCTGCCATTAAAATTAAAATTAACCTTAATCTAATAGGTATCGCAATCAGTCGCAAAAACTTTCTGAAACTTATTTTTCTGAATTCGATAATTAACCATTTGAACCATTGCCTGTTGTGTTTGCTCAAAAGTCTGAAAATATTACGAGTTGTCTTTCTATCAGTTAATATAACTGCAATAAGCCTGGTAGAAACGAAAAAAGTAATTCTCAAATATTTTTTTTCGCCATTTCAGGAAATGATGCATACAGAAAATGCTATCACAATTTTACATTTGATTAACCTATCCAGTCGCTTTTTGGCAATATTTCTTATTAAACCGGCAACATTGCAAGAATTATCAAAAAGTTTAGAACATTTATTGCATAATTTTGTGTTGTTGATAGTTTTCACGTACAAGTCAGCAAGTGCATTTAAACGGAGTACAAGTTGTTACTTTGTAGGCGGCTTGTCAAGGATTAGTGTATTAAAAAGATTCTCGTATGTCCATATTTATACTCAGAGCCAGAGAGCAATAGACATCAAACTCTCACAAAGCAATGCAGGTGGCACACTATGACAGCCAGTTGAAAAATGCTTGTAAGAAATTGCGTAGTATGATATTACGTGGTTTGTGAAATAATGGCTTTGTTTTAAGAAATAGATTAGCATATTTTTGTTTAAATTTATTATTCTAATGTTTTAAAACAACCACAACCGTGCCGCATTTACAACCTTATTAAACTGTATGACCCAATGTAGGGATATTTGAAATATTTGCGCATAAGAAACCACTGCGAACTTTAAGTCCTCTCTTAACTATGTTTAAAAAAAAAAAAAAATCTTTTTTTTTCATAAATATTGAAAAAAAATATACATTTCTCTCTTGCATTCTTGTGTGTGCTTGTGTATAGGGGTTTGTGTGGGTTTTTTTATGGATGTTTGTGCATACTATCTTTTCCTTTTGATTACAAATTATGTGCTATTAAAAAGAACATGTGCGTGATTGCTTGTTCCGTTTTCTGTAAAAACAAATAAATAAAATAAGAAAGAATTGTATTTATCAAATGATATATGTGTACATAGCAATATTATTAATACAAAACAATAACTCATCATACATTATAAGACTAGGACAAACCATGTTTCATAGTTACAAAAATTGTGGTATATGACACATATCCGTAACAACCTATAAAAACTCGTATATATATAATTGAACATTTAACATAAATAACAAAAACAATATATGTTGTGTAAGTTATAATGTGTATACACGATATGCGGTCGATGTGTAATTCAATATAAAACCATAAATAGCCTTTAAACCACAAATACTGCTTTGTAAAACATTAACAATAGATTAATGCTGTTTTGGTTCATGACTATAATCAATCCAGTGTTGATACTGTAACATATAATTATTTTAATATACTAATGCTGTGAATATCAAAAAACATATTAAAAATGCCACAACAGACAAATGTAATGCTGTTTTTTTTTCATTTTGATTTATAGTTTAGAAGATTCAGAAGAAAAGTCATCTTCTCGAGTCATCTTATTTGGTACAAATTAGACTTTATGCAAACACTCTTCATAATTATTCAGAAACCATTTCAATATACAATAGGCACAATTAATGCTAACTGACGATAAGAACATAATCACATAACAAAATTAGAAGAAAAAAAACATTAAATAATTCATGGTTCTATAATAATCGAGATTTTTTCAAAAAATAAGAAGCTTATGATACAATTTTTACAGAGGATGACCTTGAGGTCACTCCGATGTATTGTTATCGCTTAAATTTCCGTCATTCATAAATAATAGTCAAATTAGTTTTGGGTTTTCAACACCAGTGAAAAAAGTGCATTTTCATACCTGCGATTTCTGTTCTCCGGTTGTACGATGTTTCAACAAAATATGGAATCATTTCAGTTGTTGATTTAGTGGTGAAAATTTGACTGAATTATATCTTAATAAATACGATTTTATATGTTTAATTGGTGTTTCAGAAAGAGGTCAGGTGCTCTTGTTCATTCATAAAATATCGTTCATTCATAAATTTATCGTGAAATAAAAATCACTACACAGGTTATACGTGTAGTGTAAATGACCACCTGTAATCTAAAAATAGCGGTCTCACTAATAAAAACATGAAGAATTTTAGCGACAAGAAGCGTCAAGAACGGACAAGAAGAATAAATTAAGCGACAAGAAGACTATTTAGCGACATGAAAACTTCTCGTATCGCATGAGGATGACACATATCAAATGAACAATTATGTGTGGGACTTAGTTTTAAGAAATGATGTCAAAGTAACACTATGAAAATATTTTTAGTAAGCTGAAATATATATTTATTTTTTACATGTTTATGTCTTGTAAGTTATTTTATTTCTGTCCCATTTTTCAACATTAGCGTCTCGAAAGGTGAAATGTTTTAACTGAATGGTTAATTTAAATTAATTATGAAAATGTTTAAAATTAAATAAATTAAAGTAATTATTGCCCAGTTACAAACACTACCAGGGGATAATCCATAATTACCCCCAACTTTAGCCTGGTAAACTTGTTGTCTCATTGTGAAATATAAAACATATTAAAAATGATTTCCTGTTTAAGTCTTTTATTGATATAAAGTCAAAACCTTCTTGCTTTTCACTAGACAACCATGTCCTGTCAGGTTTAATTCTTATATATGTAGATGAAAATTAAAAGTCCCCAAAACATTAACATGGCAGCAATTGCTTTGACAGCCTTTAAGGCTTTGATTTTTTACAGAAGAGTGTCCACCATGCACTTGCACTGCTCTATAATAATAGTAGAATAAAATTATCATATACAAATAGATGAAAATTAGATATACATGCAATCGTAATATTAATAATATATATAACAACAAACTAGTGTATTCTCTACGACTATTATTATATAAGTATAATAGTCCAAGGTATACTGATTTCTTGCACTACAATATAATAGTTATTACGGTGAGGTTGAATTTCCTGTCATTTATTCATCATCCAAGCACGAACTTGTATCAGAAAAAAATATCTCTGTAAATTAACCCAAGTTTCAGGTATAGAGATGTGATCTGTTTCTGTGACGTGTGCTTTTGACCATCCACAAGAACCTGCGGTCATCCGATGTTCAGTACTTCAGTACTTTGATTGATTTAAACTAGAACAGCACATGCATTTTTCTTATCACCAGAAACATATATTGTCTGCTCTATGGTCGGGTTTTTGTCGCTTTGACACATTCCTCATTTCCTTTCTCAATTTTATACATAAAATTTGTCTCCGATATCACACACTGGGCAAGGTGAGGCAACTCTAATCTGAAGATAAACTTAGATATTACGTAGCACACTTTGACAAAATTGAAAAAATGTCTATCAAATTCGATATTATTCATAGTAATTCATAAATTATTACATGATAGTATTTCTGTGAACAATTTTGCATCATATGTCGCGAATTATTCAGTGACCAATCTAAAAAGTAATGAATTACACATGTTTATCGTAAAATCAGTCTTAATGATAAAATCATAAAAGTTCAATTCATAGTTCACTTAAACGTGGTAGTCTGTAGGTTTTGACCACAAAAAAATTTCAAGGACTGATACAATTTAGTTATTTTACAGTGGAAATAAAGCATGGATCAGCAGATCTTCTTCAAGGACAACCAGGGAAAATTTTTATGTCATTGTAATTAGTTTTACATAATTTTGTGAAAAAGCAACATTTCATTAATTATACAAGTGCCATCGCACCACGAGGAAGTTTTAATGTTCATAAATATACATTTATAAATTTTAATTTTGTTGTATACAACATTTGACTTTATTTATAATGATGGCTTTTAATTTAAGCACCAACTTTCAAGAATGCATACTTAATTGAAAATGTTAATCCTTCAGATTTTTATTTTGAGTACAATCTAACTCTTTGACGTCAACAAGGCCATATTTTCGATATATGAATTGTTTTAAAACTAGGACCAATATATAAGACATCTTTTGATATACATCTTGAGGCAAACTATTTTGTTGTTTGTATAGCCTCATAATTTAATATAAATGACAAAATTCCAAACGGAAATAATCTTGGCATTTCCCGCCGTGTTGCCTCAAAAGGCAAGTAGTTTGTAGCCTTGTGCAAATGAGTAAGAACAACTTCAAAATATTAATTTCTATATTTAATAATCTGATGGTCTACTAAATGATGGTATTTGGTAGATTAATATTACTTTTTAATTTTCGAATTCAATGGATCGTAGTGACGGTACACATTTTCTTCTTATATATAAGACTCCTTCTTTCTGAAATTGCACTTTTCCCTACTACAGTTTTAATCCGGCTTGGGAATGGTTTCACCTTCGTGGTATTTATAGGTATGAGAATAAAGAACTGAAATTCATGACTGTTAAAATGGCGATATGGAAATCCTATAAACATGCTCTGTACATTTTATTTCACAAAGATCTCGCTTCTGTCATTTTGCGTATTCTCGAAATAAATTGTTGAAATATATATAAAAAAAATAAATATTGAAATTAAGCAAATATTTGATTTCTGGAAAACTTGGCAAATACGGATTTTCTTATGAGACGACTTAAATCATTGACCATGTTATACAATCGTAAAAAATAATAGCAAACAAGTTGAGTGAATTATTTTTTTTGGCCTAAAATGCTAGGATTTCTTTATCATCATAGAAATTAATCGTTGGGACTTTCCGAGCAATGCTTAAATAATGAGTATGAAACGATATAAGTTATATTATTGTAGGGTGAGCATAATTTATAATGGCACATATCAGAATTAAATAACATAAATTTATCATAAATGCGTCCACAATTCACCATCAATTTTTGTTGATTCGGGTAATCTGTAGGAGTCCTCAGAATCATCATCTGAAGGAATTTCTTGCATCATAGAGTCTCTATCGGAACGATCCGATTTCCCGGTAAGTGATATATCATCATACAATGGATTTACATATGTGTCTTTTTCTCTGTTTTTAATTTCAGTTGAAGCCTTTTCCACTAGTGTATTGCTGTGGGGTAGTGTATCTTCATTGCAGCCGCAGCCATTACGCCTAGAAGGAAACAAAGCATAGTCATGATACTTATACAAATTAAATAGAAGACATGTTTATTTTTGTGCGGTTATTAATAACATGTATAACAAAGTTCAACATGAAAAGTTCTTTTTGTCTTTCCTACTGATTAAACTTCAAAAGCCTGTTTTTACAAAGTCACATGTCTATACGCAAAAGAGAAGAAAAAAAACCCCAAAAGACTATGTTCAAATTCCAAATAAAATTTGAAAAATCTGAACAATCGAAAACTATATATACATGCATGATGCTCGAGATCGACTCATGTATGTTCGAACATGGAATACAGCCCATAACAGATGATTTGATAGTGTAGGCTAAAGATGCTGAAATAATATTACTTTCGTCAAGTTTTCATTCCGGTATCTGAGGAAAGTATTATTCAATGGTCAGATTCAATATTGCCGTTCATTCTTTTCTCTTTTTTTTTTATCTGAATGTTGATTTTAAATGTTTTAACTTTTTGTAACTTTCATTTACATATACGTGTATTTTTCCCCTAGAACAAATACTAAGATCTGAATAAATAATTTCAATTCAGTAAATTTACTATTTACTATGTGCGCTGTGCTTAAACACGAACCAATGACATCAACACACAAATAATAATAAAATATTTGATAAAACGTGTCTAAAATGTGCAGAAGTGAATTGTCTCCCATGTGAATGGAACCACCTCATCCGCGTTTAATAAATATTATCTGCACAAATTTAGCCCGAGTTTGCCTGTTCCAATACCACATTATAGCAAATTGTGTATATGCATATATGTATAAGTAAGCAGATAATAAAAAGACTACATTTGCTATTAGTTATTACATTTTCAAAATCTTGAATAATAAACAGGTCTCGAGCCCAAGCTTTTCTTACAAGAACCTGACATCACCGCGTTTTACTCTCTGTTCTGGTAATTGTTACATTAAAGCCAATGAAATTTCAGCTTTCAAATTTATTAAGGTGGTTATTGATTCTGAAAAACCAGTTTTTGAAACATCCGTAGAACGAAGATTTATTTGATCATTGTAAGCAAAGCTGGGACACAGGTCCGTTATTTAATCAGATTGTATTATTTAAGCTTATTTTTAAAATCTAATATTATGTTTCAAAAAGTATGCATGATCCATTTTATTAATATTTGTACTGAAAAGGCATACGCAGGCTATTTACATGTAATACACATGCTACAGACAAAATATACATGCTTCACACAACAGAAAAATACGTAATGACCGACCAAAGAAAATTTACCACTGAAAACTTGTGTTTTCCTGTTTTGTTTCTCCTAGAAATTGTAATAAAATGATAAATACACTTGATTAAATCGATGATAATGTTTGCGCTTTTGTACGAAAACAGACTTATAATATTATATGTTGTACCAAGTCGTTCTATTCACAGGCACAATTTAAAAGAACTCATGTATACCATGACTAAATATCTGACTGCATGTACTTTATGTTTAAACCTTCAGTGAATAGAAAAAAGTAGGTGGAGACCTTTGTTACTGGAACCAGAGGTTGGTGAGTTAAGCCTTTTATACTCAACTGATTTTTACAGAGGATGACCTTGAGGTCACTCCGATGTATTGTTATCGCTTAAATTTCCGTCATTCATAAATTCTAGTCAAATTAGTTTTGGGTTTTCAACACCAGTGAAAAAAGTGCATTTTCATACCTGCGATTTCTGTTCTCCGGTTGTACGATGTTTCAACAAAATATGGAATCATTTCAGTTGTTGATTTAGTGGTGAATATTTGACTGAATTATATCTTAATAAATACGATTTTATATGTTTAATTGGTGTTTCAGAAAGAGGTCAGGTGCTCTTGTTCATTCATAAAATTATCGTTCATTCATAAATTTATCGTAAAATAAAAATCACTACACAGGTTATACGTGTAGTGTAAATGACCACCTGTAATCTAAAAATAGCGGTCTCACTAATAACTCAAGAAGAACTTTTAGCGACAAGAAGCGTCAAGAACGGACAAGAAGAATAAATTAAGCGACAAGAAGACTATTTAGCGACATGAAAACTTCTCGTACCGCATGAGGATGACCCTTATCAAATGAACAATTATGTGTGGGACTTAGTTTTAAGAAATTATGTCAAAGTAACACTATGAAAATATTTTCAGTAAGCTGAAATATATATTTATTTTTTACATGTTTATGTCTTGTAAGTTATTTTATTTCTGTCCCATTTTTCAACATTAGCGTCTCGAAAGGTGAAATGTTTTTACTGAATTGTTAATTTAACTTAATTATGAAAATTGTTAAAATTAAATAAATAAAAGTAATTATTGCCCAGTTACAAACACTACCAGGGGATAATCCATAATTACCCCCAACTTTAGCCTGGTAAACTTGTTGTCTCCTTGTGAAATATAAAACATATTAAAAATGATTTCCTGCTTAAGTCTTTAATTGATATAAAGTCAAAACCTTCTTGCTTTTCACTAGACAACCATGTCCTGTCAGGTTTAATTCTTATATATGTAGACGAAAAATAAAAGTGTCCCAAAACATTAACATGGCAGCAATTGCTTTTACAGCCTATTAGACTTTGATTTTTTTTACAGAAGAGTGTCCACCATGCACTTGCACTGCACTATAATAATAGTAGAATAGAATTATCATATATACAAATAGATGAAAATAACATTTATCGGTCGTCAATCTGCTCAGCTCTTAATAAAACTCCATATCACGGCTTTGTGACGTCAAATACGTTGACCTGGCCCTAATAACTTCGACCCGGACATATCAGCGACGTCATAATGTTTGAACCGACGTTGATAAGTTTGCCCCGAACTTATCAAGTCAACTTCTGGTTGCTGATGAAACTAAGACAATACTTCTAAAAGACGCAAATGCAGCCCGATAAATCGATTATCAGGTTATCGGCATATTAATATTGTAAAATATCAGCTGCTCGAAATAATATGAAGGCTTTTTGATCTCGTTCGCTGCGCTTACTCGACAAAAAGCTTAATATTATGTCTCGCAGCTGATATTTTACGATATCAACATGCAGACAACCTGATAATTGGTACATACATGCAATCGTAATATTAATAATATATATAACAACAAACCAGTGTATTCTCTACGACTATTATTATACAAGTATAATAGTCCAAGGTATACTGATTTCTTGCACTACAATATAATAGTTATCACGGTGAGGTTGAATTTCCTGTCATTTATTCATCATCCAGGCACGAACTTGTATCAGAAAAAAATATCTCTGTAAATTAACCCAAGTTTCAGGTATAGAGATGTGATCTGTTTCTGTGACATGTGCTTTTGACCATCCACAAGAACCTGCGGTCATCCGATGTTCAGTACTTCAGTACTTTGATTACAGTTTGTTATAATGTCACACAGCTGCACCAGATAAGGGGAGGGTTATGCGCCGGGTAACGAGTTTAACCACGCCATATTTCGCATGTACCTGTCCCAAGTAAGGAACTCGTTTGTTGTTGTGTTATATATTTGCTTTCGTTCTCTTTTTTTTTTTAACATAAATTAGATTTGTTAGTTTTCTCGTTTTACATTTGTCATTTCGGCGTCTTTTATAGCCGACTATCCGTTTATGGCTTTGTTCATTGTTAGAGATCGTACGGTGACATATAGTTGTTAATCGTTTTGATTATGGGAACGCATTGCTGTTTGGACTCCAAGCAACATCTATTCAAAGATTACAGCGAGTCCAAAACGCAGCAGCCAGTGTCATTACGGTGAAGAGGAAGTACGACCACATAACGCCAATCCCGAAGTCTCTCCATTGGCTGCCCGTAATATATCGATGCCATTATAAACTTCTATGTATGTGTTCAATGCTTTGCAGGAGGAGGCACCGGTCTACCCAAAAGAACTCGTTCATATATAAAAACCGATGCGAGCACTAAGATATGAGAATGCCAAGATCTTAACAACGCCAGTCCCACGTATGAGAACTAAAACATATGGGAAAGGAGATTCGACAAAGCAGCAGCCGTCCTATGGAATGATTTGCCAAGTGATCTACGGAACATCCATTCTGTGAACGTTTCTAAGAAAAACCTAAAATCTAATTTATTCAGACATGTATTTCATAGTTCTTAAAATAACTCTTTATCATTTTTTTTGGATTTTTTAAGCAACTATTTTTCAATTTTAAGCAATTGTTTTTGAATTTTAAACTTACTTTATTTGTAATTTTGTATTTTAAGATTATTTGAATTTTAACTTTACGACGGTTTAACATCTCCTAAATTTTACCATGCCCATTTTAATTAATTCTATTTTTTATCAGTAAATTTTATAGTATATTGTTATATACAATATTTTTAAAATCTGTTTGTTTTAGGATTTTATAACATGGGCTTTCATATTTTTATTGTTTTAAAATACTTATATTGTGAATGGATATATGTTGTAAAGAGCTTAGGATAAACAAAAAATATAAATATGGCGATATAGGGATTGCATACAAAGACTGAATATATAATATTTGGGAGCATAATTAAGTAAAAGCTGTGTCCACGTTGTTGATTTTGAACACGTTCTCAGTTTACAAAATTAATACTTGAAGTTTGTACAAAAAGTCTGTATAAAAATAGATTTGCACAAAAGGACAACTTGTACACAGCATATATACATTTTAGGTTATTGGGAAATATAATGAACATTGTATTGCCAGTTAGTAATTTGTTTTTAAAACTATTCTCTTTTAAAACTAAGGGAACTACAAAAATGTAAAAAACTTCCTCATAATATTATTTTTCATGTACTAACTAAGGGTATATGTAAAAATACCCATCTATATTTTTTTTACTGCCTACTAAAATTACATAAATAACAAAAACATGCAATTACTGTAAAATTGAGGTCCTTTTTCTGCTTAGAAGTTCTAAAAGTAAAAGAAAGACGTTCTGACGTTCAATCTGGGAACAGTATATCTAACCTAACATATTATGTATATGTTCCTGGTTCAATACACTGATTTATTAAAGCTTTGGTTGCAATGGCCAAGACTTGTGTTTAACTTGGTATTTGATCATGTAGTGGTTTCAGTTCTGCAAAATTTATTTCATGTACTTTATTTAATTAAGCAATTTTGAGGCAGTGAATGGATAATCAGACCAGAACTTTTCTACAGAAAATGATAATTTGGCTGGAACAACTATTTTAAATACATGGTTTCTGATAAAAAAAAAAAAAAAGAAAAACTGTGTTTTGCAGTAATACCTAGTTAAAACATGTGCACATAAATATACATTCATTTAAAGTCTCTCAAGGAATAAGTCGTCGAAAGACTAAGGGCTATTTTCGAAGTATTTTTGATTTTTTTAAAACACTTTTTAAGTGACTATTCAGTCGAAAACATTTGAACTGATTTGGTCATCCAATTCATGCTAAATGTGAAAAATCTGTGAAATATGCCTTAAAAAACAGTACGTCAATAAGATAAATAGCTAAACGTTTTATATCTTTACACATGTGAAAAAATACAAAGTGTAAGCAGTGTCTAATCTGTGGAAACATGCCACATTGCAAAACATGTTTTTATTCTCAGACTGGTCCTTCCAGCAATGATGTGATCAGTTACATTTGATATAGATATAATAACATTGAGAATGGTTATCGTAAAGTATCAAAGAGACAACAACCCTCCCAAAGAGCAAAAAGCTGTGTTTGTTCATTTGGTTTACAGTTTCACGTATTTTATTTGTACGCCCAGGACTTACAAAAAGCACACGTTAAACTTTTAAGACACAATGTTTACAATTTAGAACTTTAGAAGCAGTCTAATCTTTGGCGCTCTAATCAAAACAATTTGGAAAGGTAAATCAATAACGATATAATCAAATATAGATTAACTTAACAGTTTATGTAGACTCTAAATGAATTATACCTTATTCCGACAACTATACGAATAACTTACCTTAATCCGACAACTATACGAATAACTTACCTTAATCCGACAACTATACAAATAATCACTAGAATAATGATCAACCCACCAACGCTTGCGACAGGAGCTACGACTTCAACTACAAAAATAGCATATATCATATAAACGTTAATTATTGGATTTCTGAATAAGAAACTTCATGGTAATTGATGGGCGTCAAAAACTGCACAATAAATGAACCCTTACAAAAACGATGGTTATAGAATACACTTATTGGTGCACTTCAAACTGAAATAAATAACTAAAACAAAATATATCTACTTGATACTGAATTATTTTTTTTGGGAAGTCAATCATTGTAAAGACAATAAAATGTCTTAATGATTTAAATGAAGAAAAAAAAGATTAACCTTACTAAAAATACACGAGTTAAATGTTCATTTGTCATTAAACGCAAATCTAAATCAATCCGTAACAATCAGTTTAAATGACAAATATTTCTATAAAACAGTCTTTAATCTTACTTGGAAAGTCATCATCTTTAGAGCTACCAGTAACCCCAGGCTTGTTAGTTGTTTGTTGTGGTGTTGGTTGTGATTTCTGGGTTGATTGTTCATCGTTGGTGCTTCGTTTTGCTGGAGAGGTTAGTTGGGCGGCAACTGTAGTTTCATCTTTGTTTAATTCTTCAGTTGATGGTTTATTAGCTTTTGCAGAAATCCCATGTTTAGTTGTACTTTCAGTTTCATGTAACTGACTAGTAGTTTTAATTGATGTTGTAGTTGGTGCTGTTGAAATTGTTGATGTTGAAGCCGGAGATTGAGTTGAAGTTGAAGATTGAGTAGATGTTGGAGTTGATTCTGTTTTAGTTGTTTGTTTTATCAATGTTGGGGTTTTGATTTCAATGACGGTAGTATCAGCCATTGTTGTTAATTTTGTTGATAATTGATCAGTTTGTGTGGTGACATCACCATTAGTTGACATCATTTTCATTGTTGTCGGAGGTTGTTCATCCATTGAAGACGATGTTGAATAATCTGTTGTACTGGTTTCTGGTAGCTTAGAAGGCATATCTGTTGATGTCATATCATCGTATATATCTGTCGTTGCTGGTGTGCTTATATTATCTTCTACGTTGGCCATAGTTGTCGATGATGTTACCAAAACTTGTGTTGTTGTAATGATCGATGGATTCGTTTTAGATGTTGGGGCATCTGAAGAGAAGGCCACTTTTGTTGTGGATGAAATGATTGGATTCGATGATGTAATGCTGTTAGTTATTTTTTGTAAAATTGTGGACGATAAAGTCGATGTTGAAAGTGCTGCTGTCCGATTTGAGGATGTGATAGATGGCTGTGTTAAAACAGTTGTTGTTGTTGTTGCTGTTGATGCTGATTGAGTCGGTGGAACAGGGACATTTTCTCCATTACATTTCACTCTAAGAGTTGCTGTCGGATCTAAAATGATAACATAACAATAACCATATTGGATCAAAGTAAGCATTGTCTGACAATACTGCCATTAGTTGTGTTTTGTTTCACGTAATTAATATAATTAAAAATTGTTATTTAATTTAAACGCCATTCTAATATAAATAGCAGTAAAAACTAATTCTGATTGTTAAACAATTTTCGGAAGTCTGGCAGTCTGGGATTTGCTGTAAACTTTTTTGTCCTTTTCAGTTTTATCACTTGTTCAAAGTTTGTATTAGGTTTTCAATTTCAAATAATTTTGACACGAGTATCCCAGATGAGATATGTATTATCTGGTACAGTGAAATTGACTGGTTTTATTAATGTTTGTGAATAAACTAAGTTCTTACTACAATTATACTTTTACGCATACAACTATTATTTGAAAAGTGTATACCAGAGACATTACTCTATATAATCAAATGATATTTTGCTGCATCTTAGTAAACTCTATCTGATGTGAAAGTTATATTTTCCTAATGAAAATTAAATACTAAAGCATTTTTTGTTGGCTTGAAGACAAAAACGCGTGTGTTTCAGAAATATTCCGTCGCCCTGGTTGGTCTTGCGATTGGGACATACTTTACCATTTTCGTTGAAGTGTTGAGACTCTCAGTCACTGGTAAACCTCATATACACGTAGAACATCACGAAACACGAGTTGATGAACACTATATATTCTTATAGCTAGATAAGAATAACTCTAAATCATAGAAATCTACATCCCAAACATTTTATTTTGTGATTGGAAGAAAACTTACATAAAGGTGAATATTAGCCAACCCTTCCATAATGACAATGACACAATTTGACTATGTGATTGTTAGGTTTGATTTGCAGTAAGGACTATCTTAATTAAAATTTCTTTAATCAAGATCAAAGAAAAGTGTCGTCTGATATGTTTTTACGAAGAAATATTTGTACACAATTCCAAAATACTGCTGAATTCTCACAACAGGCCACGGTTGTGCAGCACTCGTTCAACGACAACGATGAACAAACCTATTAACTGTATTGAGTTTTAATTACCTGAAAACTGAAGCTTCATACAATATCGTGTATCTTCAGGTGACGATTCTTTCTTCAAATCGATGAGAACATTGTCTCCATTATTGACCGATATACTACCAGCAATGGTACATCTAATTCTCGTACTCTGACCTGAGTTGTTAACTCTAACATCTATGGAGCTCCCACACCCATTGTACTTTGGATGTAGATTAAAGAAAGCAATAAAGGCAAGACTAGTAGTACCATTATTAGGTATGGATACAGTGGCACTACATGGACAAGTCTTATCTGTGTCTGTTCCGTGGGCTGCATAACCGTCAATGATAGCGGAACTTCCTGAGGCTACACTATTCTGACAAAATGTTGCAACTACAAAAAATTAAAGGAATGGTAGATATACCGAGGTAAACAAGATTAGCAACAATAATTTTAAATTCGATGTTTAAAATTTAACTACAATTCATAAAATATTCTAATACTACGTGCTTCTTTCTCTTTATACACAATAACAATAAAAATATACTTTATTTGGAAACACTCAGACACATACTTACATGTGCAACAAGAGGCAAAATACATAGTCATTATTATGGTTACTACGTCAAAACAATGTTAACATATAATCATATAAGTCAAACTCATGCTTGAAATCCAATCAAATTTGTTTGCAAATGCGTATATTGACTACAGCAGATTTTTTTTTTTTATCAAATTATATATATATTTCATTAACTTAAAACACTTTCAAACTCTTAAATGATGCACATGTTGTTATTAATACATATACAGTGACTACAATTTATGTTGTAATTCGCAATTGACATATTTGAACTAGATACAGCAACGTTCATGTTACAAATATTTTAACATTGGTTGTCAATATATTCGTAGTATTTCTTAAAAATAATCACGAATATAATGCCTACCCATGTTAAAACTACAATAAAGTCAATTATTTCTTAAACAAAAAGGAGATAACCACAACATAACAACAGATCCAATATTATTTATCACACATATTTGATTTTTAAAATTTGAAAACAAAAGTTATGTTTACTCAACATATACGAAATTGAAAGTGTCAATTTGACTCTTGAATATGAAATTAGGCTTTATTGTTTAAGTCTATAATAATATAGGGTTATTGCATGAATATTGGGGAATATTGTCCCAAGTAGAATTTTATATTGCACGAGCTTGCGAGTGCAATATATGTTCTACGAGGGACGATATTCCCCAATATTCATGCAATAACCATTTTATTGTACAGCAATATAATATTTAAAAGTAAAAACTGGTTTAAACTAAGATTTAATCGTTGATGAGGTCATGAATTTTGAAGATTTATTGCACTATTGCAATATTAGAATTTATTGCACGCTAACTTTTGGTTACTTTCTGTGGGAAATATTATACTGCTATACAATAATATGATATACTAATATTCGAAAGAACATTTTCCGCGTCGACTTTATTTGACCTTCCCAGGTTAACAGTTTGAAAAGAAGGGTGAATATCCGGACACGAGACATTTTAATTTCTCATCTTTTAAATATGTTGCAATGTTTCTTTCATTGAAAAAGAAATAAAGCATCAGTTAAAATATCATAAAATATGTGGTTAAATAAGACATTTATACGTTGTGTTGCTAGGCAGGTAAGAAATGTTGTCTAAAATTGTCATTGTCCAAGGAATGTACCTCTACGTGATAAACACACCTTTATTCATAAATTGTTTTGCATTGTGTTCTATTGTAATTCAAATAGACTTGTGAAGATCTACTTCTAGCGAGTTTAAAATGTGCTGTATGTGTGTAAAAGTAACAAAACGACCTGATATATAGCTCTCATATTTGGATATTTCCACATGATAATCTTTAACGATCAATGTTTTTATAGGGTTACTGTAACTGTAAGATAATAAATTTGACAGCGTACACAACCAAATTCAAATAGAAAACGTATTCCCGAAAAAATGTACTTTTTCCGAACTGTTTTTTTTTTAAATAAATTTTTGGTTTTGGTAAGACGGTTTTAAAGAGGGTTTTGTCGCATGCTGAATTAGAGGTATACATATATATCCATGTCTGGTTCAGAAAATATATATCCAATCAGAATCTCTGTGTGCACTTTGACAACTCATTGAATAAATAAATCGGTCCGAATTTTGTTTTACAATATTAAGAAATGAAAACAATAAGAAATGCATAATCATAATCTAGCGCGGCGACTTTGTAATAATAATCTTTATTCTCATAAACCATAAGGTACAACGGTACAGAGATATACATACATATAGCAATGAAAACAAACTTATTTATAATAACAACTTATACACAAACATACATACACACAGGCATACACTAACTATCGTTAAATACACACATACACATATATCAGTATGTACAGAATATACAAAATGGGGGTTATGTTATTGCCTAGAGAACAAATGATTTATTTATTTGGCGTATAAATCTACATAGTTTTTCTAATTTAAACTTGTTAGTACAACTCATTATTTCTTTGAATTTCAAAATATTTGGCCTTTGCCACAAATTTTTATCAATTAGTTTTTTTCTGTTATTTTCAAATAATTTACATTCCAGAATATAATGATATTCGTCACCAATACAGTTATTATTACATTTCAAACATTTTCTATTTTCCCTTTCTATACCATTCCACCGTCCTGTTTCTATAGGAAGTCTATGATTTGTGGTTCTAAACCTGCACAACGTATAGATATCTTTATCTTCCAATATATTTAAAAAACATTCAAACTGAAATGTCTCCTTAAATAATCTATAATTTATAGATTTTGGTGAGTTTAACATAAGTGAATGCCATTCCTGTCTAAATTGATCATGTAGGCGCATCTTTATCGAAGGGATAAGCCAATCTGAGCTAGGAAAAAGCTGAGTTGTCCAAATATAGGAAAAGCCAGTATCATCAAACACGTTTCTTAAAAACTTTAACCATGGCGATTCAAAATGATTGTCGACCGACAATTTGTATAATAATTGATAAGATAAATAAGACAATTTTGAATCCTTTCCAGATAAAAGTCGTGTCCAAAATGCAATCATTTTTAGTTTGATATCTAGTTGAACAGGAAAAATGCCAAGTTCACCATAAATCATATAGTTTGGGGTGGATGATTTTAACTTAAGTAACAATTTACAAAATCGTAATTGTACCCTTTCAATACATTGAATATTTTTACAAAATCCCCATACTTCTGAGCCATACAAAAGAATGGGCTTTACCATTTTATTAAAAAGTTCTAGTTGACATTCAATTGCTAAATTATGAATGCGACCTCTTTTTAAAACCTCATACATTGCTTTTGTTGCCTTCTCTGCTTGCTTTTTTATTGCCTTACTAAAATTGCCGGTCCTGCTAAATAGTATACCAAGATAGTTAAATTCATGAACTATATCTATATCTGCCCCATTTAAGGAAAAATTTAAATCTGCACAAGGCCTTCCCCTGGAAAATACCATGACTTTGGTTTTGTTAACATTTACCTTCAGTTTCCATATATTACAGTACTCTCCAAATTTGTTTAATATTTTTTGTAAGTCTTCTTTTGATTCAGACATTAGGACCGTATCGTCTGCATATAGCAGAACAAAAAGTTTCAGGTAAATGTTTAACTTATCTTCTAGTAAATCTGAAATCACGTTAAGACCCTGAAGATTTTCCGTTTCTAAAAAATCTTGCAAATCGTTCAAAAATAAGGCAAACAAAAAAGGCGACAAATTCTCACCTTGCCGTACACCAATATCACATGAGAAATAGTCTGATTTCTGTTTATTATATGTAATACAGGATTTAATATCTTTATACATATTTAAAATAACATTATATATTTTCCCTTTAATACCATTTAAAAGAAGTTTATACCAGAGAGCCTCTCTCCAAACCGTGTCAAACGCCTTTTCAAAATCGACGAATGCACAAAACAGCTTTTTATTTCTATATTTCAAAATTTCAAAAAATGAGTATAGAGCAAACAAACTATCAGTTGTCGAGTATGATTTTCGAAATCCAAATTGATTTTCATTTAGCAAGAGTGTTTCTTCAGAGAAAAGACATAATCTTTCATTAAGTATAGCTGTAAATAATTTACCAAGGCAACTCAAAATTGTTATCGGACGGAAGTTTTTTGGATCAACAGAGTAATCTCAGAAAAGCAAAGCACGGGCTGTTTTTAAATTCTACCTATGTTATCATAATGTTGTATGAAAAGTGCTGTAATAACAAATGCTAAGTACCTTTTTGGATTAACTAAAATTGAAATTGAAATAAATTTTACTTTGAACTGCATCAGGCAAATGATGTTTTCACGAAGAATACATTACAATTTTGTAACTTTAATATCATTATACACAATTGTAGAAAATGCACCAGTGAGAATTCATTTGAGATTAGTTTCTACAGAATAAATGATGATTGTCTGAAATAAAACACTTATTAATTCAAGGTATGAAACAAAATAACACTTCATCAAATGAAAGCTGATTACGCAGTTGATCACCTTAAAGTCATATAGTTCTGATCAATAGCAAGGAATCTATATTGCAATACGATCCCATTCGAGAATAGAATGGCACTATCAAATTATGGTACTCGTTTGAAATATGTTTTTTATCTTACCTTTAAAATTATTGCTCTCGGCTGAAGATTGGCAAAATGACTGACAAGAAACTGAAAATGTAAAGAATATATGCATCTTAACCGAATATAGATTTATCGTAATCAGTTATGGTTTTAACCTTAAGTTAGATAAATAAACATATGTTATCAATATCCAGAATAGCTTCGGTATTATCAAAGGATGTTTACGGCAATTTACGGTCTATGCCGTTATGACAGCAATCCAACGACAAAAAAAAAAGAAGAGAAAAGACTAGTAAGATGGAAAAATATCATGATTTTCAATGCCAGAAAAGTGCGCAGAGAACGAGTCATAACAAATATCGAAAAACAAATTATCAAGACTTAAAAGATGAGGTTCATGACTTGGGACATGCACATAAATATGAAGCAGGGCTCAATAAGAGGTGAAGCACTTGATCCTCGACCCACCTTTTAGTGTAGATCAACGGAATAACAATGAAAGATGACAACAACTAACATTCTTTACTGGACAAAAACTTAACACTATTTGACAAAGCATAATCTGGATACAAGAAAACAAAAATGCAAATTTAAAACTAGTGATTGTTCCCTTGCTATTAAAACTGAGGATAATAAGAGTATTCAACGCACTATAGACTTTGCCCGTGCGCCTATATTATAAGTGAAATTCAGAGTATACTTTTTTTGCTAATTCAGAAATCATGCTGTCTTGGTTTTTTTTGTTAAACGTTGATTATATTCTATGATACATAAAGGCAGGAAACTCGTTCGTCTGTTATCATAAATAGTATTCCAAAGATATTTTCATCTGGGAATATTTTAAATGTGTTGGCTGTTTAATTCAAGGACTGACCGCACTTGTTGGTCTGTTTACATTTGACATTTATCTGATTTTTATAATCTCTTCATCAAAGTGTCCAGCTCAGACATTCGATTTTTTCGTCAATATGCATGTTCGTCTGATCAATGACAATAAAAGCAATGCAATTATAAATGTATATTTTACATAAACTACAATAAACTGGAACTAGATTAATGATTTATTACACTTCATCGACGAATCTTTTCAAATATTCTGCTCATTAATGTTTCAATTCAAAAGAAGAGAGGAGCTAAATTAAAGATATAAAAGATTTTGTTGTTTTGTTACAATACCAGTTCTGGGAATTCTGTCCATGAACCAATAAAAGTTCTAAAAAACCATATTGATATTGTCATTAATTTGAAAACTACCATACTGGACTTTTCAGCACATAACTCTTGTATGAATACAATCTGATCTTATTGGATAATAAAATTTTATTTAATTTCTTCATGCTATGAATAGTTTTATTTTCTATATCAAGAAACCAAAGGGGTGATCAGAATAATATGTCGACAGCATTACCAAAATGGAAAAACAAATAAATAGATAGACAAACTAGTCAACAAGTAATATACAAAAACCCAAGTATTGAGCAACACAAACTCCATTAATAGTCGGGCGGGTGGAAAGGGGGGGGGGGGGGGGGTGTCAGGTGCTCTGGAAGGTAAATCATACTGTGCTAGTACCACAAACTGACACTTTTCCAAAGAAATGTATAGAATAGATACATGATAAAGTATATTGTTTTATCCATTAATGCTTCAAAATATTCTCATTTTGTTTGTGTACTTATAAGAGATAACTTAACTATGTGAAATATTTGTCTAGTAAGTATAATGAAATTTGAATTATAAAGCTTCTTTATATATGACATGTCTATTTAAACGTTACAAAGCTTTATTATTTCTTATATTCAAGATACACCGATTCAAAGCTGCAACATTCTGTAGATGATCTTTTTAAATACATCTTTTGTATTTGTTTTTTTATTTGTATGCTGTTTTATGTTACTCATTCAGGTCAAGCTGGGGACTATTACAATAATCCTGTTAATATATGTTCCATTGTAAAGTTGAATTTAGACTAGGTGCGCTACACTTTCTGAGGGTCTGAATCGGGATGAGGACCGCATTTTTGCATTCTTTTAATTCATAGGCAATATTTCTCTTAATCATTTTGCCCAATATTCTCTATTCTCTAGATTTTAGCTCCCTACTCTTTCTCTATGCTTTTTTTTTTGCTATTTGTCTACATTCTTAATCCCCCCTTTTATTCTGCATTTGTTCGCTCATTATTCTCTATTCTGTAAGCCCCTTTGAGACACTCCTATATTAAAATTTATTGGTTTTATGTTAGTTTAAACCATCAAGACTACCTGGTTAAGGTTAATCCAGAAACATGCACGTGTCCCTTTGAACTGAAAACGGTATTCTACATATAAGGCGTTACTTCTTTCAAATATCCTGTAGTGATTATGTTAAATGACTTTCCCATTAAATTATTCATGTAGCATCCCGTAAAACAGCGTCACAGTCAAAATTTTACATTAATTTGTTTAAATTATTGAATTGAATGATATTAAGTGTTTCCGTTAAAAACACCAATCACTTACACAGGTTAAGTCTTATGCCCAACCCCAGGGTTGACTGGGGAATAGAAAAATCGTCACTTAGGTCATCTTTCAACCGGCAGTAAGACCCTTGCCAAAGTAGGGTGTCCGTTTGACTATGCGGGATATACAAGTACGCAGCCATGCCCGGTCAGAATGGGCACGTTAGTTCCGATGCCTCGAGCTCATGTAAAGAGAACGACACTCTATTTGTACTGCACGTTACGAACCCTTGCGATAACCTTTTAAAATCAGAAGATAGCATGTTGCAAAGCAAACTATTATCCCCGACAACAACTTTTACAGGACATACCCTTGTTCGTATTGTTACTGTGTGCTCGTTCGAAACATATATGGACTATTTGCCACTGTACATTAAGCAAACAACAATTAAACGAGCAATTAAGTCTAAAATTTCATTTTCGCATATAGATATATTATAGTAATTCTGTATATGTTCTCTCATCGAACACAAACGCTTTTGTCTTGCATAAGCTTTCATAAGTATTCACAAAAAATATGTAAAATGTACATTTTTTTTTATCAGCACTGTCTTTAACAACAATATGTTATTGCCTATTTCAATATGTCAAAATGTTGTAAGATCTTTGAAGTGTGATATATAGATACTCTTACATTGATACCTGTAGATTGATATTTAAAACATGAACCAATAGATAATCTATTTGTCCCAGTTTTTAACAACTTTCTGTTTTCATGATGAGGGTAAAATAAATACAGGAAAATTTGACCTTCCTCTTTGTGTTGTTCAGAAATTGAGAAAGGCAAGATTGTTGGTTCAAAAGTATTTAAGGTTGCAGAATTTAACTATTTCTTTATAGGGTTATATGTAGGGCCTTCCGTCCTAATTTAAAGCTCCACTTCATTTAACTAGCTTCAAAACACCATATTGAAGTCATTTTGTATTACTGTGAGAATGTGTCAAAGAGACAACACCCCGGCAGAAGAGCAGAATGCAGCCCAAGGCCAACAATTGGTCTTCAACCCAGCGAGAAGGTTTGCTTCAGCTGGCCCTTTTAAAACAAAGATTATACTAATTCAGGTAAAATGGTCGTTATACATGTAAAAGGTATCATTATAATGTAGGATTGTTAGATTTTCTTATCCCACAATGCTGATCAATCAAGTGACATTCCCAAAGTAACAAGGTACAGTTATCCATGAACATGTACTATAGATAAGCATTCTTTCAAGGGACAATATAGGAAGTTGTTTATTAAATTCCGATGTTTTAAATGTTTATACAGATCCTTCAGTTATCGTGATAAACTTTATTGATTTAATGTTGAGCTTGAGATAATTGTCAAAATAAATCATTTTCTACCAAGTAGTTCACATGCCATTGAATCCGGCAAAATGATGTAGACCTAAAAAGGTGAATGGTGGATTTACATGCAGTTATTACTAATATTTAGACATGGGAACAGTACATCTAACAATATATATGTTGCTGTCTAAATCTTAAAAAATACACATTTTATCAATTGACATTTATAATTTAGGTATATAAAATGCTAAAATCGATTCTTACCTTTAAAAATTCCAATCAAAAACAACAATGCAACATACATCCTGCCAATCAAATCAATTTCATGAAGACTACAAGTATTCTACCTTCGATTGTCACACCTTTTCTCATTTTCCGGTTTTTAACGAACAACGTACTCTAGGTTGAAACATGTCAAAAGTGTATCGCACACAGACATTTAAACAAACAAAATACCGTTATTTTAATTATTGAAATATGTAAAGTTGTATTTTAGTATCGCTGCATGGTTCAATGATAAATGCACAAAGTCATTCATTTAACTAAATCAGCTTAAGTGAATGGCACATAATATATTCCTCGGTAAAGTTTAAATGTCCCAATACTATAGTTTTGCAAATATTCCGTAAACAAAAGCGATCACGACTGTCTTGGATCAATTAAGGTGAAAATGTTAACATTAAATCCCTTTTGAAAAATGGACATTTAAATTAATCGAACCTGTAACATGGCCATCATATCAATATTTATCTACCTGAACAGGTGTTTGCTAGTTAATCTTCTTTAAAAAAAAAAAGTAAAACAATTTCTATATATCAGCATTGTCCCCCAATAAAATAAAGTCGGACATGGTTTTAGCATTGCGCTTTTGTTACATGTAGTTACTTACTATAACATTTTAAAGAACACACACAGTACATGTATATATTTCAACTATAATGAGTAAAATTCAACTTGAACTGAGTTTAAATCAGAGGTTCATTGAAATTGTTGATTAATGAATGTCGTTTCCAAATTTGAGGCAATTCTCTATTGTATACCGTATACATCATCTCATGTACCTGCAAAAGTTGCTATAACTATCGCCTTTGCAGATTCAATATCGAGTTCGTGCTAGAGTAGCTCGCAGTAACTTTTTTTCTTTTCTAGCAAGCAATGTTTAATAACATTATAAACCAACATATAACAAGCTCAACAATATTCAAAATACAAACAAGACATTAAAATGGACTGGAATATTATTATGCGACAATAAACTTCTAACTGACTGTCGTATTGTATACTGTGAGCACCTTTCGATGAAATGACACCCCAAAATTTTCTTTATATAATACTAACGGAATCCCTCCTTTTAAACCGCCAAAGTATTTCTCGTGCATATATTATCCATATATAATTATACGACAAAACAAGAACCCGTAACGTTATACAACTACTCTCACTAACCAGTTATGAACATATAAATAGTATAATTATAACACAGGGAAAACCCCAAGTCTCAACGAAAAGAAATTTAAAAATAAAAACGACATCAAAGCCTTGTTTTTGAATTCCAACTCCTTTTTTTTAGAGGGCCTAGACCAGATCACCCTACATAATATTGAGTTTCTTTGTTCGGCATGATCTGTAACATTTTGGCGGGAATGTCAAACACACAATAAAACTTAGAAATACTTCTGCTGTTTATTATTACAGCTGTACAGTTGATATACAACTTTACAGATGTACAGTTGATCACGTTATATAAATATTTAAGAAAGAATGACCTATACTTATATACAATATTTAAAATATGACCCGTGCTTATATGAATAAGCACTAACTCATCATCACTCATAATTCATAAATATACCAGCTACCCTTAAGTTTTTATATATGAATTGACATCTCAATAGCATATTTATATATGATATGTAGATCATACCCCAAATCAATATACAGTTATCAAATGTAAATGCATTTTAATATAGGATGTCATTAAAAAGGAGGGTCATTTTTATATAAAATCATCCCCGTATACCCAATAATAGGAAGTTACCCCGCGTGCAATTGATATACAGCTTTACAGATGTAAAGTTGATATACAGCTTTACAGATGTACAGTTTATTTACAGCTATACAGTTTATGTAAAGCTTTACAGATGTACATTTGATATGCATCTTTAGAGCACACATATAAAGATTACTTCAATACTTGTACGAAACTAGTTGTGTACATGTATATTGTATATAATACCGCTGCCGACCTGCAAGGTATTTCATCTACATCCCATCATGCACAATGCTCTATGTTACAACTGTTAAACTAGATAATGCCGACGGGGAAAATCATCAGTCGGTTACCAAGGCTTTTTATTTACAACCAAGGCGTTGTTAGTCGAATAGTTTAGGGTACTGTGTAGCACAACGTTGCAGATCTAGCATGGTTGGCTAAATATATATAATTGTGATTTCATAATAGATGTTAGCCAATATTACATACACCATGGTACAGGATTTGGGTGTTTCTTTATTCATTGCATTTTTTTTTTCATTTTCATACCACAGTCAACACTTCTATGCTTGTTTTGTCTTGTTTAGACGAATTTAAAACCTCACTCAGATACAGACCCTTATTTTACTCTCCATATTAAAAATCAAAGTTGTTGACTGTATGTGATAAAAAGGCTAAATATTTCATTAATTTCAGAGCATATTATTCAAATCATACGATGGGAAAATGTGCATTTTATAATAACTCAACGTTACAAATATTCAAAGATATGAAAATTAGTCTTAGATGCATTAGTTGTTATGGGCCTTGAACTAGCTGTCCTTAACTGCTATACCTCTTAGATCTGTACTCTGTGTTTTTGTTAGATGTATTTCTATTTGTATATTTTCTCTTATTTAAAGTGACGAGCAGTTTCCAAAGTTTGACAATTAAATGGGTTTTTTACAAATCTGATTCAAACATTATTTATTTCGTTTCCCTTTGGTGCATGATACGTTTTCTTATTATTGTGGTTGTTTATATGTACTCAGTTTTTGGACTAAATATGTCATGAAATCAAATCTGCATGTCTTTGTCAATATTTCGCATTTGATTCGTTAATATTTAGACCACTATATAAACTGTGCCAAACATACTTCCTTTAGAGTATATATTTTAAAAGTCTATCTATTAATATATGCAGTATGAATGCATTTTCAGAAAACGTTTGATTGTTTTATATTTTATTTAATCAGGCGAAAAGTCACGATACAGTGTGTATATAATATGAAAGAACGAATTGTTTTACTTGACATTTTCATTTCAAGTTAACACCTCGTACATGTATTAAAACAATGCGTATATATTGTCTGTTTTTAATTGTCGCTACATATTTAATATGTTTTATAAAATTAAGTTCGGAGACATATGAAACCTGGTATCCAGAAAATGTCGAAAGAACAGACTTGCTCTGTCCGTCCAGTTGCAACATCAGTGAATCATCACTAGGAACCTCTGACAGTGGAAAAGCTAGAGACCAGTGTTGTGTGTGTAATGCAGTGCCTTCGTGGCAGCTTTATGGAGATATTTCTTTTCTTAAGGTGGAATACGTAAGAAGAGATGGCACTGTGCATCTTATAGGAGAAAGGAAAAACAAAACAAAAATCGTTCATCACAACGGATTTGTAACTTCGTTACCTACAAATATGTGTGAATTTCCAAACCTCGTTTTCGTTTCCTTACAAACCAATAAAATCTCGACAATTGGAAATATTTCGTGCCTGATATCGCTGGATACGTTAGATCTAAGCTACAACTCAATACATCTCATCAACAATAACACTTTCACTGGGTTATCGAATCTTCGAATTTTAAATTTAAATAACAACTATATTGCGACTTTAGAGCCGTTTGCTTTAATTGGAACGACACTGGAAATTTTTCGAGCAGATTTTTCTTCGAACAACCTGACTCAAATTGACATATCTAACTTAATTTCAGAAAAATATATTTGTAAGTATGACTTTTCAAAAAATAATATCACAAAATCGGTCAATGATGCGAATTTCACATTAAATGGGGATAAATATTACAAATGTGGATTTATTGATTTGAATAATAACAATTTTGAAAGTTTCATTGACTTTGCTGATCTTGGTATTGATGACATTACAATATTAGGTACAATTTTGGAGTGTGGATTCTCTATGCAAGCTATGAAATGGGACTGCGACTGTCAAATGGAACCATTTTTGGAACTATTTGATGACGTGTTAGCAAAAATATGGCGCGATTTTTTTAACCTCACTTGTTGGAATCCACCAGAATACCGTAATATGTCGATGCCGGGTTTTGCGACAAACGATAATCTCCACCTTTTAATTTGTAATATGTCGGAAGGTGAGGAAGGAAAATGTCCACGATACTGCCATTGTTATGTTCAACCAAAGCTGAACAGGACTGTTGTTAACTGTACAGGTGTTGGATTAACAAAATTACCGTTATATATGCCTGATAAAGAAAATCTTACAATTCTTATGGCTAATAACAGAATCGAAGAGCTTGAATCAAGAGACTATTTAAATAGAACCCGTGTGATAGATATATCCGACAATCTCATCAGAATATTTACTGAAGATGCAGTATCAATGCTAAAAACTGACACTGTCTTAACTATGAATAACAATAGTTTCAAAAAAATACCGAGAGAATTTCAAAAATTTGATCCTTGCAGTAAAGTAAGGATGGGACAAGTTATCCTTGATTATGATTGTAAGGATATTTGGATAGGCGACTGGGCGGAAAACAGAAATGTAAAACAATGTAACAATTTGACAGAGATTATTTGTAATACGAGGAATGGTCAGGTTTCTTGGATCCATTTGACCTGGAACGATATTTGTGGTTTTGAAAATTATGACCTTTTTAGAATTCTTTCTATCTTGTTTTCAATTGCACTTTTGGTAGCTGTGATTACTTCAAGTGTGTTTTACACGTTTAGATTCGAACTATCGTTGATATTCAGAAAGGTTAGATCACGTGATCAGCGTCGTGTCAAACCATGGCTGCAGTACGACGTACTTTTCTCTTTTAATGAAGAAAACGAAAAGGTAAGAAAATGGGTTATTGGAATTCTAGAACCACAATTACAACTGGCCGGATATAAATCATTTTTGGCTTTACGAGACACAATTCCAGGTACATTCAAAACAGATGAAATGATCTATAACATTAATCGAAGTAAGAACTATATAGTTATTCTTTGTGATGACTACCTTGATGCCCAGTGGAAAGAAATGGAATGGAAATATATTTGGCATAGTTTTCACAAGAACCTTGACAGAAATATAGTTCTTGTTAATTTTGACCAGCTAGAGACTTCTGATATAGTTAATTCAAGACTAAAGGCATTTCTGAGGCTGACATTAGACATTGATTTCGCTAACCGGAATAATACTTTTCTTCAGGATATTCAGGATAAGTTAGGTCCGCCTATGCGTTATGGCCGTGTGTTAAGAAACGCTAAAACAAAGTATGTTACGAAAACAGAACATGTGGAATTAAACATATGAAAGAGTTTATGATTTGAAATTATTTTCTGTTTTACCGTTATTAGGAACATATATACATGTATTATGTTAATTGTTTTCAAATATTTTACAGTCGGGGACTAATGATATTTAAGTTTCAAAAGAAAATTACATGTTGTTTTAATATGCTTTGGAGTGTGACAAACAAAACTTGTTATTTTTAAAATCAAACGCTCAAAAAGATAGCGACCATGATACTCTATTATAATAAAATTGTTTCATCTTTTGGTAAAAGATAACTATTCGAAAGAAGAAACAAACAGAAGTGCGTTCATCTGTCATATTTACAGTTATGGTTTAAAATTGAGAATAAAAATTAGGAATGTGTCAAAGCAACAACAACCCGATCATAGAACAGACAGCAGCCGAAGGCGTTCAACATTGGTCTACAGATAACTTTCATCAACAAGAAATCTGATGTCAATTTTCAGTTTACATACTTTGCATGTGTACTATTGTTTTTCTGTTTGTCTTTTTCATTTTTAGCCATGGCGTTGTCAGTTTGTTTTAGATTTATGAGTTTGACTGTCCCTTTGGTATCTTTCGTCCCTCTTTTGCAAATATATTCAGCTATGTACAATCAGACAGGCTTTAACATCTTTCAGGAAGGTATTATTCAAAAGGGGAGTGTACGAGGCGTGAATGTTATTTTGTGTTTTCTATTCCTTTTATAGAAAAGTTGCATTTGTAAACTTATAGATTCGCGTACATGTAAAATCTTTCCAAGAAAAAGAAGATGAATTTAATTTTCTTTTTTATTGTAAGATATAATAGTATCAACAATCCTTGTTAATGTGAATTAATATTGAAACAATAGTGTAATACCCTACATATTGATGTTTTTGCTTGTTTTGTTGTGTTGCTTCTTTTTATTGGCGTATATTACAAATCTCATGTTAATTATACATCACTATCTGTAGATAAAATATAACTATACCTCGATAGAAGCTTCACAATATAAGTGTTAAGTAATATTTTATGGTATCGAATCTCTTTTTTGCCGTTAATGGTACACCAATCTTTTCATTCGATTCGAAAAGATAAATCAAGATAACAAACCAAAATTGCGGGAATCGAATGAACTTTAACAAGAGAAGACCTGGTGCCTCGACAAAGTAAGTGTCTTATTGCTATGGTTGCATTATCAGCCAGACGAAGAGACAGTCAAGATTTCAGTTGTTCTTCCTCATAGCTCTGTTCCACCCAAGGGTGACTGGGGAATAAACATATGGTCACTTGGTTATCTTCCGAACGACAATAAAACGCTTGACAAAGTGGGGCGTCCGTTTGGCTGTGCGGGATATATCAAGTTTACAGCCACTTCAAGCCAGAATGGGGACGTTAAATCCGATGCATTGTGTTCAGAAAGTGCCACGCTCATTGCACGTCAAGAAACCTTGCAACAACTCTTTGAGGGGTCCGTAGGTGGCCTATATTGCAAGGCAAAGTTTCTGTCCCTATCCTATATACCATAATTTTCCAGTGGCAGTCTAAATTTTCCCGACCATCATCCCGGATGGCCTCTTTTATCACTAGACCTACCTATTGTATTTATTGTCAACTTGTTCTCGTCCTGAACATGCATGAAGTATTTGCCACTGGACGTTAAGCAACCAACAATCAATCAAACAATTAGCTCTGTTAGAGAAGCTTTTGTGTAGGAGCGCACCTCTGTTAATGCTGCTTGCAGTCCATTTAGTTTGACTATGCAAGCGCTTAAAGTATTATCTGAGATACGTAAACACCATACCATGGATCAGAGGGTATGCTACTGCTCAGAAATTGGAAGTAAAAGACAAGGAAGGCGACTCCTCACATTTGTCATAGATTCTATTTGAAGTCTTCCATCTGTGCCAATGTCAAAGAAAATATCAAGATATGTAAGCAAATTTCTTACTGTTGTTAATACCCGTAATCTTAAATTCACTTGGATATACGAGATGCATTTTGAAAGCACTCGTTGAAATGTGGGTTATTGAGTAACAGAGCGTCATCAATATATCTGAAACCGAAATTACAGAACTATGCAAGATACATTTTGGTTTTGTCTTTGAGAAGGTTCTGTGAGATTATATCAATCCACAAATCTAGAAAAAATGTTGTCGATCAAAAAGTGTAGCATTCTGATGATATCTTCTTCTGTGTTGTAAAAACAGTGTGAATCTTCTTAAACTACGATTTTCCCGACAAAAAGGAATTTGTAATAACGTTTTCTATTTTTAATACAAAAAGCAACAACCCAGACTTTTCTAGATATATAAATGGAATTAATTTATCGTTGCACACTCTTTCTAATATAATCAAGTATTACTAGAGACGATGTCCGATATAAGATATTGATATTGGTATCTATTATAGGTATCTTTATATTGAGTGTATGACCACTTCCCCCCCCCCCCCCCCCCCCCTTGATTGCGTACCCAAACCCTGCCATAACATTGGACAGAAAGGTAACAGTACAACTTAAGAACAAATTATGATTTGAAAAGGCACAACTCATCAGATGGCTATACAAATAGAAATAATTCTAACAAAATTACATGGTGGACGTAGCAGGGTACTTGTACATCCCCACAACAAAAAAGAATGAGTAAAGATGAAAAAGTGATAGCTAGTTTAAAATCAACAAAAACTAATAAAAAATATCATGCAGTACGGTCAAGTTACAGAAAATGGGTCATTAAGAGTCAGAGAAAAACATGACCTTATGCAATGCCAAGATACATGCAGTGTATCTGTATCTTGGCATTGCATAAGGTCCATGAATGTTCATATAAAATTGAGAATGGAAATGGGGAATGTGTCATAGAGACAACAACCCGACCATAGAGCAGACAACAGCCGAAGTCCACCAATGGGTCTTCAATGCAGCGAGAAACTCTCGCACCCGGAGGCGTATATGTATTCATATATATACAAATAAATTTAGTTTGATTTTAATTTACTGGTAACAAAGTAAACATCAATACCAATAAAACAATATTCAAATAGCTAATCACAATGTTTAGTTGGTATTAATAAGTTAACCGGATTGTATCTAAATTTCCAAGTTCGGTACATTTCGCAAAAATTAAGATGTGCTATCCCGTTTGATGTAAGTTTTCTGCAAGTACAACCAAACTTTAAAACTAAACCTTTATATCTATGGAAGAATTAGGACAGACAGACACGGGCATAGCGAATTATTTACGTTGTGAAAACACCGTTACACAGGCAAAATTTGCTCACGTGAATTTCACATGAATCTCGCATGAAATTCACGTGAAAAAGTTCACGTAAGATTCACCCCAATCGAGCTTAATATACATGAAACTCACATGAAAATTTTGAGATTCACACGATTCTCACGCGGAAAAATTCACATGAATTTCACGTGAACTTTTCAAACAAACAAAAAAATGGTATTTTTCATGATTTTACTTAAATTTGAAAATTAGATATTGTTGGAATTACTTTATTTTAGAACTGATTTCACGTGAGTTTCACGTATAAGCTCGTTTTGGGTGATATTCACGTGAGATTCACATGAATTTAAATTCACGTGAAATTGATGAATGATATTTGCCTGTGTAGATGGTACCAACGGCATATCTCCGTCCAAAAAAGGAAAATTAACAATAGGGAATAAAAAATTGTCGTTTTTGTCCTAAATTTTAGCGTGGAGTTTCCGTGTAAAACTAAAATTTCTTAATCGAAGAAAGGACAGTTATTTACCTTTATATTTGACTCATTTAAAGTAAATTCCTTTGTGTAGATTTCGGTAGTACATTGTATTTATGCTGGACTCCGACAGAGGTGCGATGGAAACGCTGAAGTGCGATGGTCTATTTGGCGTATTATTGCTAGAATAAATCTACAGACTTGCAATCATCCAGAAAAGTTGATTTGTTTAATAGTTAGAATAATAATTTTACATTCATTATTGTCTTTGACTGTCTATAACAGTTATATACTAAATGAGAGACAGTCCTATTTGAATTTCTATATTTGGAAACAAATTTGCATTTGCATTTTATTTATACGATGTTTCTCTCGTGAGTTCCTCGTTTATCGTATATAATATTATAATGAAGTGCGTCTGTCTGCATACACATACATGTATATGTATTTAGAGAATGTCACGCTCCATCGTACGTAAAACAGAACCTTTTGTAGATTTCGAAAAGAACCATGCACCAAAATCCTGTTATTTATCTAAAACATCTAAAGATTTTTTTACACTCCAAAAATAGTTATTTCTACTATTTTCAAATTGTTCATTACAGAAGTTAAGAACTAGTTTAAAAAAGCACTGAATGAAAAGTTGCAGAACACTTACTAGAGGCCGAGAATCTGAGGAAACGATAATTTCACTGCAGTCACTTGTCTCAGAAAAAACATTCCTATTTACCTTAATATAACACAGTGTATAACCTGTGGATATTTTACTAGTTTTTGTGTAGTTTAGATATATATTCCATACTAGTAGAAGGCACCTTCAAATGTCCTAATTAAAAAAAGCTGCCATGTGGTATATGATTAAAATTGAGAATGGAAATGGGGAATGTGTCAAAGAGACAACAACCCGACCAAATAAAAAACAACAGCAGAGGGTCACCAACAGGTCTTCAATGTAGCGAGAAATTCCCGCACCCGGAGGCGTCCTTCAGCTGGCCCCTAAACAAATATATACTAGTCCAGTGATAATGAACGTCATACTAATTTCCAAATTGTACACAAGAAATTAAAATTAAAATAATACAAGACTAACAAAGGTCAGAGGCTCCTGACTTGGGACAGGCGCAAAAATGCGGCGGGGTTAAACATGTTTGTGAGATCTCAACCCTCCCCCTATACCTCTAACCAATGTAGTAAAGTAAACGCATAACAATACGCACATTAAAATTCAGTTCAAGAGAAATCCGAGTCTGATGTCAGAAGATGTAACCAAAGAAAATAAACAAAATGACAATAATACATAAATAACAACAGACTACTAGCAGTTAACTGACATGCCAGCTCCAGACTTCAATTAAACTGACTGAAAGATTATGATTTCATCATATGAACATCAGGCACAATCCTTCCCGTTAGGGGTTTAGTATCATACCATCATAACATATATGAGAAGAACATAACCCGTGTCATGCCAACAACTGTTTTTAGAATAAATGTGTTTAGTTCCGATGCAGAGACCTTATCAGTGACTCAATATTAACGCCAAAATATGCAATCTTTAATGACTTGACAACAGTATCGTAATTATATCCCTTCTTAATAAGTCTATTCAAAGGTTTTGTAAGTTTCTGAGGTGAATACTGACACCTTTGTGCTTTATAAAGAATATTACCATAAAAAATTGGATGTGAAATACCTGAACGTATTAGAAGTTTGCATGTTGAGCTATATTTACGAATGATGTCTTTATACCGATGATAAAATTTAGTAAATGTTTTGACTAGTTTGTGATATCGAAAACCCTGGTGTAATAATTTTTCAGTAATACATAAATTTCTCTCGTTAAAATCGAAAACATTGTTACATACACGAGCGAATCGTACAAGTTGAGATACATAAACACCGTAAGATGGTGACAAGGGAACGTCACCATCTAAAAACGGATAATTAACGATAGGAAATGAAAAATCATCCCTTTTATCATAAATTTTAGTATTCAGCTTTCCATTAGTGATATAGATATCAAGATCGAGAAAAGGGCAGTGGTCATTGTTAGTATTAGCTTTATTTAAAGTAAGTTCAACAGGATAAATTTCATTAATATACATACTGAAGTCGTCATTATTGAGAGCCAAAATATCATCCAAATATCTAAAAGTATTATTAAATTTGTTTATCAGATGTTGTTTCGATGGGTCTTTGCTTATTTTTGTCATAAATTGTAACTCATAACAATACAAAAACAGGTCCGCAATAAGTGGTGCACAGTTAGTCCCCATTGGAATTCCGATAATCTGACGATATACGGAATCTCCAAAGCGAACAAAAATGTTATCTAGTAAAAATTCTAGGGCATATATAGTATCAAAGCATGTCCAATTAACATAGTTTTTTTGTTTATTGCTACTAAAAAATGACCTAAAAGAGTTTGAACATATATATTCACATTCTGATTTTTTGAATGCCCATTTAATTAGGTGTGTGAATTTTTTCTTAATGAGAATGTGAGGCAATGTGGTATACAGGGTAGAAAAATCAAAACTTTGAACAGATTCAAAATTACCAATATAAGCATGCAATTTATCAAGTACTTCCAACGAGTTCTTGACACTCCAAAAGTAATTTATTCCACTATTTTCGAAGGCCTTATTTGAACAATTTATTATCAGGTTTTTAATTGTACCAAGTGTGCTGGTAAGAAGAATAGACAATTTAGTAGTTGAACAATGGCTTGAAGACGAAATAAATCTATATTTGTAAGGGTTTTGTGTAGCTTCGGAAGCCAATACATAGTTGGGACTTTCATTGTATTTGGCTCTGCTTGTAAAGCTATATGATTCTTAGTGGATGAAGCAGAAATTAAAATTTCATTCTTGACAATGTCCGTGTAGTATTTACGTCATGCCACCACCACATTCATGATTGTTGGCTGCTTTGCCAGTTATCATTTGATATATTTAATATCAGAAGATAATTTTTATAAATAAAAAAAATATTGGAAGAAGAGATTGTATTTAAATTTAGTATCAGTTTTCAATTAATTCTTAAGTTGGTCCAGATGCTATGCCTTAATTCAGAACGGTTTAATTCTCTTTTTTTTTTGTGGGGCGAGTTGGCAGACGTTAACTTTATTCAATGGGAATAAACTCCTTCTCATAAATGGGGCTAGATGGTAGTCCTTAATGCAATAATCTTTTTTTCATTAGTGGGGCGAGTTGGCAAACCTCTAAGAATAAGAACAAGAATAAGAATGTTATTAGTTTAAAATCCAAACAATAGGATTGTTAGGCTAAATAAACAAACCAATACAAAACAAAACTAACAAACAGACAGAACCTTTATTCATCGGTATTAAACTAATTTTCATAAGGACAAAATTCAACGGGGTTTTACCCCATTTTAGCATGAGTAGGTAGAAAGTGGGCGGTAAGGTAGAATGTAGGGCGATTTAGTATGGGGCGATTGGCAGTGGGGCGACTTGACAAATCTAACCCTTATCAACATCCGGTGCATTTGTACTTTCACTTTCGTTTTGATACTGGTCAAGCCCACAGTCATGTTTCAACAAAATCTTATTTTGTATTTGTCAGGATTTCTGGTAAATTACACCGCAAGTTAAACGCACACACACATGCATGATAAGATATAACAGACGTATTACAAAATACTTTAAAAAACCAAGTAAATTTTTTAAACATACAAAATGTTCAAAAACAGTATCAAATCCATCAGTAATGTCACTAAATTAATGAATTTACTGTAGATGGTCTGCTATATAGCAGAACATGTGCCCATTAATGAACATGTATTAGAATATCAGATATTGTATCAATAAGACTTTATAAACAATTCAATTTTAATTGCATAACATGAATTACTGTGGATTCAATATTAAAATTATTATCATGATTATTGGTGGATAATATTTTTCATTGACTATATGTAAACAGGCGAGCCATGATTTTAAATGTTCAACAAAGCATTTTATTTATATAAGCTTGAATGCAAACTTTTGTTGATCATGAAACCAAGTAATATGAACAATAATAGTTTTGCCCTTATACACACAAAAATATGAAGCCACAAAAATAATTGGATCCACATCAATGTAACACATAACTATTACTTTGTAGGATTTGTTTGGAGTGAGCATGATTTTTCCATTGTTGTCAACACATGTGCGAGACTTGGGAGCATCATCTACATTGGTTGGTACTATAGGTGAGATTTAACATCTTCATATGAACAGAAAGTCAGGAGGGAGTATATATACAAATGTATACTTTGAATAGAAGGGTTCCTACGTATACATGGTTTTCAAACAAAAATATTACATTCACATAAATAAGTTGCAAATTAATATTGTATTCGTAATTTTTTATACACGAAAGAAATGTACAAAATTTTTCTTTAGATATCCAATCATTTCGACATCGGGACAACCATAACTTTGTTACAAAAGAATACCTTGAAAGAAATTCCTGACAGATCAAGTTTGAAATTTGGTGGTGTTACTTTAATAACTTTCTCAAGTTATTAATCTATATAATGTAATACAAAAGAGGGGTCATCCCTGTGTACAATGGCCACATTCTCCATTTATTTTGACATTATTTAGTATTACCTGTAATTTCAACTCGTTTAAAACCAAGACTTATATTGCTATCATGGTCAACTAATAACTTCACACAATGATTTGATTGCGACTTTTATCAACAACTTTTTGAATAATTTGTGTTTAATCAATTATAATATTTCCCTTTTCATATCGGCTGTGGTATTATTTCTTGGTTCACAGAAACATTGGCTAGTGCCTTTGGCTAAATCATTCACTCCCTTTTTGAAGAACGAAAGAAACACCTAGAAAATATTAATGTAGTTTGAAAAAATAGAAAAAGATAATAATATAAAAATTGATCTGGAGTTGTCTCCCATTGACCTAGGACTATACAATTATGTAATTTCTCCAGGACACAGTGGCTTCGTAAATAACTTTAAGTTTTGTCAATAACATGGTTTTTACACATTATTCATGTTTTTAGTTTAAACGTACTTGGACCCATATGGAAAAGAACATGATATAATCTATATATACTATATCCCTGCTTATCCTGCAATTTATTCAGTTACCTTGACTTTTATAAGCTCCTACTATAGGGCTTCATATGGGATATAGGCTCTTAATCTCTATCAGTGCTCTTTATTCATTTCACCTGACAGATCTGTGGATATAAAACACTAAATATATATGAGCCTGACTTACATATGTACAAACATAATTAGAACAAAATATTTCCTTAAATAGGGAATGTTTAAATGTCAACCATCAGTACATGAAGCACAGAATCTCTAAGGCAGAGTCATGTATAGTTGAACACAAGTATGAATGAAATGTCAATATAAAATTGAGAATGGAAATGGGGAATGTGTCAAAGAGACAACAACCCGACCAAATAAAAAACAACAGCAGAGGGTCACCAACAGGTCTTCAATGTAGCGAGAAATTCCCGCACCCAGAGGCGTCCTTCAGCTGGCCCCTAAACAAATATATACTAGTCCAGTGATAATGAACGCCATACTAATTTCCAAATTGTACACAAGAAACTAAAATTAAAATAATACAAGACTAACAAAGGCCAGAGGCTCCTGACTTGGGACAGGCGCAAAAATGCGGCAGGGTTAAACATGTTTGTGAGATCTCAACCCTCCCCCTATACCTCTAACCAATGTAGAAAAGTAAACGCATAACAATACGCACATTAAAATTCAGTTCAAGAGAAGTCCGAGTCTGATGTCAGAAGATGTAACCAAAGAAAATAAACAAAATGACAATAATACATAAATAACAACAGACTACTAGCAGTTAACTGACATGCCAGCTCCAGACTTCAATTAAACTGACTGAAAGATTATGATTTCATCATATGAACATCAGGCACAATCCTTCCCGTTAGGGGTTTAGTATCATACCATCATAACATATATGAGAAGAACATAACCCGTGTCATGCCAACAACTGTTTTTAGAATAAATGTGTTTAGTTCCGATGCAAAGACCTTATCAGTGACTCAATATTAACGCCAAAATATGCAATCTTTAATGACTTGACAACAGTATCGTAATTATATCCCTTCTTAATAAGTCTATTCAAAGGTTTTGTAAGTATATATCCTATTTAAGTGTTTACAACTTGTGAACAGTTCAGAATCCCTCAATATGATGAATCAAAATTATGTATTGGAAATACTGGTGATAGATGTCTTTATGGTCTTTTGATGGGTTGATGCCTCATCAACATTTATTGCAAAACTCCTTATATACATATGATAAGATCATGGTTTATGTCTAATATGTTCATATCCAAATTCTGCCCATGTACTGAGATCTGATTCTTTGCTTATGCCTGAGACTGGAGTTGGATGATATTCTTTGGAAAATGATATGTTATTATGTATTTTTTTTTTTTAAGAAGAATATTTCATTTTGAGACTTAACAATGACGAAAATACTTGTCTAAATGAAAGACATAAAGTTATTTTAACTGATATTTTATTATTTCATACTTTTTAAGGTTCTATCTATGGAGGAATACAGCTAATTTCCAGTCCACTTGTAGTAAGTTGAAATATAGTTTTGCCTGTACCTATTTTTATTCAATTTTTCTTTGATCTTAAATTGTGATCACTTTTCATATTATGCTACTGGAGTGATGTGGGTTATTCTCAGTCAAGAAGAAAGAGAATGTATTATGTCATAGGCCTAAAAAAAAGCTATTGACAGATTATCAATGGTTGTTCAAAGTTGAAGATGTTCAACCACATGTAATTATTTTATAATGTTCAAGTTCTAAGCCAAACAATTACCTGAGACTGCTCTCAAAATAAAATAATTGCATTTATGTTCTATTTATAGGGGCAGGAGAATACCTTTTGTGTGTGATAATATTCTTTTGTAAATGTGGTTGTCAACTAAATAAACTTAAACTTTATATAAAACAACATTGTACAAATTCAACAAATGATGTTACTCATTTTGAAACTGGGTATGGGTAACAAATTTCATGAAGACTCACCCGGAAAATAGGCCAAAAATAGAGAGTGAAATCAAATTTGTTATTTGACTGAATAAATATAATGCTCAAAGATTATTATAGAAGACATTAAATTATTAAAAATTGAGAATGGAAATTAATGGGCAATTTGTCTAAGTGACAAACTTCACCCTAAAGAGCAGATAACAGCCTAATACAAAAAAAGAAGATGTGGTATGATTGCCAATGAGACAACTCTTCACAACAGACCAAATGACGCAGAAATTAACAACTATAAGTCACCATATAGCCTTCAATGGGTCATCAACACAGTATCATGAGGAGGTCTTCAGCTAACTCAACAAATCTATACTAGTCATTGGTTCAGTAAAGACATCACACTAAACTCAGATCTGTGACTTTATTTTTCTAGTCCTATGAACAAATGAAAGTCAGCATGTTTTAATTAAATTGCTGGAAAATTAAAAATCTAATTAGGCAAATTTTAATTTCATGATAAGAACCCTAACAATATAAATTTTCAATTTCATATCTACTCATTTCTTACTATAATTAATACATTGTGGTAATAGCCATTGAATCCTAATTTTAGCTAGAAATAAGGGTCATTTATTTAAAAGCAGCAATTACAATTGTTGATAAAGAAGTTTTAGTTAAAAAATCATAATAAAAGCAATGATTACAAATATTGTATTGTTTTTTAGGGAAGATGGAGTGACGTGTCTGGTAGAAGATTTTGTTTATTATGGTGTTTGTTGTTAACAGCTTCTGGCTATGTCACACTGGCAATAGCCTCAACATTAACTTTTGTCATGCTAGCAAGAACCCTTAACGGTAAGTAGAAATAGACATAATAAGTGACACTGGACAGCCTTAACAGGCCTTATCTTCATTGTGAATTAATAAAGTACAAATTTTCAGAAATAATTGTTAGTCCATATGCCTTTCATGATACATACTGAATTTTTTACCTGATGTCATAGAATGAGCGAAACAACTAATGAGCAAAACGACTACAACCAAGTCACAATAACATACCTACACAACAATATCCAAGCTTACATTTTTCTGAGCTGTTTTTTGTGGCCACTGTTAAGTACGGTACTCAAGAAAAATGTCGATTTTATTTTAATGTTATACTGATGTTGAGATTTTCAGGATTTTCTTCTTTTTATTTGCATGATTCTTGTACCTTTAATCATGTTAAAAAAGATGCTTCAGAACATGCAGCTAGAAAACCAAGATATATTATTGTGTAGGAATACTAAAACACCATTTTCCTATGCAGTCTAAGGTCTTTCAAGACTGTAAATCACCTTTCAAGGCTGTAAATCTCATTAAAAGCATGATTTTGTTTTAACAGGATTATTTAAGCACAGCCAAAGTTTAACCAAATCACTGTTAGCAGATATAACATCTAAAGAAGAGCAGTCAGCTGTATTAGGGACATTTAATGCTGCCTCTAGTTTAGGGTTTATTGTTGGACCGTTGATTGGTGGACATGTAGCAGAAACTTCAAATGGATTCCAGAAAGTTGGATTATTAAGTGCTTTTGTTTTTATAGCAAATAGTGGTTAGTATTGCCACATACTAAAAGATTTCTTCTATTAGGAAAAATATTTTTATATGTATGAAATATTTGCCACTGCACATTGAACAAACAACAGTCAGATGTGTACACCAACTTACATATTTTCAAATGATACTTTCATTTTGCATTGAGCCCTTTCTAGCGTTTTTATTATGCCCCCGCCATAGCAGAGGGGTCATTAAGTTTTACCCTTGTACAAATGTCTGTCTGTACGTACAAAAGTTGGTTTCAATTCACTAACTTTAGTTTGCCTCAACCAAATGTTATGATACCTATACACAATGTTTATTACCACAAATTACAGATCAAAGTTGAATTTTGGTGGTGTCACTTAAACCATGCAAGAGTTATGCCCCTTTACAAATGGAAAAATGCTGAATTTTTCGTTTCCATTCTCTAACTTAAGTTAGCCTCAACCAAATGTTATAAAACTTTTACACTATGCTTTCTACCACAAAATACAGACCAAGTTAGAATTTAGGTGGCGTCACTTTTAATGTTCTAGAGTTATACCCCTTGCTAAAAGAAAAAAAAAGCTTGATTTACGTTTCTTTTCTCTAACTTAAGTTTGCCTCAACCAAGTGCTTTGAAACTTAAACATTATTATTGCGATTTATTTATGTAACAAAAAATTCAAGTTACATACTTCTGACAATAAGTATTTCTGCTATTTTCCTACAAGTCATATAAAAAACTGCTTTAGAAAATTGATTGGTACTGGTAAATGTCTATGATAATGGTTTGATATTACCTTAATTGCAATATGGAAATCAATCGAATTAAGACATATATTCCATTGCTGAATGCTCACACCTACATTTCATGACTATCAAAGGCCCCACTCATTGGTCCAGTGACATGAAAAATGTCATCTAAAAGCAAATAGTTACACATATTATTTAAATTTTCTTAATCCACTTTAATAGATATTTTTTTGTATTTTCAGTGTTGATATATATGTGTGTAGAAGATCACAAGAAGACAAGTTCTGAAGACGACAAATTGAAACCTGAGTCAGAAAAATTAATCAAGAAAGTTTCATCAGGAGAAAACAACTTCAGTCCAAAAATATTCCTTGAGACATTTCATTCAGTTAACTGGACTAAGCTGTGGGATCTATTCTTAATCAAGTTCTGTATGGGATTTTCAATTATATTATTAAGAAGTAACTTTTCTCTAGTAATGAGAGAATCTTTTCAAATTACTCCAAAAACAATTGGATACCTGATGTCTTATTCTGGATGTGTATCAGCGTTTTTTGGCTTATTGGTAGGGTATATAGCCAAATTATATAATAATGATGCCAAATTATTTATGCATATGGCAATATTTCAGGTAGTTACTTTATTCATGTTGTCAATCATCCATGAAACCTTTTGGTTGTATGTGTTATTTCTGACACCTCTTAGTTTTATAACAACTGTGTCAAGGTTGCAGGAACAAGTCTGACTATACAGCGCGGAGAGAGGAAAGAAATTGGGACGTTGTTGGGTTTTAGTCAAAGTGTGATGTCCATAGCCAGAATGTTAGGACCATTTATTTCTGGAATAGTATTAGATATAAACAAATCTGGACCTGCTTTTATAGGTGGTGTTGTAACATTAATTGCAGTTTTTATAATGATTGTTCGTCCACAAGGTATTGTAGAAAATAGCACAAAAATTGTTAAACCTGAAAAATTAGACTAAAATTCATCTCTCAGAATATGTTGTCTTCATTCTATTTTTATCATTCTTGTTGTTTTTGAAATTCAAATGCAATATTTTCATTTGTTATATATCACTGTGTTTAAGGATGTTCACTTCTCTTGTTTTTGACATTTTTCCAACAGTATTGTGAAAGTCACAAGATATTACTTTGTCAACACTAGTACATCCCTGCTGCTATATTATATTCTCTATTTATGTACAGTACAAGTAAAACTTATTATAAGCTAATGTTGATGAACAGCAGAATAAAGTGTATTTAGGTGTCATGTGTGTTAATTTACTTTGTTAGTTGCTGTCGTAGCGATTGTTTTGTTAATTTTGATATTTTGTAAAATTGCTATCCGAGTGTCAGTTTGTTTATTGTCTTTTTGTTATTGTTATTGTGTTTGTATTTTTTTTTAAATCTCCTTTAGTTTTCCGAAAAAATAACTATTTAAGGTAATTTATTTATTAAGATTGAAAAAGTTCTGCATGTTAAAATAGTTATCAAAATTAAAAGAGTGACTTAACCACAATCATATAGATTTCAACGAAAAAATCTAATACATAACCCTTTTACAAATTACATATTTAGCAAGTATAAAAGAAGCAAGTTTACATTACAAATATTTATTAATAATTATCAGTAAAAACCATTACAATCAGTACCATGTAATCACAAAACGTTGAAAACTTGGAATTATATTGTACTAATATTAATCTCCCAAAGAAAAAGTATCTATTAAGAAAATTATATTTCAACAGATAATTGATCAAAAATATATGATTAAACATGACAGATAAAGTAAATATAGCTTAGAAATGATGTTTATTCAATGGAAAAATGTAAGAATTTATCATAAAACATGTACTTTCATTTATCAATAGATTTCATTATAAAGTTTCATATTCACTGGGGAAGAAGTTGTTCTAACCCATTGTTGATATTTAACTTATCTGCTCAGTTTTGAGATGACTATATAGAATTAACAGATTGAAATGCTGACAATGAAAAGGCTTTTTCAATTTTCAAATATGTTTAAAACTTTATTGTATTATTTATTCATGAAGGACCTTACACTTATGGATATATAGAACAACAGGTGTAGTAAGGAAATGATACTAATTGCATATTTCCTGGAAGACCCTTGGACTTATGATTGTTTAGAAAGTACTTGTCAGCAATATATACTATGATAATATTCATAATCATTTGAGTTTAAAGGGTTGGGGATTTTTGGGAGGTTTCTTGTACGAACTTTAGACCTTTTTTTTAAATGACATGTTGGCTTCTATATTTTGATAAAAAAAACATGAAACAGATTTTTTTCCATAGATTTAAGTATAACATATTGATGATTGAAAAATGTGTATGCACAATACTAAAAAGTTTCATTTCCTTGAATTACTAGTATGTCTTCTGACTTTCTATCATAATACCAAACCATACTGGTAGGTATTTTGAAATTTAAAAAAAAAGAAATAGTTTTATAATACTGGGATTATTAATAGTTATTATGTATTTTGATATTTAAAAACAAAGTTTGTTATAATAAATGTAATTTTACATTTGATAGTGCTATATATGTGATATTAACTTCTTAACATTTTATTTTTCTATAATAAAAATTGTCTGTTTTGTAATTTGTTTTAGAATGCCGTTGTAGTGACAATACTGATCATCAGTCGGATTGACTCCACAGTTAAACAATGTATACAAAATTTCACTGTAAGATCGGATTTATAAACATCATGGAGAGTTGTCTCATTGTCAATTATACTACATCTTTTTTTTATATACCATATTTGTAAAATGGTAAATATTTTGCAAACAGCATATTTTAAAGAAAGAAGTCTTTACATATCCATTGAAGATGAAAATGTATATTAAAAAAATACAGTTCATGGTTACATAATTTTTGATACAGGAAATGTTTAAGGAGGTTGATGGACCATGTAAAATATAGTTACATCTTTTCTTGACACTTTACCTCTGGACATGTTTTGATTTTGATGTCTTTTGGTACATATGTTGGTGAATTTTACCTGATGTCTCATTTTATTTATGTTTAAAGGCATGTGTTATTTGCACATGAATGTGTATCAGACATTTTAATGTATAGCATCTCCAATAAACAATCAGAGCATACAATACAATAACAAAGATATTGATTAAGAGAGCAGACAGTAAACCAAAAACTGGGGGAGGGGAGGGAGGGAGGGGATAGAGGTGGACAATATTGTAGCTCAATTTGATATTAATGCCAAGACCTCAATATGAGACCATTTCGCTAGTTTTGTATTTAATGTAAGAGGTTTCATGTTCAACTAAAAATAAGTAAGCTTGATATACATTCTAATATCTGAAAGACTTCTGTCATGGATGTTGTTTGATAGATTTGATAGATGCATCATCCTATTTGAAGTAATGGACCAAACAATGACCTTACACTCTTCTCCTTTTAATTGTATTTCAAACTTTTAATCTCTATTTCAATTACAATTTAGTCGTGACTTCATTTGGGTGTAAAATCGTTGACCAAAGTACATTTTGTATGAAGAGCGGAATCGCTTCATTCTAAAAATGTGCGCACGGTCAACGCTTTTACAACTCTATGAAGTTACAAAAAGAAGCATTCAATACTTACAAATGTATAATTACATTTTTTAGCTAGAATCGTGAAAACACGATTTCTATCAATGTTTTATTTAATTTACCTGTGCCCTTGATCGTGGGACCTCGTGTCATCATGAATGATATTATTTTTTCCAAATGAAGTTGATTAAGGAATAACGCGAGATGGCAGTTTTCCAATCAGAATAAATGAAACATACATGGATCTAATGTAATTATTAAAGCACAAGATCAGCAATGTAAATCATTAATTTCTCAGACATTAGAAGTTATTGCCCTTTGTTTGTATAAAGCCACAATAAACATTCGTGTTTAATTTTACATCAAAACATTAAATAACACGGTCATCATTGAATACAATTATATTTTCGTAGACCTTCCCCCAAGTTAACTCAAATATGAAGGTAGATTAATGGTATACCGCCATCTTGGATTGTACAATCACAGTACAAAATCGGTCTAGTTCTTTGCTCAAATCTGCAAATTTGGAGATAGATTTGCAATTTAATGGTTAGTCTGTTTATTCAAATAAAGAATATGTTGATTTGTTATATTTTTCAAAATATTTAAACAAATATCTTTTTTGTTTGTTTTTAGAATCATTTTTTCAAATGAGCCATTTAAGGGGAGATAACACTTTTAGTAAAAAAATTATACTGGTCTAATAGGGAATTTTTTATTTTTACTTGTAGCAAGAAAATGAGTTCGGAGATACCATTTTTTCTTTTATTTTCTTGAAACACATAATAAAAACTATCTTCTCACAATTTATTTCAAAATTCTATCTCATAGATTTTTTTTATGCACACAATTGTGTTTTTTCATGAACAATCTAACCAAATTTAGGCAATTTTCAACGACTCATAGCATGAAAAATAGCACGGTGACCCATACATTTTATTATATTTTTGAAAAAAGCATACTAAAATCTTCATTTTGGCAAATTATAAGAAAATTCTGTCTCAAAAAGTATATACTTATTATCTACCTTAACAGAGGTTTATATCAAGTAAACAATCATCATAATATATAATTCGTCACTGAAATCCCTACCTCCAAGCTAATTAAGGATGATAATCGTTAATGTATTGAAGTTCATAGACCAGACCCAAAGTTTTATCTAAGCTTTGTGTACTTGAGGTTTCAGAATTAGTTGTGTTGTCAAAAAATATATCTGGAATATGGACAGATAACTGGGTTGCATAAGATCGACTTGGCACACTATTAGAATCGCTGCCTAAGGTAACAGACCTTTTAGACCCGAGAGAATGTTCATTTGGCCTCAATATAGTAACGTTAGACCTTGGTGAGTCTGACGACGGCGCACGAATAACTGTGTCATTTATTGTTTCATATAGAAATTCTGGTGCTCTTTCTGTGTCTGTATCTATTCCGTTTCGTCCATGGTTAGATCGTTTCACTTTTAAAACACCTGCAACCACTAATGGTAGTATAAAAATGCATACAATTGCAACCATGAAGATCATAACCCACTGGTAGATTGAAAATCCTGTAAAAAATATTTTATGGATCCATTAATACGTCGTAAAAAGGATATTAAGAGTCAAAATCTGTAAGCATCAAAATCATGTGGAAATGACATGTCACAGAATTGGTTCAAAATTTATTAAACTGTTCTAATCATTGAGATATACCAAAATATACATCAAGTTCCACATAAAGTTTGTGGTTGCTATGGTAACAGCTTGGTCACTTGTTGGTCATTGGCTTCCTATTGATGTGTCGTTTTGTTTTAGCTTATAATTTTTATGGAAGAACTTTTTTATCATCAATAAATATATATATTTTTTTGTGAATTTAAATAAATAAATTAAAGCAATGTTAAACATAATTTGTATTTATATCATATATATTTCCCAACATTAAATATATCAAAACTATTTGTCATAAGGTGACATATTGAATTGCTTTTTGTTTCCTTTTTTCATTCTGTCTCAATTTTGTAAACCCTCTTTTTTTCTTTTACTCATTAAACACCTAATACCCAATTTACGAATGTATTCACTGATTAATAGTAATACATTTAAAACATTATTTTTACCCATACCTTCCGGCTTTTGATAGTTAATTTCTGTTGAATACTCTTCTGAACAATTATTCTGTTGATATTCTGAAAAAATATCAGACATTATCTTAACTTTATGTTTATACAATTCGGGGAGGATCCTAGGTTTTAGATGCAAGAAATATGCCCTCTACCTTCTTCCGCCGCTACAATTACTACATTTGCCAAATTTGAAGGACGTGATGTAAGTTATGTGCACAACACTTTATAAATTGACTAGTTATAAAAGATAACTGTGACTTTGTTGTAAGTGTTGACCCCCACCTAATTCGGTTCATACAACGTTTAGACGCGATTTCATATTGTTTTATCAAATCAAACCGTCCAATTGGTGATCAATCGTAATCTTCTGCTATAGAATAATCAAAGTAAAGTCATGAAAAATACTTAGTTAAAAGAATACAACAATCGAGAACACATATTTTAGGAAGAATTTCAATATGGAAAACAAAAAGAAAGATGTATTCATACAATAATGTCCTCATTTGTGGAGTTCATCTATTTCTATGCAATTCATAGATTACTGTGACGTTATTATAAGTGCTACTCTTCACCTGTATCTGTTCATTAAAAACTAATGTCTCACATTATGCCGATAAAACGTACCTCTAATAACTAAGCTGAAAAATTTAGACATGGGTTTTCCATCTTTTTCAGTGTCACATTTATAATTGCCTTTGTCTTTAATGTCTACATCATTAATTTTCAAATTATACTCCCAAGGATTTCCAGTGATTTCAAATTTCGGACTGCTACTCTCGTTGTATAATTTAGGATAAATTTGCCAGCCATCAGATAACACTTTGTTAGTGTCAAGATGTACCCATTGAGCAGATATATTATGTGCTAGAGGTGGACACTTCAAGGTTATTGTTTCACCAATGGTAGCAGGGATAACCATTTCCTCAAAATGTTCGCCTGTGAATATACAGATTTGTTTTTTTAAGTTGATTAAAATTGACATTGGTTAATTATCTATATAGTTATATAGTATTGATATTAACTTGACTAGTTAGACAATTTGAACCGAGTTTCACGTTTTGCAATAAAGTTATAATATGTTACGTTTTAATTTTCTTGTTTTTTTCAGTTCCCGAAAGATTAATTTTTTCTAATAATTCGTATGTATTGTAACATTTTAAAGAAATAAACAAACATAAGCCAAATGAACGAATTTGTGTAATTAATACAATCAATCGTCTTTGTATACTAATTTGGATATATATATATATATATATATGTGTGTGTGTGTGTGTGTGTTTCCCATTTTAAATGTTGTATTTTAAGTTGAAGCTGATGGACAATTAAAAAGCTATGCCATTGAAAGTGGATTTCATGTACAATTGGACATAGGTTTATCTTACCTCCTATACATTTATAGGAATGTGATTGGTGAAAAGCGTCCGCGTGAAGACCGTGTATATTTGATATTAGGTTAGAAGGGAGGCGGGGCTTATTTTATACACGGTTAGTAGTGGAGTTGCGGTCCTTTATATTCCACATTAGGTAGTAGGAAGGCGGGGCTTATTTCATACACGGTTAGTAGTGATGTTACGTCCCTTTATAAAACAATCGGAACTGAGAAATTTTTTTAAAGGTTTCAACAGACGAAGAAATTGATGATTAATATTGAAATAAATTCATTAAACACATTTAAACCTAACAAGTTGTTATCGTTGGCTATTGTTCTTGTATGATCAATGGAAGTAGTTTCTTAATGCTAAGAGTATTGAAGACTGGCTTGCCCATTTTGATAGATCACAAGTCTAAATTTTACACGATAAGATAGTCGGTAAGATAAATTCGTTACATAGTGTGCTAGTGACGTAATACGGTTTATATGGGGTCAGTAAATTCAATATGGGGATTCGAGCTTCGCTCTCACCCCATATGGAATTTACTGACCCCATATATACCGTATTAGCTCACTAGCACACTATGTAACTAATAATATCCATTATTGATTTTCAATTGAAAACTCCTTACCATGTCAGGATAGTAACAGCAATTAATGATTTTCAATTGAAAACTCCTTACCATGTCAGGATAGTAACAGCAATTATTCATTATAATTGTTCTTCTTTAAGTATGCTTTTGATTTAGATTTCATATCTCCTTGTATGATGTGTTTTGAGTTTGTTCGATTGAGATAATTTTGATGTTGGTGTTGTTTATCAATATCATTAACTACTGTACCTACCCATTGCTATCAATGTCGTCAATACAAATACAACATCCGTCTTTATTTCCATTACCTGAAATGACAATACTAATGGTTGAATACTACTAGATAACTTGTTATTATTTTTAATGACCTATCACAACTTACCGCCCACCTTCGTCTGAGCATCCATTCTTTCATCATGTTATACACTAAAAATAAATATGGCTATGAATTCGATGTAGGATCAATGTTCCTCTAAAAATATTATAACTAGGGGAATCTCATATCTCCTATCTTTACTTCAATTCACAGGCCCAAAGTTTTACGAACCCTTCGGTCATACGGATATGAAGTTTTTTTTAACATTGTACATGCTTTCTTTTTTATCCTTTTTATGTCCTTTTTTTATTTATATCTAGTCGAATGTGACTGAAGACAGATAGTTTGTGGTAAATTTTTAGCCCTTATCTGAAGAAAAAAAAAAGTAAACACTCCTCTCCAAACACAAATTCTAGTTAATATGCAAAATAATAATTGTAGTGGAAGGATGTATGCACTTTGATACATAGAGAAACAAACACGTTTTACATTTACAAATGTATTATTAGACTTTTATGTCGTAAATAATAGTTTTTCATCTGAAACTAATTTGGTTCAAAATAGGTTTCTTAAGTTTTAAATTCGGTCTTTTCAATTTATTCGAAGAAAATAGTTTGAGCTTAAGCAGCCGATAAAAATCATTACATATCTTTTCTGTAAATAAAAATAGTAAGATGCACGTATTTTGTTTAGTAGAACTTTAAAAAATTGACCTTGGATTCCAAAATTCTTTGGTCTCTAGCTTGTTCCAGTAAAATAAACTCATCATAAATACCAGGATTAAATTACGCCAGACGCACGTTTCGTCTACAAAAGACTCATCAGTGACGCTCGAATCGGAAACAGTTAAAAAGTCAAATAAAGTACAAAGTTAAAAAGCATTGAGGACCAAAATTCCAAAAAAGTTTTGGCAAATACAGCTAAGGTAATCTATTCATGAGGAAAAGCCTTAGTATTGCAAAAGTTTTGTTAACAGTTAATTTATAAATATGACCATATCAATGATACGAGTGTCACGGGAAATGAAATAAGTATCACGTGTTTATCTTGCTGAACCTTTAATTTCGTGGTATCTAAATAAATGCTATGCCCTATTATAGTCATCATACAATACATAAAACACTCATTAGATTATTATATTTCATGTCAAAAGTACATAGTATCAATTATTTCTTGGTGTTAAAAATTCATTGCAACTTTAAGATAAAATGCAAAATAAATTCTGATAAACTTTTCTTCTATACTATTGACAGGAATTACTTTTAAACGCTTCACACTTCTCGTTCTCCCTTTCGTGGGAAAAAATTGGTTCATTATATAGGGAATCACTGAAGCATGACTGGAGCGGGCCCCCCTTAGGTCAGTCAGCGCCCCCCCCCCCCCTTATGAAAAGTTCTGGATCCGCCACTGCAAATGATCTCTCAAAACATACGAATCTTTTTCATATTTGTTTTTTTCTGTAACTAGCAGAATAAGCATGCAAAAAAGGTCTTACTGTATATCAGAAGTGGGCAATTGTGTTCTCTTACTCCTGGATTACAGTTTATATCATGAGGACTCCATGTAGACACCTGTACTGATTTATTCTAAAATGAAACAAAGGGTTGGTGGCCATGCAATTTCAATACATATCAGTACCATTTTAGTATTTAAATACTGTGACTAAAAAAGCTATCACGACGTACCTCTATAGTTTCATTGCATATAAATACGCAATTACTTGAATAAAAAATCAAACGAAAACTGAACTTTATCTTTTCAGGGTGTATGTATTTCTTTTTAAAGAAAACACCATACTTCAATTAATTGACGAACAAAACTGAAAGTGTATAATTACTAATGATATCACAAACAGATAATCTTTCATAGTTGAATGTAGACTTTTCCTTATGGTTCTTAGTATATACTTTGTCTTATTTTATTTTAAATCTTTTTTGTTGAACAAATGTAGTATACGTATAGTTTCAGATAATGTTTTTTAGATTGGTCTGCCGGTAAACTATTGATAAAAGTAATGTATACGTTTGAGCTGTCAAATAAAAGTTAAGCGTTGCTTTTCCAATGTCAAAAGGTTATTATCAAATCTAATTTGATTCCTTCTTGTGTTGGGAAATTGTGTATCGAGTGTACTTTATCTTTCTTCATTTGATTTTCTGTGGCTTTATATAATAGGTTTTGTATTCCAAATAAAACAATTGTTCATCAAAAGGATAAACATTATTCAAAGACAAAATTATACAATAATATTATTATTCTGAACGGCCATTCCGTTCGCCCGAAATGGATCAACTGCATTAATTTAAAACACTTTATTACTGTACCTCATCAAAATAGGTCTACCTATTCAATTTCCTCACCAGAATCAACTGAATCAAGAAACACGTTTTTATCACACGTCGATTTCCTATCGATATGTTTTCAATTGACAATTTCCTTTTCAACCCGGAATAAAATACATTTGATACATTGTGTTTCACGTTTTTATTATTTCCCTTTCCGGAATTTAGGGATTAAAAACAATACCGTCATTTTTATAATTATTTTGAATCATCAGAAAGATACAGTTGTGATACATGTATATCGACGACATACTCAAAACAAATGTATACGGCTATAACAATAAACAAAAATCATAATGATAATAGTTTATGCTAAATCATACTGTATTAGTAATAATGATAATTAGAAAATTAATATCTAGTATTATTTTACACTTTGGTTATGCAAGCAAAATATTGATGTGGGTAATAAGTTCTAATATTCTAATTCCTTTGAACAACTATATAAAACATTAATCACAAACGTTAAGAAGAACAGGGCAAAACATCAAATGGAGCTTGTCCAGCTGACACAAATATAACTCTTCTGTACTAACAAATTCAACTGTAAGCTATGTAATTTCAAAATTCTATTGTAGACGACCCTTGATTCCATGACCTATAAACTAAAAAATGCAGAAAGAACATTTAAATTGTTCATCATTATAACTTACAGGATTGCTAAATTATGACTTCGTCACCAAATACATGTAATATAATGTTCAGAAAATGGAAAATTTAGAGGGCTTAAACAAAACTTGAACGGTTTAGTACATGAAAAGCCAAATTTCTATAATAAAGTTGAAAACCGACCCCAAAATATCATTTTTTGTAATTTAAGTTATTGAAATTAAATACGATGAAGACATAATCTTTCAATCAGTTAAATTGAATGAGTTCTGGAGCTGGCGAGGAGACCTTTGTTTATTTATATATCATTATCATTTTGCTTAGTTTCTTTTGTAACTTAGTCAACGTCTTTTAAACTGAGTTTTACTGTGCATATTGCTGTGTGTGTGGTTTCTGTTTTATATTACATTGGCTAGAGGCATAGGTGAAGTGGAGATCCCTCAAAACATGTTTAACCCCGTCGCATTTTTGCGTCTGTCCAAAGTCAGGAGCCTCCCTGTTTCAATTTATCAATTTTATAACATTAAAATGGTATGTAATATTGAAAGGAAACAACTTTTTTGCTCGTCTTTTAACTTGAAAGAAATTAAAAATGAAAACCAGTTTTCCAGTATGTCTATTTCTATGCCTTATTGAGAGATGATTATATTGTCATAATACCGATTGGAATTTCCTATATAGGAATAGGTACCAGCTAATGTTGTATTCCATAAAGGAATTAAGGTGGTACCCAACACCTTCACTAAAATTTATTTGGCTCGTTTAATTTTCATAAAGTTTAACAAAGTATTTACTTTGACCCTTTAACAAAAATATAAAAAAATTCAAAAAATTTGAACAAACCAATTTATCAGAAAAATTACATAGCAGTTTGACAAACACTCATTTTGATCATTGAGAAGCTTTTAAAATATTCTCTTAACAACACAACGTAAATAAAACGTTTAGCTGATTTTACAGAGTTATCTCCCTGTAGTGTTAGTTACCACCTTAAGAAAGTAAATAATTTCGGTGTCGACAAAAAATTGCATGACTGCATCTGCTTGCAAAAGTCGATACTCTAATATTGTCGACTGTTCTTGTTATTTTCGGTGTTCATGCTATCCCCTTTGTTTTACTTTATAATTTGACACTCATGTTTCTATATATATATATGAGATTCGAACATCAGCAAATTATTTCTGCTTTTAATAGCATCTTAGTTACCCCCTCACATAAAACGTAAATTCATACACATTAATAAAGTTTGATATTCTAATAGTTTAAAAAGTAACTCATTGATAAGTAGATGAAATGGCATCAATCAAAGCCTATAGATGTCCAATAAAAGTAAAGAATATTATGACTAACAAGAAAAGCAACACAACACAAATAACATTTCATTAATATTAATATAAAAACACAAAACCAAATAAAATTGTGTTCACATTTTCGGCTTCTTCAGCACCAATCAAAGTCAAATATTTAAAATCCAAGATATATGAGAATAATTACTAGTACGGGACGCCGAATTCGACTTAAAACTTTTGTAATTAAAATCAATTTTGTGTACAAAAAATTCTATTCTGTCACAATAAAATCTTTTTTGTTTTACAAAACTTTGTGATACAGACTTGTTTTACGAGAACTTCTATTTTGTAATGACAACATTTCTTTTTGTAGACAAAATTTCTTTTTTTAGACAAAATTTAATTTTGTAATTATGTAGATTTCTAAAATCGTCTACAAAATTTAATTTTGTGGACAAAATTCAGTTTGTAGACATAATTTAGTTTTGTGAGACGAAATTCAATTTTGTTTTGAGGAAAAAAAATCCATTTTTGTGTTTATTTTTGTATATACAAAATTGAGTTTTGTTAAAAAGAAGTGAAAATTTAACAAAACTCAATTTGGTCTACACAAAAATAAATACAAAATTGAATTTTGAGACAAAATCTCTGATTTGTATGCAAAACATGTCTAAAAAGAGAGGAGATGAAGAATACAGAACGTGAATATAGAGGCAAATGAACATTTCTATTAATATGCATAAAAAAGCTAGGAAAAAAAGATGAATGTTTTAAAAAATAGTAATTCTAAAGAATTTTGGAAGATATTGAACTCTTTTAACATGTTTAAAGAGAAAAAAAAATAATGATATTCCTGTTGATATACTTTTTGAATTTTTCAAAAATTTAAATTCATCAGATCCTGACGCTGATGAAGAAACTATTATAGATGAAAATAACGAACTTACTTCGTTTTTAAACAGTCCTATTACGGAAAATGAATTTTTTAAATGCATAAAAAATCTTAAGAATGGCAAAGCGTGTGGCGATGACTTCATCATAAATGAATATATTAAGAGCACCTCTCAGATTTTCATGCCAATCTATGTAAAACTGTTCAAGATTGTATTTGATACTGGAAAAATGCCTGAACTTTGGCTTGTTGGTAACGTTATACCTTTTTATAAAAACAAAGGTGACCGGTCAAATCCCCAAAACTACAGACAAATAACTATATTAAGCTCTATGGGTAAACTTTATACGTCAATTTTGAATTTAAGACTGAGTAAATTTTTGGAAGAATATTTATTGTTAAAAGAAAACCAGTTTGGTTTCAGAAAGGGTTATTCCACTGTAAACAGCATATTTACTCTGCATATTTTATCTGAATTACTGAGACAAAAAAGAAAAAAGTTTTTTTGTGCTTTTATTGATTTTGCGTAAGCTTTCGATACAGTTTGGAGATCTGGTCTTTGGTCAAAACTCATTTTACATACAGTGAATGAGAAGATGTATAACACTATATTTAATATGTATAAAAATGTGAAATCACGAATTTTCAGTGATGGAGAATATTCAGACTACTTTACATGTAATGTAGGTGTAAGACAAGGACATTTATCTCCCATACTTTTTTCTATTTATTTAAATGATTTAGAAAGTTTTTTGCAGAACAAAAATATAAACGGTTTGAAATCTTTATTAGATCAAATAAAGAATGATCTAAATATGTATTTAAAACTGTTTGTTGCATTGTACGCAGACGACACTGTACTTATGTCAGAAACACAAGCAGATCTACAAAAACAATTATACGCTTTAAAGGAATATTGTGATACATGGAAATTAAAAGTCAATGTCCCTAAAAGCAAAATAGTTATTTTTTCTAAAGGTTGACCACTACAAAATGTTAGTTTAAATATGCTGATATTGAGTTAGATATTGTTGCTCAAGAGCCTGTGTCGCTCACCTTGGTCTATGTGCATATTAAACAATGGACACAGATAAATTCATGACAAAATGGTGGTTTGGTGATCATGATGTGTTTGTAGATATTACTTTACTGGACATTCCTCTTGCTGCAATTATCTCTATCTATAATGAACTTGGCCCAGTAATTACAGTGGAAAATATATTCGAAACATTTACAAAAATTTACAAAAATTTATGAAAATTGTTAAAAAAATGACTATAAAGGGCAATAACTCCTTAAGGGGTAAACTGACAATTTTGGTCATTTGATTTATTTGTAGATCTTACTTTGCTGAACATTATTGCTGTTTATAGTTTATCTCTATCTATTATAATATTCAAGATAATAACCAAAAACTGCAAAATTTCCTTAAAATTACTAATTCTGGGGCAGCAACCCAACAACAGGTTGTCTGTTTTGTCTGAAAATTTCAGGGCAGATAGATCTTGACCTGATAAACAATTTATCCCAGTAAGATTTGCTCTAAATGTTTTAATTAGAGATATAAGCCAAAATCTACATTTCGCCCTATGTACTATTTTTAGCCATGGCGGCCATCTTGGTTAGTTGGCAGGGTCACGCCACATATTTTTAAAATTAAATGCAACAATGATGATTGTGGCCAAGTTTGGATTAATTTGGCCCAGTAGTTTCAGAGGAGAAGATTTTTGTAAAAGATTACTAAGATTTACGAAAAATGGTTAAAACATTGACTATAAAGGGCAATAACTCCTAAAGGAGTCAACTGACCATTTCGGTCGTGTTGACTTATTTGTAAATCTTACTTTGCTTAATATTATTGCTTTTTACAGTTTATCTCTATCTATAATAATATTCAAGATACTAACTAAAAACAGTAAAATTTTCTGAAAATTACCAATTTATGGACAGCAACCCAACAACGGGTTGTCCGATTAATCTGAAAAATTCAGGGCAGATACATTTTACCCCGTCAGATTTGCTCTAAATGCTTTGGTTTTTGAGTTATAAGCCAAAAACTGCATTTTACCCCTATGTTCTATTTTTAGCCATGGCGGCCATCTTGGTTGGTCTGCCGGATCACCGGACACATTTTTAAACTAAATACCCCCAATAATGATTGTGGCCAAGTTTGGTTTAATTTGGCCCAGTAGTTTCAGAGGAGAAGATTTTTGTAAAAGTTAACGACGATGGACGACGGACGACGGACGACGGACGACGGACGACGGACGACGGACGACGGACGCAAAGTGATGGGAAAGGCTCACTTGGTCCTTCGGGCCAGGTGAGCTAAAAAGGTACAAGCTGATAAAGCAACAAGGGCTATGTACGATATTCTAAAGGAGGGGAGATTACACAATTTAGATATTAAAAGTGAGCTAGAATTATTTGATAAAGTAGTTAAGCCTATATTATTATACGGTTGTGAAGTCTGGGAAATGGGTAACACCTCTGTTATAGAACGTGTTCATCTAAAATTTTGTAAATTACTGCTTAATCTTAAAAAGTCCACGCCTGATTTTATTATATATGGGGAACTTAGCCGATTCCCACTGGATATTTTTATTAAATTATGTACTATTAATTATTGGGAAAAGCTTGTAACTTGAGAAGATAAGAAACGTCCTGTTATTCTCTACAATCGTGTTACTGGTAGTTATAATGGAAATTTAGCTTGGTTCAAGAATGTAAAATCTGTGCTTGATAATTGTGGACTATCAAATATATGGAACACTAAATATTTTATAAGTAAAAACTGGTTGCATGATACTGTTAAATTAAGATTAACTGACCAGTTCAGACAGACATGGTATGCTACTGTACTGAATTCTCCAAATTATAAATTATTCAAAAATAGTATAAATTTCGAAACTTACTTTGATATTTTAGATGACAAAAACATTGCTTATTTTTGTAGATTTAAAACTTTGAACACAAAAATTCCTATCGAAATTGGTAGATGGCAAAACATTCAGAGATAAAATCGTATTTGTACTTTGTGCAATAACGTTGATATTGGCGAAGAGTTCCATTACATTTTAGAATGCTTGGCAATAGACGATAGTGGACAATTGCTACTAAAGAATCATTTTATAAACAGACCAAATATTTTAAAATTTTAAGGTCTCATGAATAGTAGCAACCCGTCTGAACTAAACAATCTGTGCAAGTTTATAAGAATTATTATTAAATGCCTAGAATCTCCTGGGTAATTACTTTATTTCTCTATTTTACATTTGTAATTACGATTTATACTGTGTTAATTTATTTGAATATGTCTATCTACCATTGTACTTTGGTTTACGAGAATACAGATATATATATATGATACAAAAATAAATTTTGTCATGACAAAAGTAACTTTTGTCCACTGAAAGACAATTTTGTATTTTAAACTGAACTCATTTTGTTGAACAAAACTCACTTTTCTCCGTACAAAATTGAATTTCGTTGAAAAGCTTGTTAAACATCAGGGAATCATCATGTCCATTGACAACATATGGTACAAGATCAGTTAAGAAAATGTATTTTGTCAAACCTTTATACTCAAATTCTATAAAAAAAAAAATTATTGAAGAAATTATTTTCTTATAAGAAACCATTAACCAATGATAACAAAACACAAAAAAGAAAATTTCGATGAAAATCAGCAATTGTTTTAAATATGCATTACCATTTATGCAGATGACTAAGAACGTGTATCACTAACTGTAAATCGACTAATTTTTTAAACTACCGCCATTTAAAGGCAAATGCTGAAGAAAGTAATTTTAGAGTAAATTTTCATTCGCACTCTTAGAATAGTCATTTATTTTATATTTTCAACTTTGTTGATGCCTCATCATATATGTGGAGTATGTGATGGATTTATTTTTATAGTAATCAATTGCATAATTTGGGCTTGTTTTTAGTACCTACAAGTATTCTTTGATACTGTATATCATCGTTCAATCTTTTTTATGTTTGTACTTGTGTTTTCTTTAATTCATCGTTACATTTTGACATTGTTAGCAGATTGAGTATTTCTTTGCAGATGTATGTTGTTTTTCTTTTGTTTGTTTGCTAGTTCACTGATAGACATAAATAACAATAATGTAAATACTACGCACTAACCTGACAATGACAATTGCAAAACAAAACCGAAAAAATAAACAAAAGTACACAAAAATGGGATAGTCTCAGGTGCCCATAGGAGGGTAAGCAGATCCTGCTCCACACGTGGCACATATGTTGCTCGTGTAAGTAAACACCCGTTGGTAAGTCTAATTTTGTAGGTCAAATTTTAGGAAATGAGAATGGGATGATTTTCATCTTATGCCTTTTAAAAAATGAATGCAATGCATTTAAATCATGTAATATCTTTCTGTAAAATTCATGATGTATATTTAATGTTAAAACTTTACACCTCAAAATTGTTTTATCTCATTTGCATAAGCCTAAGCTCAGAAAAATTTAAACAATGCTAAAGGTATTGGAAATTAGAGTATAACTGTATTGAAAAAAAGGTTTTAATATAAATGTATTATCTGCATGAAGCAAGGTATTTAATAAAACTGGAAATCAACATCAAGTTTAGAAAACCCACATTACTTCTTACTGCTTAATTTCATGATTTTGGTTCAATTATTTTTTAATTTGATGCATTATCATTTTTTTTCCTACTAAGTTTATTTTTTCATATTCAACCTATTTATTATGATTTAAAAACACATTGTGCATTATAACTTACCTTAAGTAATAAATTGCCAACATGTGATAGTATGACTAAACCTTGTCATGTTATGTAAACATGAAAACTTAGGAACTAAGCTTACTCCATGCATGCATGGACGAAGGCAACTAACAATAACTTAGTCCATGCTTGCATAGACTAAGTCTGCTTGAATAATTTGAATAATTTCCAATGTCTATGTAAAGCTTGTTTACCTCATGCATGCAAGAACTAAGTCTGTTCTGTTAGTCAATGCAAGCATGAGCGAAGTTAAAGTTAGTTGCCTTCGTCCATGCATGCATAAATTTAGTCTGTTGTGTTAGTCCATGCAAGCATGGACGAAGTTATCATTAGTTGCCTTCGTCCAAGCATGCATGGACTAAGTCTGTTGTGTTAGTCCATGCACGCATTGACTAAGTTCACGTTAGTGGCCTCCGTCCATGCATACATGGACTAAGTCTGCTGTGGTAGACTAGTCCATGCAAGCATGGACTAAGTTAACGTTAGTTGCCTTCATACATGCATGCATGAAGTAAGCTTAGTTCCTAAGATTTCATGTTTACATAACATGACAAGGTTTAGTCATACTGTCAAGTCTTTGAAATTTATTCCTTAAGGTAAGTTATAATGCACAATATGTCTTTAAATCATAATAAATAGGTTGAGTATGAAAAAATCAACTAAAAAAAAAGAAAGTTACATCAAATTAAAAAATAATTGAACTAACATCATGAAATTATGCGGTAAGAAGAAATGGAAATTTCTAAACTTGATGTTGATTTCTAGTTTTATCTAATTAACTTGTTATGAACAAATATAGTAAAACTACAAATGAAATAACAAACTTTCACTCGACACAACATTCATCATATACGTGTGGTACACGTTCCAAACTTCTACCTAGTGGATGATAATGATTTATATAAGGCGCCTCGTAAATACGATCGAAGCTTGTTTCTACATTATATGTACTTGAGATATCAGAGTTAGAATCTGCATTGTTTTCATTATTCAGATTTTTATCGACATTCAATGTATTTGGTATCGTTGTAGATGATTCCAGTGAGTACAATACATTTTGTATATTCATTGGATGAGAACGTCCATAATACCTTTCCATACCAAGAGGATGCACTTGGAGTCTCGAAACAATTATGTTTAAATCCGTTGACGCTGCTGTGTGTGGATTGGTAACCTCAGTGTCATTGATAGTTTCATATGGAGGATCGGTTTCAGTCCTTTCTAAATTGATGTTATCATCTGATTCATTTGGATCTGATCGGATAATTTTTAGTGCACCTGCAACTACTATTGGCAGGATAACAATTCCAAATACAGCAGAAATGAAAATGATAGTCCACGTATGAATTAAAAATCCTGTAAAAAGAAAGTGGTGTAGATGATAGAATGACAATAAATGATTTTGTAGAAGATATGTTCTGTAGATTCGTGTGTGTTTTTTCTATTTATTAAAGTAAGTTAATATACTTTTTGTATTATACTAGTATTTGTCGATTTTTGTTTCTTCTTCATTGTTTTCTTTTCGTTTTTGAATTTGATGAATAGAATATGAACGGAGTCGAATGATAATTTGACTAAATATAGTTTATCAAATTAGGAATGGAGTCGATAGAAATTTTTGTCAAATATCATTTGTATAGCCATTCTTTGTCATAGAAAACAAACAAAATTAACCTTTACAAATGTTGAAATCTTCAAGTCATTCATAAATGGTTTAAGGTAGATAGGGTGTCTTCCTCCATCTTGGATTTGAAAATACCAGAAAACAAGGTCTAAATCTTTAATAGAATGTGCAAATTTTTAGAGTAGTAGGTAATTCATGTGTAAGAACTTCCACTTCGATATAGAAAATGACATGTTTTATCATATTTATGGTTGTATTTTACAAAAAACAGAAAGAATTTGTTTAATCAATTTTTTTCCAAATTTGCAACATAAGGGGAGGCAACTCAAATGCAAGGGAAGATAATTCAGATTAAGGTACTTTTACTATAGAATGTGTTAGGAATTTACCTATTTTATAATGTAGCAAGAAAACGGGTCCGGCGACCCCATTGTTTCTTTTTCTTAACTGAAAGCATACTATTAAAGCCATCTTCTCATATGTTATCTCAAAATTCTATGGTGTAGATTACGCTTTGTTGCAGAAAATTGGGTTTTCCATGCATAATCTATACAAAATTTGTCAATTATGAACCCCGTGTAGCGTGAAAATAAGCCCGGTGACCCATTCTTTTTATTATTTTTTTCAAGAAAGCATGATATAAACTACATTTTGGCAAATTATTAAAAAATTCTATGGATTATAATTTAGACACCCCATCTACCTTAAAGTTACATATTTAAATATATCTTTTGGAAGATATTAATCTCTGAGAATCATACCTTGAGTCTTGTGACTGTACGTGTTTGTCGTGTTTTCGTTTAAATCTATACTTATGTTCGTTTTGTAATCATGGTAATCTGAAACTTCAAACAAAACACAAGTTAAAGTTATGTACGATAAGCCAGTTAAAAAAAAGGAAAAACACTTAGATAAAATAAAATAAATTACAAATGGCTATATTTGATAACTGGGTGATCTTTCGGTTATTTATTTCATACGGTTTTCGATATAACTGACTCATTTCGTTAATTTATTCATACATGTAAATAGTTATCAAAGGTACCAGGATTATAATTTAGTACACCCGACGCGTGTTTCGTCTACATAAGACTCATCAGTGACGCTCAGATAAAAAGGTTATAAAGCCAAACAAATAGAAAGTTGAAGAGCATTTAGGCCCAAAAAATCCAAAACGTTGTTTCAAATACAGCTACGGTAATCTATTCCTATGAGTAGAAAATCCTTAGTTTTTTTTCCAAAGTTAAAAGTTTTGTAACAGGAAATTTAAAACAATGACCATTTAATTGATATTCAATGTCAACACTAAAGTGCTGACTACTGTAAAGTATTAATATCATAAAAAAATTTGTTTATTTAAATTTGACAAATGAAGGATACATTGTTTATTCTTATAATTGATTATACACTTTTTTTTAGTGACCTTTTTTCTAAACTAGTTTTTAATAAGAATAAAAAGTTATATTAAAGCTCACTGTTTATAATCAAATGTATGAATCTTGATTCTGGTTTTCCATCTATTTCAGAATCACATCTATAAACGCCTTTGTCGTCAATCTCAACGTTCCTGATTTTTAAATTATATTCGCCAATGCTATGATTACCAACAATCTCGAATTTGGTATATACATGTACCGTCTTGTTGAATATTTTAGGGTTGATATCCAATCCATCGGAAATCACTGTCTTAAAATCTATATGATTCCATTGGACATCAGACTGAAGCTGAGACAGAAGTGGACACTTCAGTGTTATTGTCTCACCAATAGGAGCTTGGATGAATGCACCATCAAAATTTTCTCCTGTAATTAAATTTGAATGTACATATGCACACATAGCAATATCTATTTCTATATAATTAAATTACTTTCATTGTTCCTTAGCATCCTTAATTTTGATTGGCTGACAACAATCGTGTTATGTCAATGTTATGTTTGATTTTCGAATGAAATACATCAGTTATCACGACTTCGTGCTCTACGTGACACTGTTAACATAATGCGTTGAAAATAAGCATGCTATTATTCTAAATTTCATATCTGAAGCTTAAAAATATAATTATAAGAATGTAATAGCTTTTGATAGTTTTTACCAATTATGTCTGTTTGTTGTGTTCACACATCGTTGTCATTATAATGGAATTTTATGCTACTGTCATACAATCTACAATTTTCTTCACAAGATAATGCTTGTACCAAGTTATTAAGTCTCCCAAACAAAGTTTGGAGACTTATTGTTTTTGGTCAGTTCTTATTATTTTTATTATGTCACCCGATCGACAATGTCGGGTGACATATTGCTTTTCCTCTGTTTCTTTTTCTGTATTATTATTATTATTATACTTCCACCTAATTTTGTCCGCCCGCTTTCTCAGAGCCAAAAGTACCAATCCGAATGATGGTGCACTATAACAAGGAACCCTGACTCCCCAGAGTTTGTGCAACTTTGGAACTAAAAAATGGCTGCCATCACCATGGAAACGGAAAAATGGTGAAAAAATATAATTTTGGAGTTCCTTGAATTATTTGAGAATGCTTAAGCTTAAAATCTTTAGATTTTAATACAATGTAGGTGCCCACTATATACTGGTTTTGGATGATTTTGGCACATTTTGGAACTGCTATGTTGCCATGGAAACTACACCAAAAATTTCAAAAATATGGAAATGCTCCAATTTTTTTGAAACTTTAGCATAACGATGAGCAACTTTGGTAGATGTGGAATTTGGCGTTGGAATTTCCAAAATGTCTGCCGTTTCCATGGAAACAATGCAAAAAGGTCAAAATGCTCCAAAAACTTCCGGGTTTGGTGAATAACTTTGGTATGCTTGAACTTAAAATCATCAAATTTTTATGCAATATAGTTGTCCACTATATACAGGTTTTGAATGATTTTGATAATCATTGGAACTACTATGTTACCATGGATACAGGAGCAAAACTTTCAGAATGCTTCAAAATTGATGAAACTTGATATGATTGTTAACTGTCAAGTCTAGATATGACTTTTGAAGTTGGAATTTCCAAAATGGCCACGGTTGCCATGGAAACTGCAAAAATGTCAAAAATTCTCAAAATGGTTTTAACTTAATGAAATTTGATATTATTGGTAACTGACAAGTTAAGATGAGACTTTTGACTTTGAAATTTTCAAAATGGCTGCCATTGCCATGGAAACGGTATAAATGTGAAATACTTTAAAATGCTCTGAATATACTGAAAATTTACAAAAAAATGAATAGCCATGCATATTTGTGCATTTACTGTTAAACAAGTTTGAAATGGCTGCCGCTTAGTGGCAATAGGGGGAAGGGTGACATCCGCTATTGCTTGCAATGGCAATTCTAGTTATTCTTCCTCTTCCTCTTCTTCTTCCGCCACTTTAAAAATGAACTTGTCCGCAGCGGTTCTCCTAAACGGCTTGTCAAATTTACTTAGGATTTTACAATATGTTAGACTAACATGTCTAGGTGAGCCATCAATCTTTCGTTTGTGCATTGGGGTCTGTTAAGGGGTATTTTGGGGGGTAGAAAGGAGGGATGGGTTTACTATAGAACCCTATGGGATTTTATTTTCTAAAATTTTCAAATGAATATAACTTGAAAACTGTAAGTGATAGATACATGCAGTCTTCAGAAATGATTATAGGACAATAAAACAAATCACATGAAATATAGGGGGAGTCCCTGGGGGGTCATCCCCACCCCCTTCAATTTGAGAATGTGCTTTTATCTTGTAAACGGTCCAGATCCCCACCCCCTTCAATTTGAGAATGTGCTTTTATCTTGTAAACGGTCCAGATCCCCACCCCTAAACCATATATATTCTTGAATGGGACGATAAAACAAATCAAATGAAATTAAAGGGAAGTCCCCAGGGGTCATCCCCACCCCGTTCAATTTGAGAATGTGCTATTATCTTGTAAACGGTCCAGATCCCCACCCCTAAATCATATATATTCTTGTAGGGGACAATAAAACAAATGAAATGAAATAAAAGTGATGTCCCTAGGGGCTCACCCCACCCCCTCTTGTTTGAAAACTTGTAAAGGGTCAACATCCCCACCCCTAAACCATATCTATTCTTGTATGGGACAATAAAACTAATCAAATGAAATTAAATGGAAGTTCCTGGGGGTCACCCCCACCCCGTTCAATTTGAGAATGTACTATTATCTTGTAAACGGTCCAGATCCCCACCCTAAACCATATATATTCTTCAATGGGACGATAAAACAAATCAAATGAAATTAAAGGGAAGTCCCCGGGGGGTCATCCCCACCACGTTCAATTTGAGAATGTTCTATTATCTTGTAAACGGTCCAGATCCCAACCCCTAAACCATATATATTCTTGTAGGGGACAATAAAACAAATGAAATGAAATAAAAGTGATGTCCCTAGGGGCTCACCCCACCCCCTCTTGTTTGAAAACTTGTAAACGGTCAACATCCCCACCCCTAAACCATATCTATTCTTGTATGGGACAATAAAACTAATCAAATGAAATTAAAAGGAAGTTCTTGGGGGTTGCCCCCCACCCCGTTCAATTTGAGAATGTGCTATTATCTTGTAAATGGTCCAGATCCCCACCCCTAAACCATATATATTCTTGTAGGGGACAATAAAACAAATGAAATGAAATAAAAGGGAAGTCCCGAGGGTGTCACCCCACCCCCTCTTGTTTGAAAACTTGTAAACGGTCAACATCTCCACCCCTAAACCACATATATTCTTGTATGGGACAATAAAACAAATCAAATGAAATGTAGGTAAAGTCCCTGGGGGTCACCACCACCCCCTCCTGTTTGAAAACTTGTAAATGGTGGAGCTCCCCACCCGTAAGCCATATATATTCTTGTATTGGACAAAAAATCAAATCAAATGAACATGGGACCATATAAATGGCGAGTTATGGGAGTTTTGTTTGGGAGACTTCGTAACAGCATCCTGTTACAATTACTTCTTGTTAATATTGTAGTTGTTATCAATTTGTTTGATGTGTTTGAGTTAACATTTTGCCGTTTGCTAAGGAACTTTCTGTTTAGAAGTTTTCTCCGAGTTCGGTATTTTTTGTTATTTTTTATATATAATTATAGGGTTTTAAAAGCGTTGATTGTGCTCACATTTTAATATATATGTCTTCCGCAATCCATGTGCTTTCGTCAACGCTTTTACATCCAAATAAATTAAAGAAAGAGACATCCAAGTCTAAAACATTTACATTACATGAATGTGTAGGAACATAGAATCCTCAAATTTGTCACAAGGTTTTCCAATATAATATTTCATTTTCTTATAAATTACAACAGCTTTGAATGCACGTGCCAGGACAATGTAACCATAATGCATTGAAATACAGACGAAAATCTTGTTGAAATTACATAACTTACTATTTCACTGTTGTAGTATACAAATATAACTTTAATAATTGAATGTTGTTCTTTGTAAATTAAGAAGGCATTGGGAGGGTTGTAAAAGTAGTAATCATGCACACATTTTAATATGAAGCACTTCCATACAGAATGTGCTTCCATCGACGCCTATAAAATTGCAAAGAGGAGCATTCAGTTCTTAATCAAACCACTTTTCCCTGTTATAGAATGGGTTTTGTGTTGGTTTTTTTTCAACAATCGGAATTTATCTTCCACCATTCTCTTGCGTGATTGGTTTAGAAAAGTATGGACTATTCATGGCTTTATAATCGTTTTTCTTCGGAGATTGTTGACTTAATACTCAAGGTAAAGCAATTAATAAATTGATTATGAATACATTTTGTATTCTTATACAAATACAAATCAATTTTTACAATTCATTCATACAACGTACGAGTTTAACACCGCGTTCCTGTATAAAACCTACCAATGGCAATCAGTTCTGCTAATACAAATATAACAAGTGTCCTCATTTTTGTATCCTACAAAATAAAAATAAAAATAAAAAAGTGTTTTGACATTCGTTTTAAATTTATTTATCGGACATCTTTAAATAATGTTACGATTATATTCATACAAACCATAAGACATATACATGCATAGTTGATATTCCTATGAATGTTTCCATGTAACTCAATACTGAATCAAACTTTAATAAGAAAGGATACAGAGCAAGTCCTTTCCGTTTTTCATAAATTTGGACCACTTAGATCCTGACAAATGTTATGGACATCTATCAATTGTTATCCCATTTTAATATGTTTTTGATTATTTTTTGGTCACCCTAATTCTACCTTTAACAAAAGTTACAATGAAAATGAAACAAAAGATTAGAGTTATGAGGCTATAGAAATGAGTAGTAAAGTATTTCAACTATATATTCATTGCATCGTTCAAACAATTTTGTGAATAGCTGTTTTGACGACTAAAACTATTTTATTCATCTATACATAAAGTCATATCCGATGAAAAAAAAATATACCAAGCTTTTCAAGGGACACGGAATAACATTGTATTATTATATCGAAATCCATTTGATACCACAAATCATGGGTTATCTGTTAACCTCAATATTCGGATAGATAAACACATTGCTATAAACTGCAAGTTTATTAAGGGCAAGTGTGTTCAACAGGTGTGATCAAGCGTGATTTCGTAGGAGTCTTGTTACTTCATCTTTCGTTTGGATCAGCATTTGTGTTCATATATTTATTTTAATTTGTCTCTATCTTCGAACTATGATTTTTGATAAGCCCTCTTTCTGATATCTACTTACAGGTTGGAGCATTTGACTGAAAATTTTGATCATTCCATGCAAATGATAACTATTTCAATAATGGCAATACAGCTAAATTGGTAAACAATTAATATTTAAACAATCATGCATCATGCCAATTTGATCTCACCTCCGTTTTTATCAATTATCCAATGTATGTTTACAAGATCAATTCATCAGGAAGGACAACAAACAGCAATTTATACCATTAACCTATAATGGTTTACTTTTATAAATTGTTATTTAGATGGAGAGTTGTCTCATTGGTACTCATACCAAATCTTCCTATATCTTAGACTGCCAGATTTCGATTTCTGTCGAGCAAATAAGTAAGCATTATTCTCTTACACTATATCACATTTTACCTTAATTCAATTAATTCCGTCAATAAAACACTACAAAGTCCCAAACATAATTCACCCTAATTAGTTCATTTCCTTTTGACACAATTGTGAGAATGTTCCAAATTTATTAATGATTTCCTCTTCGTCATATAATTGAATATATCCGACAATACATAGTTCTTTCAAGTTTGAAAAACTTCCTTGATGGTTTCATCAGCACTACTAAAATTGTCATTAAACAAGTCTCCTAGGACTTACGAGATGATGGCGTAACTCTCGGTAGACAACGACCATTGAAACGTAAAATGTGTTACATAAACTCATCAAAGACATCAGGCTTAACATTTTGTAGGCCAGATAAATGTGTTCCAAGTCTCTAAATATTCAATTGTAATTATATTTTACAACGAATTAACGACAGTTAGTTATACTAAATCCAAGAAAAACTGAAATTTATAATTAGATATAGGAAGATTTGGTGTGAGTGCCAATGAGACAACTCTCCATACAAATAACAATTTAAAAAGTAAACCATTATAGGTTAAAGTACGGCCTTCAACACGGAGCCTTGGCTCACACCGAACAACAAGCTATAAAGGGCCCCAAAATTACTAGTGTAAAACCATTCAAACGGGAAAACCAACGGTCTAATCTATATAAACAAAACGAGAAACGAGAAACACGTATATATTACATAAACAAACGACAACTACTGTACATCAGATTCCTGACTTAGGACAGGTGCAAACATTTGCAGCGGGGTTAAACGTTTTAATGGATCCAAACCTTCTCCCTTTTTCTGAAACAATAGCATAACATCACAACAAAGAAAAACATACGATAAAATATCAATTGGCAGACTTAACTCAAGCAAAAAACGTATGATTAAACAATGAACGAATAAATTTGATCTGCGATATCTGAATACAAATGCACAGTTAATTAAATATTAGACACAAACATTCATGACCAAAAAGCTAACAAACAAATTCAAACACAGGACATGACTGGGAAATATTTAACCAATCAATGTTCACTTTAGAAAAAAAACGTTTTTTTATAATCTTGAAGTTTATACAAATGTTGTAAGAATAAGTGAAAAATTGAAGATATTACAAATAATGAAAGCTGGTGTACAGACAAGATCCATATAAATCAAAAATAACAAAAAAGCATTATAAACAGTATCAACAGGTCGAATTAACAAGAAAATACGATTTGAGAGTACTCGCAGCTAATTGCTTTTTTAGTATTTGTTCATCGGGATACATCAGTTGTTCATAAAATTAGTTTATTTAAATGCAAGACAATAAACTTTTTTTTTTCTCGAAAAACTAAGGATTTTCTTATCCTAGGAATCCTAGATTACCTTAGCCGTGTCTGGCGCAACTTTTTTTGAATTTCGAGTCCTCGATGCTCTTCAACTTTGTACTTGTTTGGCTTTACAACTATTTTGATCTGAGCGTCTTATGTAGACGAAACGCGCGTCTGGCGTACTAAATTATAATCCTTATACCTTTAAGAACTAATTTAACAGTTTAGTAGATCACATATAAAAGATGGATGTAACATCACAAAAGACAGAAATGTCTGTCTTTTATTTGACCAACTTAAATTTTTTTTACAGTTTTGTCACTCAAATATTGTTAGTCTTTCGTATACCTTTTTAAATCATTTAAGAAATACAGACAGCCTTACATATCGGGAATAACTGTAATTGAATTGTTGTGTTCAGATTTTCAATAAGATTTATATTGTTAAGTTAACGTTATCGCTTAGAAGATATTATCTAATAGTTATCACAAATGATTGTCCGACATAAAAAAAAAGTTTTAGTGCTTTGCTATGATTTAGTCTTCATTATTGCCTAGAAAAATTTATGTAAATCACCACAACTGATGTCTTCAATAAGTTTCTTGATATTTATTACAAGTACTTATTGTTAATACATTTGAATTTTACAATATGACTACGGACAGAGAAGGCTTCGTACTTTATATTTACACTTAAAGAACCTCCATCATCATGCTCACATAAACCTTGCCCAAGCACTGTTACTGTGACCATGACATCACGAGATTCCAAAGTTTCAAAAATATTTGGTGGATATGAAGATTTACATTTTATGTTCTTGTTATCAAAGTTTCGTTAAATTCTGTTGTGTAGTTTCTGAGGAGTTGCAGTGATACTTTGTTTCAGTTGTACATATATATCTAGACCAAAATTATGAATTATATCTGTTAACAATCTATCAGACAAAGCTAATTTTCTAACAATATTTGCTTTATGCAAAAAGTTTTATTTGAATGTCTCACTTAAGAACTCATGATTCGCAGCAAATCTTGGAATCATACCTTCACTCTCTCATTGTTCATGAAAGATGAGATTGTAGAAAATCACAAATTGGTCCTTCTTTACTTTGGTATTAACATAAGAAAATGACGATGAAAAATACATTTTTTAACGGACCTTTAAACCTGACAAAAATCATTTTGAATAAATAACTATATGATGCTGGATCGCCTAAACAGTTGACAAAACATCTTCGCATTAACTTCTTACTTCCATTCTTTCTACAGTAGAATATGGACACGCCATAGAAGTTCCATCAAATATAAGTTCCAAAAGGAAAAATATTCTGGAATATTATTTCCACAGGAATAAATATTACTGTATAACTTCTGTTAGGCGGAACAATTATACGTTGACAGAGTGTCACTGAATAGGTTGATTGATTTTTGGTTGCTTGCTTAACGTCCAGTGGCAAATATTTCATGCATGTCCAAGACGATACACACTGAATAGGAAATGATACTGTGACCTACATGTATTTATATTCGTCTTTGTGTCAGTTCTTAACTTTTTTAAATTTATGTATACCTTTTACTCTATCAAATGATCAACTAATAAGATAATCTTATATTCTATTGAATAACAATAACGTAACTCACAAAATGCTCGGTTGCGGAGGGTATATAATTATATCCTGATTATCTGTTAATAAAATGTACTGCTATTCAAAAGAGAATCTTTCTGAATTTTTCATTCGATTCAATTAAAATTGTTAAAAAAAAAATAACCACTTTTCCGCGATAGAAATGACATTACAAATAGAAAAAAAACCATACCCCCTCCCCCATTTTCATAAACTAAGTGGTACAATAAGTTACTTACAATGTGTCTTGTATTTGTCATACACCGTTATCGGATGGTAACAATACATTTGTGTCTTACTTCGTGCAGTTACAGTAATATTTTTTTATTGTTTCTGGATAATAATTTTTAACAGGTTTATATCTAGATTAATTAGTGAGTTTTATTTCACATTCTAAATTAGCCGTAGGGCATAACGCATTAGAAAGGAATATCCCACTTTAGTCTTGTCGGTAAAATAGGATACTATTATTTTTATTTAAAAGTTCCTCTCGCTTGCCTGAGTACCAGAATGTCTTACAACAGAGAAGGTTAACTTTCTAGAAAATATAAATTGCGTAGTCAAAAGTCGGTAATATGAAAATAGACTATTGCGTTATGATTATACATGTTATATTCTTTTTAAAGAATGGAACAACATTAGCCTGTTTCTACTCTTCTGTAATTTTGCCATTATAAGGGATTTTTAAAAAAAAATCGCTTTTTATGATTTTGTATTACATATTCAGAAATATAAACAGTGGACAAAGACAGCAAGCCTAAGAAATAATTTATGATATCCTGTTTACAGCAGATTGATATATTTAAAAACAAAAACATTTATTGGAAAAATAATTAAAAAAAACAATCTTAAGCATTATTTCAGTTGAAAACGTGACTGAATTATTGAATGGCTTCCGATGTTGGTACTTTAGTTATATGACGACATTGTGAATGCAGTCTTTAAAGGCTATTTTAAGGTAGCATGCTTTTTTTTCTCATTTTAAAGTGTATTATTATTAAAAGTATAATAGTTCATACTTGAAAACAAGAAATATGCAAAGTAGGCTTATTACAAATACAAAATCTGCCCCCGCCCCCCCAGCGAACTCATTGTGTTTGCTTAATAAAAGTATGTTGAATTAGCTCCAGTCTAATTGTATAACGTTCACACACAGAATAAATTCAAAATGCTCGTCGTCATTATTATTTGTGGTATTTATTTATACAAATTTGCGGGAAATCGTATGACTTGCATCATGCCAGCGTCCAAAAAAAAAATACAGGAACAGGGACAGAGTAATATGCAAGGTCATCTATTAATAAAGGTTTCAATTGAAGTAAAAAGCTCATAATTTTGCCTTCATTTGAATATTGATTTTTATACTGATTATTCGTTTAAATAATTTTCTTACAGTTATATGGTACTTTACCCTGTATTACATATTATAAAAAGTCTTTCTAAAAATGTAATGAAATCCTAAATATTTTTGCATAGTTTTTAAAAGAAAAAAAGATGCCAAGGCTATTTTTTACTGTCTTTTTCAGATCCGTTATTTATATCATCAATTTATAATAGTTATCAAAAGTACCAGGATTATAATTTTATACGCCAGACGCGCGTTTCGTCTACATAAGACTCATCAGTGACGCTCAAATCAAAATAGTTAAAAAGCCAAACAAATACAAAGTTGAAGAGCATTGAGGACCCGAAATTCCAAAAAATTGTGCCAAATACGGCTAAGGTAATCTTCTCCTGGGGTAAGAAAATCCTTAGTTTTTCGAAAAATTCAAAGTTTTGTATACAGAAAATTTATAAAAATGACCATATAATTGACATTCATGTCAACACCGAAGTGCTGACTACTGGGCTGGTGATACCCTCGGGGACGAAACGTCCACCAGCAGTGGCATCGACCCAGTGGTGTAAATAGTTATCAAAAGTACCAGGATTATAATTTTATACGCCAGACGCGCGTTTCGTCTACATAAGACTCATCAGTGACGCTCAAATCAAAATAGTTAAAAATCCAAACAAATACAAAGTTGAAAAGCATTGAGGACCCGAAATTCCAAAAAATTGTGCCAAATACGGCTAAGGTAATCTACTCCTGGGGTAAGAAAATCCTTAGTTTTTTGAAAAATTCAAAGTTTTGTATACAGAAAATTTATAAAAATGACCATATAATTGACATTCATGTCAACACCGAAGTGCTGACTACTGGGCTGGTGATACCCTCGGGGACGAAACGTCCACCAGCAGTGGCATCGACCCAGTGGTGTAAATAGTTATCAAAAGTACCAGGATTATAATTTTATACGCCAGAACGCGCGTTTCGTCTACATAAGACTCATCAGTAACAGTCAGTTTATTTTTTAAAACAGAGGAGCAAACATCCTTAAACATCGGTAAAGAACTGTTGCCTCTCATTTAAACCGTTCAAGTATTAAGTTTCATCAAACCTAATTTAAATGTCAGAAATTTGATTTTATAAACTTGTTTGACCAAAAGAACACATTGATCGATCTTGAATGCAAGGTCTGCGTCCATAAACGTTTGATATGTTGATTAACATTTATTCTTGATTTTTTTTGGTATTAAAATGAACCCTTTATATTCTTGATATTCTTGTTATCTGAGACAACGTGGGGCCAAATGACATACAAATATATAAAGTAAGAAATATTTTATTTGGCAAAAGTACAAAATTGTACGGCCACGGCTTGACAAAGAATGGGACTGCCGAGAAACATAATTGGCAAGTCCCTAGTATATATAATTAAACCTTATAGTCCATTCCTTATTCCTTATTTCCACATTATTGTCCATTCCTTATTCCTTATTTCCACATTATTGTCCATTCCTTATTCCTTATTTCCACATTATTCTTATTCCTTATTTCCACCTTATTGTTATTCCTTATAATGTCATTTCCTTATATATCAATATAATATCCTTATTAACATTATTGCTTCCAAAATATATCGGATGCTGGCCCTGGGAAACAGAAGCTCAGCGGATACATAATTCCATTATAAGAAGCATAATATATTTGTAGATGTTGTGTCGCTATTTTCGCCATTAAATGGTCGGAGTCTTTGTCTGAAGCCGTGACGAAGGATTGTGATTACAATGGTCGGAGTCTTTGTCTGAAGCCGTAACGAAGGATTGGGATTGCAATCGGAATAAGCTACCAGTCATTTCAACCTGAAAAATAGAACAAAAACAGCAGAAAAACGAACAACATGATATAACATAATATAACATTTAACACATGTATATTAACTACATTTTAGGAGTATATATATGTCTTTAATCTAAGTGGTGGGTGGGTGGGTAACTTTTGAAACAAACATTAGTTAATTCATACGGAACCCAATTTTTTGCGTCTTCCCTCTGCTGTATCGTACGTGGTAAAGAAAGAATGATGACGTCACAGTTATCAAGGTTAAAATAATTAACGTGACTCATAATACATAACAAGTTCCACCACGTGTTCAAAGCGGGACAACTCCCAAAACGTAAGCCCACTTTCCTCCGATAACCGGATTTATTCTTCATAGGAATAAATCTTATTATCTGAGACAACGTGGGGCCAAATGACATACAAATATATAAAGTAAGAAATATTTTATTTGGCAAAAGTACAAAATTGTACGGCCACGGCTTGACAAAGAATGGGACTGCCGAGAAACATAATTGGCAAGTCCCTAGTATATATAATTAAACCTTATAGTCCATTCCTTATTCCTTATTTCCACATTATTGTCCATTCCTTATTCCTTATTTCCACATTATTGTCCATTCCTTATTCCTTATTTCCACATTATTCTTATTCCTTATTTCCACCTTATTGTTATTCCTTATAATGTCATTTCCTTATATATCAATATAATATCCTTATTAACATTATTGCTTCCAAAATATATCGGATGCTGGCCCTGGGAAACAGAAGCTCAGCGGATACATAATTCCATTATAAGAAGCATAATATATTTGTAGATGTTGTGTCGCTATTTTCGCCACATGGTCGAATTCAGTGGCTATGCCAAGAGTTATTGGACACTGAGTTCGACCACCGCCACAAATGCGGTAGCGACACAACACACCCGCCGTGACCGTACTTTTAATGACCACACACATATATTTATATTTAAATTACCCTGTAATGAAATAAGAAAAAAAAACAATTGCCCACATGAGATAAAGTAACGCCGTCAGATGTGAATATATCGGGCTTATTATATATTTCAGGCTATTTTATGTAACAACCTCCCAATTGTATATATAGCTAAGCGGCAAAGGTGTACATTCTTGTGGCTGCTTTATTCATGCTTATTGGTTTTTACCATATCTCCGATTCAAAATGAAACTGAATCCATTATTCCTACATGTATTCAAACTTTTAAAATTTAGAACACTGGTACTTGTCACCAAAGTCAGAAAATAAGGAGACTTTAACCTTTGGTCTTTGCATTTCATATTTTTAACAAATAAATTAGACAATATTCTAGTTTAGTTTCTGTTATTTCTATACATGTACCATGACAACATTGATGCGTTTTTGAGAATGGGATAACAATAATAGCAAAATTTTTCAACGTGATCTTTCTTTACGGATAACAGTTAGCTGTCCTATAAACCCATTTAATTTGTTTCAAGTGACATATAAGCAATAAATATAGTTGCATGCAATAAAAATGCCTTTAGTGATTCTAAAATTGGTAGCCAAATGATATCATAATTATACAATTTACGGAACGCTTCGAAAGCCACTAGACATGTACACTATGTTTCTGATGTATCTACTTGATACAAATCAAAAATACTAAAAAGGAACAATTTACAGACACTGTGTCCTATCAATGTATCTACTTGATACAAACTAAATTATCCTTAAAATACACAATTTACAGACACCGTGTCCTATCAATGTATCTACTTGATACAAACTAAATTATCCTTAAAATACACAATTTACAGACACTGTGTCCTATCAATGTATCTACTTGATACAAACTAAGTTATCCTTAAAATACACAATTTACAGACACTGTGTCCTATCAATGTATCTACTTGATACAAACTAAATTATCCTTAAAATACACAATTTACAGACACTGTGTCTATCAATGTATCTTTGAGAATGTATCTACTTGATACAACTAAATTTTCCTTAAAATACACAATTTACAGACATTGTGTCTTTTCAATGTATCTACTTGATACAAACTAAATTATCCTTAAAAGACATAATTTACAGACACTGTGTCTATCAATGTATCTACTTGATACAAACTAAATTATCCTTAAACGACACAATTTACAGACACTGTGTCTATCAATGTATCTACTTGATACAAACTAAATTATCCTTAAAGACACAATTTACAGACACTTTGTCTATCAATGTATCTACTTGATACAAACTAAATTATCCTCATAAAGACACAATTTACAGACACTGTTTCCAAACAATGTATCTACTTGATACAAACTAAATTATCCTTAAAAGACATAATTTACAGACACTGTTTCATATCAATGTATCTACTTGATACAAACTAAATTATCCTTAAAAGACATAATTTACAGACACTTGTTCATATCAATGTATCTACTTGATACAAACTAAATTATCCTTAAACGACACAATTTACAGACACTGTGTCATATCAATGTATCTACTAGATACAAACTAAATTATCCTTAAACGACACAATTACAGACACTTGTCCTATCAATGTATCTACTGATACAAACTAATTATCCTTATCAGACACAATTTACAGACACTGTGTCATATCAATGTATCTACTTGATACAAACTAATTATCCTTAACGACACAATTTACAGACACTGTGTCTATCAATGTATCTACTTGATACAAACTAAATTATCCTTAAAGACACAATTTACAGACACTGTGTCATATCAATGTATCTACTTGATACAAACTAAATTATCCTTAAAAGACACAATTTACAGACACTGTGTCATATCAATGTATCTACTTGATACAAACTGAATTATCCTTAAAAGACACAATTTACAACACTGTTCTATCAATTATCTACTTGATACAAACTGAATTATCCTTAAAAGACACAATTTACAGACACTGTGTCTATCAAATATCTACTTGATACAAACTAACAATATCCTTAAAAGACACAATTTACAGACACTGTGTCCTATCAAATGATCTACTTGATACAAACTATATTATCCTTAAAAGACACAATTTACAGACACTGTGTCCTATCAACATATCTACTTGATACAAACTATATTATCCTTAAAAGACACAATTTACAGACACTGTGTCCTATCAACATATCTACTTGATACAAACTATATTATCCTTAAAAGACACAATTTACAGACACTGTCCTATCAACATATCTACTTGATACAAACTAATATATCCTTAAAAACACAATTTACAGACATTGTCCTATCAACATGATCTACTTGATACAAACTATATTATCCTTAAAAGACACAATTTACAGACACTTGTCCTATCAACTGTATCTACTTGATACAAACTAATATTATCCTAAAAGACACAATTTACAGACACTGTGTCCTATCAACATATCTACTTGATACAAACTATATTATCCTTAAACGACACAATTTACAGACACTGTCCTATCAACATATCTACTTGATACAAACTTATTATCCTTAAAGACACAATTTTTCAGACACTGTGTCCTATCAACATATCTACTTGATACAAACTATATTATCCTTAAAGACACAATTTACAGACACTTGTTCCTATCAACATATCTACTTGATACAAACTATATTATCCTTAAAAGACACAATTTACAGACACTGTCCTATCAACATATCTACTTGATACAAACTATATTATCCTTAAAAGACACAATTTACAGACACTGTCCTATCAACATATCTACTTGATACAAACTATATTATCCTTAAAAGACACAATTTACAGACACTGTCCTATCAACATATCTACTTGAAACAAACTATATTATCCTTAAAAGACACAATTTACAGACACTGTGTCCTTATCAAATGATCTACTTGATACAAACTATATTATCCTTAAAAGACACAATTTACAGACACTTGTCTATCAATGGATTACTTGAACAACTTATTATCTAAAACACATTCAGACACTTGTCTATCATGGACTAATATAAAACTAATTATCTAAAAAGACACATTTACGACCTGGCTACCAGAATATCTCCTTGATACAAACTAAGTTATTCTAAAAAGACATTATTTACAGACACTGTGTCATAACAATGTATCCGCTTGATACAAACTAAATTATCCTAAAATGACACAATTTACAGACACTGTGTAAATATTCGTCCTGATAGATATGCCTGAAATATTTGCCACTGGACATTAAGCAACCAACAATCAATCAATCCTATTAAAATATCAACTTAGTACAGAGAAAATTTGTGGTCTAATAAATTATCTGAATTAATGAAATAAATATTGGAATACCCTTTAACAAGCATTGTAATAGTAATTTCAAACAGAAACTAGAAGATTTCTACAAAATTAAATTAAATTTGAACTATCTAAGATAAAAGATGGAAACTGTGGTTAACTTTTTATTTATCACTAAATTAAGAATAAGTGCACACTCATTATCAATAGAAACTGGTAGGTATGCAAGACCAACAATACCCTCTAATGAGAGATTTTGTAAATTTTGCACTGGAAACACGGATACACAAAATATTTTAACATGTATGTATTCGGTTAAGTAAGGTGCATCTTCTAAATGTACACCAACATAAATACTTATGTAAATAAGGAAAGCATCTATCCATGTGTTAATATCAGTAATCTTTTTACTTAGTTTAGTTTGGATAATCAGCTGTCCATTTGTATCTACTGTTCTGTGCCTGAATTTTTATTAAAGCAATATATACCTAAATCTACATATTCACCATTAATTATTTTGTTCCGAGTTTTGTGAAACATTTAAACATAGATTATCATTTGCACTAGTTATTGGCAAATATTAGAACTTTGTGTTATACCTGTATTCGATTGTTGCCTTTCATTGACTGAGTCAGGAGATGTAACACTAACAGTAGCTGGAGAGTGAATAAGGGCATTGCCATTGACAATCTGAACAACTTCATTCCTAAGTTCTGGAGTCATCATACATGTAGCTAAAACTTGCGTGGAAGTATGCTGTCCAACGACATTGCTAGATCTGTTTCCCAACGGTGTCGGTACGCCCCTCTGCTGTACCCTTTGCCTTTGGCTGCATTTATAAGGACTTTTAAAGGGCCTTTGTGACATACGATATGCTTTCCCGATTTCCATAAGATGTTTGGTTTTTAAAACTGAAAAATTACTACAATAATATTAGTGAAACGACCGTTGAAAAGTTATAATATCTATACAACTCGTCTAAACATCAACCCAACAATGTTAGATCTGTATATTTTATAAACTTCATACATTTATTCATTATTGGTTTCTCTTTAAATTGCTTGCTGTGTAGCAGATGAAACATTTCATATAACGATAGTTTTAAAATCGCAGACGTCCATGCGACACGTGTCTTTAAAACCATGTGCGCAGTTTTTATCTGAAATTACGGGTCTGTTAAAATTTCTATTTTTGGAAATATAATTCATGATTTCCACTGAATTAAACCAACAATTAAAAATTTACAATGAAATATTTAGAAACTCTTTACAGAAGAAACAACAAAAGATATAAAATCTTTAACACTATTTTATACTGGATCAAAACCATGTGCTTTTCCTATCTTTCAAACTTTCCGAACCTTTTCAGTAAAATAAGATTTTTTGAAAGACATCCATTTCATATACCAAATCAAAGAAACTTTTGAAACAAACATTAGTTAATTCATACGGAACCCAATTTTTTGCGTCTTCCCTCTGCTGTATCGTACGTGGTAAAGAAAGAATGATGACGTCACAGTTATCAAGGTTAAAATAATTAACGTGACTCATAATACATAACAAGTTCCACCACGTGTTCAAAGCGGGACAACTCCCAAAACGTAAGCCCACTTTCCTCCGATAACCGGATTTATTCTTCATAGGAATAAATCTTAATATGTGTCTGCTCAGTCAGTTCCTGGTGGTAATATGACTTTGCATTCTTATGTCTTCATCTATTCCCTGAAATCATTTGTATGGTTTTTACAGCTTATTTAAAAAATTAACTACCCAATTGTGAAGTCTCTCCAATGACAATTTATGTCAAAATCAACCTCATCTCCTCTTCATTTTCAGCTAATATCATATCAAAAGTACTTAGTGTGGAAGTCCCATATCCAATTTTACATTGCGTACTCAAAATGCAGGCGAAATCAGGGTCGCTGGTCCCTTCCTATGTATATACAGTGCTCTATTGTTTATAATCCGCTAATACCTGTTTTCCGTCTTTTGACTGAAGTATTGGGTTTAAACAGCTTACAACATGGATTTTCACTTGTGGTTCTTTGGTTAATCAAGTGCACGACAAATTTCTATGTACGTTTTATATATAAGTTAATGTGTATTCTCTTTTTGGAGCTAGGTTATTTCCTAAATTAGTACACTGACCAAGTTAGGATAAGTCGCTTTTTCATATAGGTTAATTGTCATTCAGACTTATACCGCTATAAATCACAGTATTCACTTCAAAGACAAAACTTTATATTTTAACGTGTCGTTGAAAACCTGTATAGTGCAATTTTTGAAAAATACAAATTGAGAATAGAAATGAGGAATGCCTCAAAGAAACAACAACCCGAAGCAAAATGCAGCCGAATGCATCCAACACAGCGAGACAATCCCGCACCCGGAAGCAGGCTTCATCTTGTCCTTTACAAAATTTGTACTAGTTTAATATAAATGGACGGAACATAAAACTCCAAAAACATGTAAATGAACTAAAATTAAAAACAACATACTAAAAAAAGCCAGATGCTCCTGACTTAGGATAGGCGTTAATAGACAGCCGTGTTAAATATGTTTTGTGAGATCTCAATCCTCCACCTATACCTTTTGCTAATTTAGAATAAACAAACACACAGTAATACGCACAGTATAAAAACTCAGTTTAAAATATATGTTAGAGTCCGATGTCAAAATAGGTAACAAAAGAAAGAAAGGAAAATGACAATGATACTTTAATTAACAAGGAACTACTAGCTGTTAATGACATGTCAGCTCCATGCCTAAATTAAAATGATGGAAAGGTTTTGTCTTTATCCTTTGAAAATAAAGCACAATCTCTAATGTTAGGTGTTTAGTAGCATATCATTATAAAATATATGTGACAAACATATTCCGTGTCATGCCAACAACCGTTTTTTTTAAATAAATGTGTTTAGTTCCGATGCAAAAACCCTATTAGTGATACAACACTTATATTAAAATATGCAATCTTTAATGATCTGGCAGTGTTTTAACTATACCTCTTCTAAATAAGTCTGTTGAAATGTTTGGTAAGCTTTTGAGGTGAATTTAGACATTGCATAGCTTTGTACATGATATTATCATTCAAGATTGGATGTGAATGTATGTAATGTCTGTTTGTTGATTTATGTTTACGAATGATGTTCTTATACCCATGTAAATATTTTGACTAGTTTGTGGTATAAAACAAAATCCTGGTGTAATAAGTTTTCAGTAACACTGATATTTTTTTTGTTAAAATCTAATACGGTGTTACATACCAGGACTAATTGAACAAATTAAAATATATGATCCCTATAAAATGGTGACAAGGGAACTTCACCATAAAAAAATGAAAAAAATAACAATAGAAAATGCAAACTCATCGACGATGTCTAAGTTTTGTTCAATTTGATCTATTTTGTTTGTTCATGTTATCAATTCGTGTTTATTATCTTGTATTATAGAGATTCGCGTTTGTTGATTAACGAAAGGCTGAGTAGAGATTTTTGATATTTTTTTCATTTAAGTATTTCAATTTCAATTAAGAACCATTTTTAATTTGGATTTGTAATAATCCGGAAAATATCTGAATTAGGAAGTATGCAAAAACAAGCAGCAATGCATCAGTCATTTCATTAACTTTCAGTAAATGTAGCTTTTTAAGTTTAGTTGAAAGACGTAATGATAAAATCTGCTGTCCATTTGTTGAAGAGTAGAGGTTGTTTCCTTAAATTCCAGTTGCTCTTTGAATAGGATTTATACAGAAACAAAGTTTTATCTCTTGTGAAATTACTTGTTCGTAATCATTCCTAATCGATTAGAACGCGTGCATTATTTATAACAACTCATCAATAAAGGTCACAGTAGTATACCGCTGTTCAAATCGAGTCAGATGACAGAGAAGGTCGTATACTGAGTGCAGCCCACCTCTTCTCTGACTTTCATTTAAAAAGTAAAATCAGGCAGGTAGACTTTATAGAAAAGGCATTTTACCACAACCTGTGTATTACGAAATATTTAGTAGGGATAACATAGATTGATGATACTCCATCCTTCATGTCAAGAATGCACAGCTGTCGAGAAAGGCGTAAAGATGTCTAAGCATATCGTTACTTGTGCTCTTTCAGTATGTCAGTCAAGGATATTTAACAGTCCAATATTTGTATATATCAAAGTCAAAACTAAAAATGTTTGAAAAAATATGACCTCAGAAACAAAACTTTAATTCAAATATGTTGAAACAATCTTAGGTAACATAAATCCAGTACTTGTATTTAGACATGCGCCAATTTTTTTTTAAACTGCAGAGATTATATTAAAATAGAACATTGCTTCAAAGTTATTGTAAAACTGCCTATTCTAGAGGTGGCGTGAATCAGATGTGGATACTTAAAAATTCCAAAGATCTTTTAGAGTACAAACAATCTAACTCTCTTTCTTCTTGTAACAGTATTTTAAAACGTTTGACTTTTCTACTCTTTGCATAAGTATTCCACATTCCAAACTAAAAGACAAATTGAAAGAGTTGGTATTGCTTTGCTTCATTACAAAAGAATGGCCAACGTAGATACAAGTATATTGTCTTAGGGAGGGATAAATCCTACTTTGTGAAGGATCACTCTGATTCAAACAAAAAATTCTCTGAAACTGATATTATCAAGATGCTTGATTTCTTGATTGACAACATATTTGTTACGTTCGGAGGACATGTTTTTCAACAGACTGTCGGCATTCCAATGGGAACAAATTGTGACCCTCTACTTGCCGACTTGTTTCTTTATTATTATGAGGCTGACTTCATGCAGGAACTTCATAGGGAGAAAGATAAGAAATTAGCGATATACTTTAACTCTACTTTCCGCTATATAGATGATGTTCTTTCATTAAATAATTCAAAAATTTGGTGACTATGTTGAACGCATCTATCCCATCGAACTAGAGATAAAGAATACTACAGATACAGTTAAGTCGGCCTTATATCTTGACTTAAATCTAGAAATTGACAACGAGGGTTTGTTGAAAACAAAACTTTACGACAAAAAAGAGATGATTTCAGCTTTCCAATTGTGAATTTTCTAAGTAGCAACATTCCAGCAGCACCTGCATACGGGGTACATATCTGCCAATTGATACGATATTCCCGTGCTTGCATTTCCTATCATTAATTTCTTGATAGAGGGTTGTTGCTCACAAGGAAGCTATTAAACCAAGAGTTCCAAATGGTGAAGTTAGATCATCCCTTCGTAAATTTTACGGACGTCATCACGAGTTGGTTGACTGTTATGGAATAACCGTATCACAAATGATATCGGATATGTTCCTTACGTCGTAACTACAATCTCCTTCCCTTTCATGAATGTGACCTACCGAATTAGACATTTTACCGGATTTTTTATCAATTAAGAAACACGACGGGTGCCACATGTGGAGCAGGGTCTGCTTACCCTTCCTGAGCACCTGAGATAACCCTAGTTTTTGGTGGGGTTCGTGTTGTTTATTCTTTAGTTTTCTATGTTGTGTCATGTGTACTATTGTTTGTCTGTTTGTCTTTTTCATTTTTAGCCATGGCGTTGTCAATTTATTGTCGATTTAAGTTTGACGGTCCCTTTGGTATCCTTCGTCCCTCTTTTGCAGAACATGTGCTGATTCACCCTGTAGGTACCATTGGAATTTCCCTTTTTGACGATGACGGCACCATGAGAAAATCACACAAGTCAGGTTTCGTGATGAAATTCGAATTTAAAGTCTCATCTGCAGTTTCTCTGCCTTCCTACAACCCGTCATTAGAGATTGTACTGCATTGGTTCAAGGTATCGATGCTAAGAAAAATAAGACATTCGGTGAACTTCCAATTGGCTTATATGAAAATTTTCTCAATGCTTTACTCCAGAGCACACAGTAGCAGACGTTTTTAACCGCTATGACATGACCAAGACTACAGCTCCCACCGAAGTGTAACAGGTTATTGAAGGCAGAAATATTCTTGACTGGAAGAATTTTCGTTCTGTTCAAGAAAACAAACAGGTCCTCCTGTATTTCTTTGGAAGGTTTATTCTTCAAAATTTTGACAAAACCCCGATGATTCAATCTGAATGTCAGCTTACTTAGCTAGAACCTTTGGAAATAAATCTCGAACTTGTCAAAGTCGTTTCAGTCACATTTGATAATGACTGTTGTGAATTGTTTAGCACTTCAGAGGAGGCTGCGGATACACGAACTTTAAAGAAAATGGAAAGGAGCGACAGAATAAGCATACGTACCTCTGATACGAATGTGATTGGTCAATATGTACACCACTACGAACAGATGACACATTGAAGCGAGTTGCGGAAGCAGATGGTGAATATTAGCTGTGTAACAGACGGGCGAAGATTTTTACCCAGTCACCAACTATGTGTGCCTTTGTCTAACTTTATTTCCAAATTGTCCTCACTGTAGTGTTATGATTTCTCAAATTACCGGATGCGACAAAATTTCGTCTCCCTTTTTTAGTGTGAGAAAAAAATCTAGAAGACTTTGAAGGACACACACATAAATACATTACATCACATGTATATTTTTGAATTCAAATGTCAGTCGAATTTTTGTAGGATTTTGTTTGTTCTTGTAATGAAAAATCTCCATTTAAAAAGTCATGTGTTTGTTAAAAAAAACCACCCCTAAAATACACAGGCTCTGCTCCTGTCCAGGGTTAGAAATTTACAAAAATTCTTAATCATATTCTTAGACAGATGAAACAGAAGAAACTCATGGCCGAATGCTATTGTTTGGACTACATTTGGTGGTATTGGCTACATTAATTGTATCTGTTTGAGAGATATTCATATGATATATAATGGTTGTTGGTTTTCATAAATTACATGCATGAGCTTATGCCAAATACAGGTTCATGGTAGTAGGTTTCAAGTAAAATCTCATTTATTGCGGAGGTTGAATGTCATCAGGCTAGGTAACTACTGCAACTTTAACGGAATGTGTGTTGATCTTTGATAATAGAATTAAAAAAAACTCAATTTTCAGAAATATCGAAGATTACATTTATTTTTTAGGTTTTTGGGATAATTCATTGTTAATTGACTTTGAAAGATGTCTCTATGTGAAATTTTACAACAATTGCTGTATGTATCTTTAACTTTTGAAAAAATAGAAGAAAAACATTTACATAGGATTTGATATTTGGTCTTATATGATGCAAAACAATATAAATAGAAATGTATCTATAAAGAGGAAAATGAAATTAAGGCATAATTCCAACTTCTTCATGTTCTTTTCACTTTTCACTTTTCATGAGACAATTCAATATGAAGTCCCCATCAACTAGAGAAATCAATAGGCAAACAATATAATACATATGATCCTTATCGAAGTACCGACTCCCCATTGATAAAGACATTCTACAAAAGAAACTAGAATGCTATCAATTAGAACACCTACGAATCTTGAAAGTTTGACCAACTCTTTAAATCTTTTGCTACGTTGATGGTGAGGATCATTTTTTAAAGAAGGTTGAGAACTCAGTTGAACAAGGACTAATTAATATGTTCTTTAACCAAGCTTTGTATTTTTTTTAGTATCATCTGATGATTAACACCACCTATTGAGTACGTAGTTTTATTGTATCACCAGTGCCAGGCTTCAAAATATATATTATAAATGGAAGGAGTACACATCCTTGACACGCAGTGTGTATTCAATAAAAGTAAATAAGTAAATAAGTGATCTAGTCATAAATAAGATTTTATAACGTTTAAATGAAATACCTTAAATCACGCAATCTTATATTAACTTGATTGTGTGTGTTATATGTTCCGCTATAATAAATTCTTAAGAATTGTCAACATAATGTATTGCATTGAATATCAAATATATAAGTATATTTAAACATGAGGAATAAAAAGGTTTACAGTTATCATTTATGATATTCTTGTTCAATCTCATAACTTGACAGTCGACAAGAAATAGTAATGGCTGAAAATGATAAATTACTAGGTAGGACTTGTATTGGAAGTAAAAATATATAGTTTCTAGTTATATATTTTGCAGTGGAAGAAACAATATCATTATGATTTTAAAAAAAATATGTTGAATCATTTCAATATATGGAAATAACAACTATTAACTATTCATTATAATTATTGGATACAATGGGTTCTAAAGAATATTGAAATTTTTGTATAACTGAGATATTACTTACCGTAAACTATATGTACGTCTGACTCTTTTTATTTTCAGATTGAAAAGAAATGTTATATTATATGAACGTTTTATTTATTTTCAGATTAAAACAGAAATGTTATATAAAACCTCTATCTGGTTACAAATGAAAGGAAGCAGAAGTTTAATGATGTTCAAGTTTCATAAATTTATCAAGGAGACAAAAAAAAAGTTAAAAAACAAAATCTGACGAGTTCACACTAAAGGATGGCGACCAGGTGAGTCGACATGGTTAGAGGACAGATTTGTGTTGTATGAGCTCTTTAGATATTGTTGGAAGATTTCATGCTTGTGTAGCCTATATCTAAACGATCTGGACACATTCATATGTTTGAAATAGAAAAATATTGTTGAAAGCGACAAAGGAATAGGAGTTGTGACATTACTCCCGTCAAACCAATCATATTCTAGCTTTTCCCCTACAAGTTGGATCACAAATCCGATATCCGGTTAGGGAACTTCCGGTTAAATTTCTAGAATGTGTAAACTGTCCACTTCATTTATACTTTCTGTCTTTACTGCCAAAATTATTTATACCAGGTAGGCAAATAGTAATGCATGCAGGTCTAGTTTTTAAGTTGACAAGTTTATTGCATGTAAATGTAAAACTTTTAGTAAGCATATTAAATATACGTACTTTTGCTAACTTTAAACTTCTTTTCTTATTTTGTCGAGAAATAATTTATTTACTTGTTTGTAACTTATCTAAAGGGAAAAGTTTATATTGTTTTTGACATGATCTTTTATACCTCAAAAGGCGCAGCTAGCTACTGCAGTTATGTATGGCTAAACATCTTAAAACCTCATGCCATTAACCAAAGAGGAAATCCTGGATAACTATCGCTCTTTTCTATGTTTCTTTGAAATTTTAAGAAGCCGGTGAAGAACCTGATCATCCTTCATTGAACTGAATACCTTATTAAATAAGAGCAACGCTATTGATTTCAAGTGCTTCACGAAACTTCATCCTTAATTATTGGCACCAATCAGCAACCATAGCAGGGCTTCAAAGTTATTGTGAAACTACTTTTCTAGGTGACATGAATCAGAAATAGATACGTAAAAATTGCAAACATTTAATTGTTAGAGTATATTCAATACTAGACCTTTTCATCTCGCAATAGTATTGAAAACAGTTGACACTTTACTAACATATATCCGTTCCAAACTAAAGACAAATTGATAGAGTTGGCCCTACTTTGTTTCATAAAAAATGGCCAATGTAGATACAATTATATTGTTGTAGTGAGGAATACATCGTGGCTTGTATAAAATCACTCTAATTAAAAATTCTGTGAAACTGACATTATCAAGATGCTTGCTGTTTTTATTAACAACATATGTGTTTATTTGTTTGTTATTAAAGGACGAGTTTTCAACAAACAATCGACATTCCAATGGGAACAAACTGTGATCCTCTTCTAATACATTTTTTTTCTTTTTCATTTGAGACTGACTTCATCCATGAGCTTCTGAGGAAGAACGAATAGAAGCTAGCATTATCCTTTAACCTTTAATTAATTTAACATTTGGTTACAATGTTGCACGCATCTATTCCCTCGATCTTGATAATGGGGGATGGGTGACAACTGAACTTTCCGACTAAAGAAATAAAAACAGCTTCTTATTGTTAACTTTTCATTTCCATGTAACAACAATTTAGCAGCCCTGCATATGGTGTAAAACATCTCCGAGTTGATAAGATAACACAGAGCTTGACTGTCATATCATGATGTCCTTTACAGAGAGTTTTTTCTTATACGGAAACTATCAAAACCAAGAATTACAAGTGGTTAAGTTGAAAGAGGGACGAAAGATACCAAAGGGACAGTCAAACTCATAAATCTAAAACAAACTGACAACGCCATGGCTAAAAATAAAAAAGACAAACAGAAACAATTTTGAAATAATCCCTTCGAAAATTAATTTAATGTACACCCCACGAGTTAATTGATAATAAAGTACTAATTGTTTCATTGATGACTTGGGATATGTTCAAATTGTCGTTACTACAATCACGTTCTTCTTATACCCTAAAAAAAATAGACTTATCACCGGGTTTTTACATACATAAGCAACACGACGGGTGCCCCAGTATTTTGGTGAGATTTGTGTTGCTCAGTCTTTGGTTTTCTATTACAAACTTCAACTAGTTTTTTTTTTATCGTTTATTTAGTTAACTGACTGTGTCCAGAAATAATGATTGTTTTTTAACTTAAATTGTATGCAACAAAAAACATTATAACAATATCTGATATCCAATTATCATACTCTACGCTTCAAAATTACATCAGGCAATTTCATTGTGTCATTTGTTATATTTTACCTGAGGTATCTTGACATTAGGTTAAGAATATTAGTGAGACACTAAGTCATAATCTACACGTTGACCATCTTGTTTCATAATTCCATCAAATTGGTTAAGTACGTTTATACATTCACAGGCGTTGCCAATTGTATTTTATCATAGTCTTTGAATATAAAAAGAAGATGTGGTATACTTGCCAATCGGACAACTTTTTACAAGACACCACATGACAAAGAAATTATCATGTATAGGTCACCGTACGGCCCATGTAAACACTATTGTCTTATTCCATTTATACTGTATACTGCCGTACTTTGTTTAACTCTTCGAATACTCATTATCTCTTTCAAAAACGTATTTTTTAAGACAGATATTAATAAATTGATAAATTTGTTTGACTTATAATTGCGATGGGGTATTTAGTAGCGAAATGGTTATTTTTAAGAGCAAAATAATAGAGTATTTGTTCTTACGTTATTAAAAAGTTTTAAAATTTTATATAAACAAAACTCGCCACAGATACACGACTTATAATTCAATATACCTTAAGCGAGTTTCGTTATAACTAGATTACCTTAGCTGTATTTTGCAAAACTTTTATAACTTTTTTGTGCTCAATGCTTTTCAACTTTTTACTTTATTGGCCTTTTAACATTTCTTATTCGAGCGTCACTGATGAGACTATTAGTCCGATTGTCTATCGCAAATACAAAATTTAAATTCAATTTTAAACCTGGTATCTATGATGAGTGTATTTATTACTCATAAGTGACGGAAACAATACGAACGAGAAATGCATTAACAATTTTTTTTTAATATGCCATTTGCAAATGAATGTAAATCAAACAATTAACAAGAACTTATTCTATTTTTGCAATCACAAAATAATTATTGGTACCAATATGCATTGTTTATATCTACAATCCATTCTATATTGAACACTTAATTTTAGCTTGTCACTTTAAAAACAATCATTGAACATTGATTTCTATTTTTTTAGTGCTAATCATCTTTATTGGACGGTAATAACGTCACCAGCCATATTCAATGAAATCGTTGAATTAGAATGTAAAGTTGATGGTGTATTAAACGAAAATGTTAGGAGAAAGTGGGAAAGAGGCAGGTGGATTGTGATTTCAAACAACAAAACTATTGACTATGACAAATTCAGAGAAAGAATAACTAACAATAGTTTCGTTCTTCAAATACTGAATTTTAATGTATCTGACTTGGGAAGAGATTACGCCTGCAAATATGGGTTTGATGTATATTCATCCAGTTTGCACATTAACAAGGCTGACTTTGAGCGTGAGTACACTATTTAATATTTGAGTTTAATTAAATATCACCTGAAAACAACTTGGACATAGTGGTATCGATGATATTTATATATTGGTTCATTGTTGTCTAGGAATATCTAAATCGTCATATTTGCTAATATTTACATGGTTTTGTCTAAGGATGAGTTAAGTCGCGTTGTATATTGTGATTTCTATTATCATGAAAGTATTATATTGACAGAAACTCCAACGAAAAATTAGCACATTCTCATCCCACTGATTTCGTTAGGAAAATAAAAGGTTCCGACTAAGTTGTCAAGTACGTGATAACTCCTTTGTGGGGTATCTGCGATGCCGCCGTCGCCTTTAAAGATTACAGAAACTGATCTTATCACGTGATCTGTTATCGAATGTCTTATCTACGTACCAATGGAAAAAAAAACGGAAACTCCTGTGGCGTTTTGCGAATCGCTACATGAATAACGGCACCTGTTTCCATTCAATAATTAAAGACAGTTGAAACAATCTAAATCAAAGTACTGAGGTGCTGAACATCAGAGGACCTCAAGTTGTGTTGAATTATTGATAAATTACAGGTGCTTATATAATACGTGCCAGACAGATATGTTCACCTTACAAGAGAGTACACATAATATAATATGCTATCATATCTGAGAAACTGATTTGAACTAGGAAACTGAACTTTGTGAATTATCAACGACCACGTGGTCAAATAAGAACTGTTATATTGGCATTATGACCATATAGATAAACACATACAAAAACCGTTAGCGTATAACTTATAATAGAGAATCAACATAGCAAACAATTCTTCGAGTAGCTATATAGTCACTCACTGAACTATGAAAAAGGAGTTCAAGACAATCATATCAAAACAGATAAATTGTAATATTGGGGTGAAAGATAGTTATCAAAAGTACCAGGATTATAATTTAGTACGCCAGACGCGCGTTTCGTCTACACAAGATACCAGATGCACAGCAAACTCATAAATCGAAAATAAACTTACAATGCGATGAGTAAAACTGAAAAAGGCATACAGAAAAATAATAGTACACTAGAAACAACATAGAAAACTAAAGACTGAGCAACACGAACCCCACCAAAACTTGGGGGTGATCTCAGGTGTTCCGGATGAGTAAGAAGATCCTGCTCTACAAATGGCATTTATCAACAATGTTTGTACATGTAGTATCCAGGTCTTCTATTTTCTGAAACATTTAGCTTTTGGATCAATTTATAATGTTAACAAAGCAAGATTACTATCCCTTATTCTAGATTTTTGTTGCAGTCGACACAAACTTTTTAAATGTTCATAAATAGCTTCACTGAGTTATCTTTGTTTTATTGTAACACTTTAAATCATTCATCCATTATATTTAAAAAAAATCAGGAGCTATAGGTTCTGTTTTCTAATTATTAAATGGTTCATTGTTAATATTACCATTTATATTATATGTAAATAGCCTTACGCCTAATGATGTCTTTTTTATGGTATTTTTGTTAATTGAATTTCACAACATCTAGACAGTTTTTCAACTGTTAGTTTTTTTTTCACTTTATTCTGGATTTAATACTTTGGATACCACTGGTTTTAGCAATGAGAACATTTTGCACCATACATTAAGAACACAACTACTATATGAATGTGTCGGTCCTTAGTAAGCAGCCTGTAAAACAGGGCTTGTAATATTTGGTGTATATATTGATTTTCTGTTTGTACATTGATGTGGCCATTAGTTTTTTTGTTTATATTGTTTAACATTTGTCATTTCATGGCCCATTTTAGACATTTTGTCAAAATGTGATGATTTTGGGCAATTGTCAGACCTGAAAGCTTTAGAAATAAAGATTTGGCCGCCACCTACGAATCAAAACGTTTTGTAACTGTAAGAATCCAAATCTGATATATAATTCATCAATATAAAAACTTTTGGATCTTGGATTCATTTAAGGTTAATTATGCCAAAAACAATTAAAGTTTTGGACAAAATTGACCTAAAATACAAATAATGTATAATCAACCTATAGCTGTACAATGTAACCTATGAGAATGAAACAAGAGTATAAATCTCAATAACCGAAAATTATACCATAGTTATCTTTTGTATAATTTTCACAATTATACCATGGTTTTGTTGTGTATGATTTTCGGAAAGAAAAATAAAGATGGCAAGACCTGAACGAGGCTGCCTGATTTTTTTAACTGACATATGAACAACAGAATCAGTGTGGGGCCACTAAGCTAAACTGCCCGCTTTGCACCAGCCAATATAAATGAATGCCTAGGGTGGGAATCGAACCCACATACACCAACTCCGTTGTCCCTATATGTTTAAATGAATAAAAAATTGTCAGAACAAATTAAAAAAAATGTATAAATATGTTAAAATTTAATTATCAAGTTATACATGAAAATACAAGTTGATTTTCGGTGATGCAGAGGTCTACATAGATTGTAGTCCCATAGGCTCCACTGTGCAGCTACATGAATTTTACAGCGTAAAAGGGTTTTAAATTGCCGAGGCAGATTGTTTTGGGGAGGAGGGACCTGAAGGCACGTCCTTTTCAAGGAGCTCCATGTATGGTAAATGTGTAGTCCTTTTTTTATATAGTTTTACCCCAAATGTTAACTTGCTAGACACCTCCTCTTTAAAAATCCTGGATTCTCATCCGATTTGATATAAATTTAAACTGTTAACGAGGTTGCTTAAGTACATTTTTGTAATAACAATTATGTTTGAGAATTAAAGATAGATAGAAATCGCTTAAATTTTACAATTATTTAGTTTATGTACAGCTTATTTTAAAACAACAATAAAAAAAATATAGGTCACTGATGAGTTAAAAATGATATTTCAATTTTAATGATAAAAAAATGGCATTTGTGTACCAAAGGGAGATAATTTCACTGATATTAACATTTTAAAGACATCTCGGGCCAACCCAAATCAACTTTTTAGGTTTTATTTTGTACCATAACATAAAGTAATAACTAATAGTGTAATAAATAAAAATTGTAATGAAAAAACAAATGTTTAATTTTTTGCTGAAATTTTTGTACCCGCGAGCCTACTAAAGCCATGTTTTTTATATTGATGATATGAACTTTTAGGAGATGAGTAATGAATTAATGTACGTTAAAACCATAAACATGCTAGGATGAATTAGATACGAGCACTCATTTTAGTGTAGGCTATTATATGACATCACATCTTCAATATATATCACAGTTAAATTTTTCAAATCTCATCAAGATATTACGTTATTTCTTTGTATTTTTCTTTGTTGATGTTAAGTATAATTTCTTCTCCATATCGGAACAAAATATAATCGAAGAAACCAGGTGTATAATTTGCCTGACACCCGATTCATCTGGATAAGAATCATTAAGGAAATCATGTTAGGAAATACAGGCCCCGGAATATCGTATCAATTGGGGGATCAATATTCCGTACGAAGGCTCTTCAGAAATGTTGCTACGCAGAAATGGCATGTTCACCATTGGAAGCTGAAATCTCTTTTAAGTCATCCGTCGTCGTCCGTTAACTTTTACAAAAATCTTCTCCTCTGAAACTACTTGGCCAATTTGTTGTATCTCCGTATTTTCACAACCCAGCCCACCAACCAACATGGCCCCATGGCTAAAAATAGAACATAGGGATGAAACATAAATGTTGGCTTATATCTCTGAAATCAAAGCTTGAGAGCACACTGACAAAGGGTAAAAATGTTCATTAGGTTAAGATCTATCTGTCCTGAATTTTTAGCTATATATCAGAAAACTTGTAGTTAGGTTGCAAATTCACTAGCAATTTGACCAAGAAGTCATATTTTACCAGAAGTTACGATGATCTGAATTGTAAATCGATAAATGTCGTCTACGGATTAGAGTGCAACTTTTGCGGATTGGTATACGTCGGTGAAACGAAAGGAAGGCTTAACAAACGTATGTGCGGTCATAGATCAGACATTAACCTCAATGCTAACGATATTCTATACCAGCATTTCAATCAGCCCGATCATTCCATCGTTTCCATGACAGTTCGCATTATCGAAAAGATATACAATAGCTCTAACAATCCTAATCTTTCAACAACTCTCCGTAGACAAAAAGAGGACTACTGGATTAGACAATTGGGAACTGCGACACCTTATGGTTGCAATGACAAAATTGATGGTATAGGTATTCTATCTAGTCCTTCGTGTAACTCGGTGAATGTGATGAATATTTTCAACTCGACTCCTCGACGTAGACGCAGTCATGGTCATCGTCATTATACATCACCTTCTCTGCATGATGTATCTATTAATGACTTCCTGCCATTTATACAAAAGCCGTTAGGTATTCATCACATTCGCACGAAACTTTACTCATTACCCCTTTCAAAACTTCATTCTCTGTTCAATTTATGTTTGGAATCTACTGTTACAAACCCTCATTCAAACCTATACAAAATTACAGCTATAATTTCGGATATTGCAAGTCACCGACTTTTCAAGCCAGTCCGCATTGGCAAAGATGAAAAAGAGAAAAGATCTTTCCTTAATCTTTCCTTTGCCAACAAAGGTATCGATGGCGTCAACTTAGGCAATATCCTTCATCATAAATTAGTTCAATCGAAAATACCCCCTTATTTCAAAGACCAGTCTGTACCAATCATTTCTTATACCTATACCAAACCTATTGCAACTAAAATTTTCAATTACAAACACGTTTTGCAGGATCTCGATATTGACGACTTCAAGTCTAAACCTCCCGATTGCACTTGTGCTAGTTCCCAATTCACATATAATCCCGCTGGCCACGTTATTACCGGTGACCTCAACATTGTTAATAACACTTCTCTACGAAATATGTTATCGAAAGGTCCGAAATATCGTGAGCCTAAATCCATCAATTGGAAACTCAACTTTAAAATTTTGATGGATTCAGTTGAGGATTATGCCAGGCAATGGGCTAAGAGCGAGAAGGAAGACGTAGACACTCTTTCCGGATGGATTAAGGCAGTGAGGTCGTTGATACAAATCAGAATTAAGAAACTGAATGGGTCAATCAATGCCCATGCTACGTCAATTTTTAAAGACCCAAATGTTGCAAAACACCTATCCTACCTCCATGACAAATATGTTGTTGTCCCCGCAGATAAAGCCCCAAACAACATCGTTTTTGTATGTAAAACTCATTACATTAACTGCTTGATAGACGAATTAGGTATTGACAATTCACTTGGAAACTCAACATATACCCTCACGACACTTACCAAAGAGGAAATCCTGGATAATCATAGGTCTGTTCTGTGTTCCTTTGGAATTTCAACCAAAGATGAAGAACTGGATCTGCCATCACTGTATTGGATACCTAAACTACATAAGTGTCCTTACAAACAACGGTATATTGCTGGGTCTTCCAAGTGCTCCACGAAACCTCTTTCTAAATTATTTACATCTATTTTATCAGCAATCAAAGACGGGCTTCAAAGTTATTGTGAAACTGCCTATTCTAGAGGGGGCGTGAATCAGATGTGGATACTTAAAAATTCCAAAGATCTTTTAGAGTACATACAATCTAACTTTATTTCATCTTGTAACAGTATTAAAACATTTGACTTTTCTACTCTGTACACTAGTATTCCACATTCCAAACTAAAAGACAAATTGAAAGAGTTGGTATTGCTTTGCTTCGTAAAAAAGAATGGCCAACGTAGATACAAGTATCTTGTCGTAGGGAAGGATAAATCCTACTTTGTAAAGGATCACTCTGATTCGAACAAAAAATTCTCTGAAACTGATATTATCAAGATGCTTGATTTCTTGATTGACAACATATTTGTAACGTTCGGAGGACGTGTTTTTCAACAGACTGTCGGCATTCCAATGGGAACAAACTGTGCCCCTCTACTTGCTGACTTGTTTCTTTATTATTATGAGGCTGACTTCATGCAGGAACTTCTTAGGAAGAAAGATAAGAAGTTAGCACTATCCTTTAACTCTACTTTTCGCTATATACATGATATAGATGATGTTCTTTCACTAAATAATTCAAAATTTGGTGACTATGTGGAACGCATATATCCAATCGAGCTAGAGATAAAGGATACTACAGATACAGTTAAGTCGGCCTCATATCTTGACTTACATCTAGAAATTGACAATGAGGGTCGGTTGAAAACAAAACTTTACGACAAAAGAGATGATTTCAGCTTTCCAATTGTGAACTTTCCATTTCTAAGTAGCAACATTCCAGCAGAACCTGCATACGGGGTATATATCTCTTAATTGATACGATATTCCCGTGCTTGCATTTCCTATCATGATTTTCTTGATAGAGGGTTGCTGCTCACAAGGAAGCTATTAAACCAAGAGTTCCAAATGGTGAAGTTGAAATCATCCCTTCGTAAATTTTACGGACGCCATCACGAGTTGGTTGACCGTTATGAAATAACCGTATCACAAATGGTATCGGATATGTTCCTTACGTCGTAACTGCAATCCCCTTCCCTTTCCTGAATGTGAACTACCGAATTAGACTATTTACCGGATTTGTAACACATAAGCAACACGACGGGTGCCGCATGTGGAGCAGGATCTACTTACCCTTCCGGAGCACCTGAGATCGCCCCTAGTTTTTTGGTGGGGTTCGTGTTGTTTATTCTTTAGTTTTCTATGTTGTGTCGTGTGTGCTGTTGTTTGTTTTGTCTTTTTCATTTTTAGCCATGGCGTTGTCAGTTCGTTTTAGATTTATGAGTTTGACTGTCCCTTTGGTATCTTTCGTCCCTCTTTTGCAGCCCCTCAATTGGTAATTTCAATAAAATTTCCAAGCTTTTGTTTACCACCTTCAATAATATTATTGAAAGAGATAAACTGTAAACAGCAATATGTTCACCATAGTCATATCTGCAAATAAGCAAATTGACAAAATTTCAATTGACCAGTTAAGGAGTTATTTCGCTTGATAGTAAATTTTAAACGATTTTTTTGCTTTATCTTTAACAAAAATTTCTCCTCTAAAACTATTGGCAAATTTAACCATATTTGGCCCTAGTTATGTACGATGAACCTACCTACCTAAAAATATGACCACAGGGTTAAAAATAGAACATAAGGGTAAAATGCAGATTTTGGCTTATATCTTTGAAACTAAAGCATTTAGAGCAAATTTGACGATGAGTAGAAATGTTCATTAGGTTAAGATATATCTGCCCTAAAATGTTCAGATATATTAGACAACTTGTACTTAAGTTGCTGCCTCTGAGTTGGTAATTTTAAGGAAATTTTCAAGTTTTTGGTTATGACCTTCAGTACTATCATAGATAGAGATAAACTGTAAACAGCAAAAATGTTCAGCATAGTAAGATCTAGATATATGTCAACATGCATGAACAAAATGGTCAATTAATCCCTGAACGAGAAATTGCCCTTTACAGTAAATTTTTAACAATTTTTGGTAGATTTTTATAATGTTTTACAAAAATGGTCTTCTCTAAAACTACTGAGACATTTTAAACCAAACTTGTCCACAATCAATTAGTGTATCTCGTTTTAAAATGTGTCCGATGACCCTGCCTAGCAACCAAAATGGCCGACATGGCTAAAAGTTGAATTAGGGGTAAAATTCAAGTTATAACTATTAGTTTTTGAAAGAAAATCGGAATGGAAGAAACATGTTCAGAATAATGAGCTCCGCCAATTTTTCATATGTGTCAACACTGTTAGACAAATACTTATAGGATTTAATGCCAATAAATGACACATTTTTTTCATTTTTTTTCCCATTTTGTTTTGTCTATTATCATGACAACTTTGATATTTAGAGTGAAAAAAAAAATGTCCGTTATGCCTGATAGAAATTATTAAATTATCAGCATGGCAAGATATATTAAAAAGTCATATTTTGCCCATATAGTTGAATGAATGAATGAATACTTTATTCGCAAGAAGCATATACATGCTATGGCAAACGAAAAAATATACAATATATGACAAACAAAAGACAGCAGAAACAGTAGTTACAGAGTATACAATTATATTATGACAATATATGTGATCTAATTTTGCAAGTTACATTTAAATAGTTACATTGTTTTACTGTCAGAGATTTAGAATGAGCTTGTAATAAATTATCTAAATTGTGCCGATTTGGCCAAGAACAGTATAATAAAGGTACAAATTCTATACGCACATACCTATACGCTGGACATGATAAAACAAAATGATATTCGTTCTCTTAAACATTCATATTGCAACATATACAAATTCTGTTTTATCTTTGAGTATTAAGATAACGACCAACTTCAACATTTAATCTAAGTGTGCCGCTACGCAGTTTTGTTAATACATTACAATGAAAATCTAAGTTTTTTTCAAAACCAAAAACTAGTTTATATCGTTTATAAATACAAAGTTTGTTACATTCTTCTAAAGCTGTATACCAGCTTTGTAAAAATTTATCTTTAATACGTGTTTTTACACAATCAAATGATAATTTACTAGTATCTTGTGAAATCCATACATCATAAAATTCAAGGTTACATAACAATTTTTTTACGTTAGACGCCCAATTAATTTTACCATTATTTGCATCTTCGTACAAAAGTTTATAAACTTCATATACCATATGAGGTTTATTAGTTACAATATGAATCCAATATTTCAGGATTTTAGACTGTCACTATTCATAGGAGAGATTGATCTTAAATGAGGATTTTTTTATCGTCTTTTGTGTTTTGAACAAAATCTAAAGAAGATGGAGAGAAACTAAACATATTTTAGATCAGTTATACAAGATCAAACGAATAGACATTTTTGTCATGAAGTCTATTCTCGTCTACAATGTTGGAGAGTGTCCAATGTTTGTAATCAAGGTGTGTGACACAGGCTCTTTCATACCTCTAGTTCTCCAAGTCCGCAAGAAGATAATTACAGTTGGTTCCAATGTGAATGCCAATTCTTTTGTTGAAAAACACGTTCTCTTAACGTTTTTTTTTTATCTTGATTATAATCACACTTCTATATACATATCACAGGTTACAATTACACAAATTTCAAACATTTATATCAATTATTGTCATTTTTCCGGAAAAAAAAAGACAACATATAAATTGCTCATTTACTCCATCTTATCAACATGTCATATTATCAACTAATTGTATCAAAGTAACTTTTTTCACATTTTCGTTTTATATATAAAACAATAAAACAACATTTGAACTATTACAAGAAAAAAAAACGACAAAATGTAAAACATACGCAAATGTTCTATTCAATTATGTTTAAGTCCTAACAAAAAGCGGTTGTTTTCCAAACCCCAATTTTGATACATAATAAAAGCTATCATTTAAGAATTAATTCACGCATGAACCGGATCTTGTTTTTTTATAACTTTTCATTCAACAAACCAACACGGACAAATATTGCTTGTTTCGTGTCTTTCTGATATCGAAACATTTAAAGGGGCACTAGATGTCAAATTCATGGTCACCGATGTGACTCAAATTCTCATATTTGATTTATAACAATGTAAAACATTTATCCAAACTATCAAAAGTCTAAAATAAACAGTTTACAGAGCATGGGGTAGATAATATATAGGTTCGTTTGTGTGTATTTTAGTCCAGACGCCATCTAATTAACTATCGATTTGACCTCAGATGACCATATAAGCGATGTAAACATAAATAAAGATATGAATAGATTAAACCAACACGTGCAATTGGATTTTTATAGGTCTGTTTGATTTTATTTTATGGATTACAAATTGATGTTTCTCAATGTTTTTAACCGTATAAGAATGATTTTATGTGCATCGAAGTAGTAATCAAATGATTTACCGTAGTTTCACCTTCATTGTTGACATTCTTTTTCTTTAAATAAACAGAACACGTACAATGCATGCGTTGTCAATCTCTAGCTAGAGGTTAAATTGAAGTTCACATGAATACGGATTTAAAGAGGTCGACTCATTCACTTGCAAGTGAAATAACTAATTGTCAATGTTTCTTAGCGTAATTTGACAAAATTGAACCTTTTTGGCTGCAAAAAGCGAATTGTTATTTCACTATTTCACTTTCAATATTGATTGAACAGAAAAAAATCAAACTTTAGATTTTTTTATATATCTCATAGCTAGTGCCCCTTTAAGCTAGTTTTTTTTTATCTGTCCTATAATAAACTAATTGTATATATATACTTTTTTTTATTTTTTTTTATTTTTATTTTTATATATAAAACAATAAAATAGCATTTGAACAATTACATGAAAAAAGAAAACCACAAAATGTTAGCATACGCAAATGTTCTATTTAACTAATATTTAAAGTCCTAATAAAAATAGGTTGGTGTCCAAACCTAAATTTTATACATCATAAAAATTATAATTAAAGAGTTAATTCATGCATGAAACGGATCTTGTTTTTTCCAACGACTGTTAATTCCACAAAACACCATGGACAAAGTTAGTTAACTTCCGCGTATCTTTCAAATTTCGGAACATGACAAACATAATCATTAATCTCTTCATCGTCCGTTTTTCTCACATCTCTAAATCTATTTACATAATACATAATATCTTCATACTCCTATTTTTTTGCGTCAAGATTCACATCAGTCTAATTATCTGTTTTGTTGTATTGCAAATAACTATTGTCTCTCTCTTTTTGACTTTTCCTAACACAAAATCACCTTCTGATCGTTTGTTATAAACTATTTGCTGGTAGTGGCTATCGTTACACGGACTGTTCCCGGTATTTATGATTTTGCTGCGACTTTTTAATTTCATCATCGATATCTACACGTTGAAATTCCTTTTAATTTGTGTGTACACTTTGTTGTTCAACTTCCGTACTCGTTCCACATATCGAACTACGACACACTCTTTTTACAGGTGGCGATTCGTTGTCTTTATTGATTGACTTGTTCATGTTGTTTATAGATACTCGTACCGGCTGCGTAATTTTCGTTACAGGTTTAATGTGTACCATTTCGGGGGCTACTCGCATGAGATCTACCTTGTCAATTTGTTGATTTTCATCACTAGATTCACTCATAACTTCATCTTAACTACCGCTATCTATAGCACTAGTATCTGGATTGTCGTAGCTTTGTGTATTCTCTATTTTATCTATCAACGTTTTTAATCGGTTAGTGTCACTGTCTTTGTTTGATCTCGACTTATGTTTTGCACCTAGGCCTTTGTTTACATTGACAAATTCACCTCTGGTCAAAATCAACGAAATTCTCATTTTATCACCTAGGGAATTTGAATTCCACGTAAATTGTTCATATTCATCCACAATACTGTTGATTAGTGCAACTAATGGTTTTGGCAATTTCTCCATTATAATATCCCTTCTGCGTACCTCAATATTTTCACTTGAAGAAGTAAAGTTCACAAAACATCATATAAAGGCATTATTTTTGCAAAAATGTCAGTAATTAAACTTACATTACTGTTAGGAAAGTGTTTATAACTATTTCCGGCTGGTAATATCCAAATCCAATAGAAAATATAACTTCAAAACAGGACAAGCAAAATATACGTCTATATCAGTGTAAGGTGCGCTCGACTTTTTCACGTTCTAAACGTGACAAATATGTTGTCAATAAAAAAACATCAAGGATCTTGAATATTTCAGTTTCAAAGAATTATTAAGATAGATGCGTTCAACAAATTCATCAAATTCTGAGTAACGTATCTCAGTTACAACGTAACGCTCGTATATGGTGACACTATGGCGGCGGTTTGTTCTTTCCACAAAAGCGGGTGACACAGAGTTATGAGTCAAAACTGGAACCGACACTTAATGAGTTGAATGATTTCAATGGTATTAATAAAAATATGTAGATGCCGGTATTGTTTGTTCTGTTATTTTACCGACTATGTTCTTTTCCCGCCCGTACTGTGGCCTATACTGGATTACTTCATGTGGGACCCATCACATTATTTAATATGTAGCATTCGTTATTTGAGTGGTACCCATCCTCATATATATACATGTAACACAATAAAAATAAATTGTTTCACATAGAAATCATACTATTCAGCACACCTGTTTTTACCTTTTACTCGATATTGACACAGATTTTAAACAAAACTTGAGTTTTTCTTTTATTGTCATATATAAAATAAGGAGACGTGGTTTTATTACCAATGAGACAACCACCCAACAGAGTGCAAAATATGCTCATCAACAATCGTAAAACCTTCTCCGAATATTTTGCTATTAAACACGTGAAACTAAAGGGCATAATTGAATATAACAAAACAATTAAGAAAAACCTGTCATTTGTCAGCAGTAGTATAACGTTTGCACCTTCAGATGGCATTTTCATATCTCAGTTAAATTGTAACGCTCGTCTATGGTAACACTTAAGGTAGATCGGGTGGCTTCTTCTACAAAAACGGCTAAGTTATGAGTAAAAACCTTAACCGACACTTAATGATTACAAGGATTTCAACGACATGTTTTCGTGATATTAAATCTTAAGATACCAGTATTGTTTGTTCTGTAATTTTACCAAGTATGTACTATTCTCGATTGTAATATTTCAATTGAGTGTTGATTTGCAGGGCGGATGGGGCATAAATACAAAGAGCCGCTTATGTTGTCTCTGAATATTTGATAACTCGGGAGACAGATACATTCCATCATATTATATTATGTTACGGGAATAACACCGTAACTTACGTATAGGCTTCCACACATATGCAAACATTTGCAGTTCTATTAAGAATTTGATAATTGATTTTCTCAAAACCGATACAATTAAAAGAGTAATAGATATGAGATTGGTTCAAAATTTAATAGTTGGCGGCATCTTTCGCATACACAAACAATGTTATGCCAAATAAGCATCATAGTTAACCTATAGTATCATGTGTCTATAAAGATATATTTCTTTGATCTTCGAAAAAATTATATTATCCAGGAATAAGTTATATTCAACTAAACCTCTCAATAAATGTATTTATCTTTCTCAGTACATCCGACAAACCAAACACTGCGGAAATCATGGAATGTAACAGATGGAAATTTGATAGTCAGTTTGAAGTTTCTCCTGGTGTATCCAGCTCCACGTTGTGAGGTGTTTTACAATGTAAGCGACGCATTAATATATTGACATGTAGCTTTAGTACTAAAATAACGTGATCGGTTCTATGTGGCTATGATCATGCATTTCTTAAAGCGCGTATATTTAAGTTTATTTTCTTGCAATTATTGTTCCACTTTGTTATCTGAAATCTCATACTCTCGCTTATTCCAATTTAGTAATTTTTTGGAAATCATTTCTGATAATTTTCGTTCTGTATCAAGTATTTTTTGCTATTTTGAATAGTAGTAACAGCTTCCACTCATCACAGTTTATAATTATCTCTTTGATTGTTTTATTGAATTGGTTAAGGTAGATTCATGGTATACCGCCATCTTGGATTGTACCATCACAGTACAAAATTGGTCTAGTTATTTGCCCAAATCCGCAAATCTGGAGACAGATTTGCAATTTAATGGTTAGAGTGTTTACTTATATAAAGAAAACTTGGTGAATTATTGTATTATACAGATTATTTAAACAAATATAATTTTTCATAGTTTTAAAATCATTTTTTGATGAGCCATTTAAAAGGAGATAACTATTTTAGTACAAAATTTATATTTGACTAATAGGGAGAATTTTTTAATTTTTACTTTTAGCAAGAAAACAGGTTCGGTGACACTATTTTGTTCTTTTTATTTTCTTAAAACATATAATAAATCCTATCTTCTCATAATTAATTTCAAAATTCTAACTCATAGAAAAAATATTTATGCACACAAATGTGTTTTTTCATTAACAATCCAACCAAATTTAGGCAATTTTCAACGACTCATAGCTTGAAAAAATAGCACGGTGACCCATACTTTTTATTATATTTAAAAAAAAAAGCATAGTAAAGTCTTCCAGTTGTCAAATTATAAGAAAATTCTATCTCAAAAAGTCTATACTTATGATCTACCGCAAAAAAATATTTCTGCTACATGCCTATCACGGTGGTTGTTTTGTTTTTGTGTTGAGAAAAGCCAGAAATACCACCTACGTTGGGCAAAAAAGTTACATATCTTAATTGATATTTTTTTGTTTGTTTGTTGATTTCATGCTAAATATTTTATATTTTATGCAATTAATATATATATATATCAATCTGCAAAATTGTAGCTTCCTTCGACATTCATTGAGTCATAACATTTGTAAACTTCTAGGTAACAATCGAAATCACTCAAATTGTTATTTCTGGAAACTGAATAAAGTTTTTCACCGATTGTCCATGTTCTAAGCTTTTGTGTTGATGTGCATAAGCATAAACTTTGTAGATTGCTTGACAGTTGTTTATGTTTCAACTGCAAGTAGGGACCTACATGTCCTGTCCGAATAATATTCAATTATCACCTTTTTATCAGAAGTCAAACATAATAATATTGATGTCCATCACACTGTTTATAGAAGTACCTTTAAAAATACACTCTGAAAATTCTTGCAAAGCCACTTTGGCTTAGCTTCTTATTCTCTGCTTATACAATAAGGGGAAGCATAATTAAAAACCCCTGAGTTGGTCCTAATACACCTTATTTTGCAAAATTATGATACTTGTAGGACTACACATTCTGTGTATCTTCTACAGTGTAAATGTGGTAAACAGTATGCTGGTGAGTTAGAACTGCTATTTCACATTCGTATGAAATGTTATGAATGTAAGCTAGACATTCCTCCCCACCGACATTAAATATATCATAGTTACACTAAGGCAGATCTGCACTGCTTCATCTAGATAGGAGAAAATCACTTGGTAAAGTATTTGAAACGAAAACTGTATATAATAATGTTGGAACCGAATGAGATCAATGAAAATTTGTAGTTCAAATCGTGCTGTGTTACCTACCGCACCTGGATGTGTTAGTTTCATTAAGATGCATAAATACGCAGCACCTGTTGTTAATATTGAATTTGCATGAACTTTTAAAATTGTGAATGATTCCAGCGAAAATTGATTTTTAGACAAAGTATATATTAAAACATCTATGCACCTATATAAAAAAAGGTGTAAGCCTATTATAACCACTTATTATCTGATGGTGAACGTTTGTTGTAAAACGTTGTCACATAAAAAACGTATATATATTAAGAGTAATATATATAATAGCACTGTTAATTTTAAGTGTACAATTCTTGTGGTTTTAGTGTTGTAACCTTTACAAAGTCCTTATAAGAATAAAATACCCACTGTCTCTGGAAAACTGATTCATCTATTATTTCTCTTTCAGAACTTCAGCTTTACCAAGCATATTCTGACAAAAAATGAACATATTGGCAAAGTATATTCGTCTTTAGTATCCCTAAATATCTCAGTCATTTCATCATGCCAAACCAAAATAGAAATAAACTGTTCAGTAGGAACTTTGGAAATCATAATAGCAGACACTCAAACAGACGATAAATTCTGCAGAAATGATGGTAAGATGACATTTTTCTTTATACTTGTAACATTTAGAAAATTATTCAAATTGATTGAGTTTAAAAACTGCAAATATCCATTTGATCAATGCAATGCAATATAAAAATAAGAAGATGTGATATGATTGCCAATCTAACAATCCTCCACCTGAGACCAACTGACGTAGAATTAATTTGACATCCATAGGTCACCATACCAGTTTATATATTTGCTTATTTGTAAAACTGTAGAAAATAAAGGCAAAAGATTCCAAAGGGACATGCAGAATCACAAGTCAAACATAAACTAGCAAACAAATCCTTGTTTTACTTTCAGTATTGATATTCCTTATCTTTAAATAGTTAAGGGCATACGATACAGTTACTGTGGAGGTAATGACGTTGCTAACGTAAATTGTTATTTTCGATACGTCAAACTATGACTTACCGGGGGAAAAAAATCAGTGTTTGACTGTTTTTTATCATTCAAACTTATTTAACTTGAAAACGAGTTCATGGACCCCTCTTTTTTAAATTGCCATTTGGTTTAATTACGCGAGTAGATTATGTGTGCAAATTTTCATGAAATCGTAGATAGTGCAATCTTTTTAAGTTTGATAAATATACAGCAAAAAATTATGTCTTTTTCTACATTCATGAACATTTGATAAATCTGAGTTATTTTAGGATACTGATAAAAAACAGAAATTACAAATCATTTAACAAAAAACAATTTGTTTTTATCTTTTAAAACAAAAACGTTATGTCTTTCTTTCGAAAGGGAAAATACGACCACAAATCCGAATTTTGAGCAAATATACAAAATTTCGACCTCATTTTATTCAAAAAGTAGCACATGAAGGTATATTTTTTTATCACAAATTTGATTTAATCAGGTAAAAAATAGTCTATATGGAAATTTTCATCAAAATGTAAATACGGGACCAAAACTGTATCGTATGCCCTTAAGCATGCCTAGTACATGTGTTACCTATCCTAGCTAAGAGGTTAAATTGAAGTTCACATGAATACAGAATGCCATATGGTCATGTTTTGCAAATTATTAATACATCATTGCTTTTTATTTTAATTTGAAAATTTGGACCAAACAAACAGTTTATAACGAAATATTCTTTAAAAATACCGATATTTCTAATATTTGAAACAAAAAGATTCGTATTCTGAATGTTTGTCTAAGTGTATGTGTTGATATTTTTGTAAATTCGTATTTCGTTGATGTGTGTACTGGGTTATGAGTAAACATAGCATGTTAATTCTCAACTCTCATACACTACAAATGTTTGAATTTATACTATTGAAAAGGACAGTGATCAGTATAAAGGATAGACCAATGTTATGATTATAAGAATCCCATACATTTAAAAGTAAAATATCACAACATCTACCACAGCATACTTGTTTTTTGGGGATTTTCCCCCAAGTAGTTTATATAATATGCTTTGTGTTATTCTTTTTACTTTGGTCTCGGGGACAGCAACATATTTTTGTTAGAGGTAGGCCATCTTGTTTATCAGTTTGGGTCTTCGAAGATACATATAGCATGTTCATTGACCTATCCTGATCCTGATTTCTATTATCGAACCAAAAGCCTATATATATTCTGAAAAAATATTTAAGTCCTCTTGTTTGCGTTTTGTTCATTGTCTAGCATGTTCATTGACTGAATCCATAAATATTTCAAAATTGTGTTTCAAGTAATGAATTTTAAATCACGGAACATAGAAATGTTGTTAACAATGTTATTACGTGGCAAACCAGATAACATATGAGTATAGATTACCACATGTGGAGTCAGCTGATTGAAACATCAATTTTGAGATTCTATCTTTTTAAGTTGAACATTGTGGTCGCAATTAGTGTGGTATAGATCTAAAATCTGATCTTTGAAGAATGGTGTTATTTTCGATTTCACTGAAATAATGGCGAAGTATATTTCCTAAATTGAAAGCAACACGATCTTTGTTATTAAACGAAAGTTTTAAAGGGATAATTTCTCCGTTACATCTTTTCTCATAGCAAACGATCTCAAGATTTGTGATGAGTAACATCCTATACTCTACCAAATCAATTTTTATCTGAAACTGTCATTTCAATAAGTCAAGTAACAGTTCTTTTTCGAATACTTAATAATTCTCTTGGTGAGTATTTTGTAGACAAAACGCGCGTTTGGCGTACAAAATGTTAATTTGATCTATGATGAGGTTTTTTCGTAAGATGTTCAGTTTTTCTGTTAATATTCAAACTGAAAAGGTAACGAACAGTACTTGATTAAATCCAATCAATGTGTCTCGAAAATATTAAATTTAATATTATTACAAGAAAATATCTGAAAAAACTCTAAAAAAAAAAAAGACTAAATAACGTCTTTTAAGACATTTCAGATGATGTTGAGATTAAATGATCTTTTCACTAACAAAAGTATTTACTTGATAGGTGGTAATTTAAAATGATATAATGTTTACGATTTCTTAATTCATTATGTTTAGGTTCTTGTGCTAAGGGAATGGTGATCAGAAGGTATCAATCGTAGTCAATACACGGAATAGGTCTAGAACACTCTATAGTCTATCATAATTTATAATTGCAGGTAAAAAGGCAGACAGTCTAAAATATCTTTGGTTTTTATCCATTTTGATTTTGGGAATACTTATTCCAATTTGTGTCAAAAAATGGAAAACACTAGAAGGTGAGAAATCAAATTAAGGGAACATGAAATCAAATTAAGGGAACATGAAATTATGTATTATGTATATATATTCTTGTGATTTGTGTAATAAGGGATTATGTCGAGTCTCTGATTTTTTTCAGGGATTATGTATAATCACTTAAATCATTATTGATTATAAAGGATCACTGCAAATGACCAGTATTATTTTTCAAAATGAACAACATTACCTCAAAAACTAACAAGCATTTAAAATTGAAATTGATAATACCATCATTCAATAAAGTACGAAGTTGAAGAGCATTGAGGACCAAAATTCCTAAAAGTATTACCAAAAACAGATAAGGTAATCTATTCCTGAGGTAGAACAAATTCTATCATTTTTTAATTAAGACTCCCATACCACCGTAAACATCTGTTTGATGTTTTCTATGTTCTAATCCCAAAAAAAATCAAACTTATCAAAATATTGCAACTAAAGATTACATAACAAACAAAACGCATCCTTGAAAGTCTAGATATAATTTTGGAGAAGGCACAAATTGGCTGAAAAGTTTTGATACCGATTCCGCATATAGTGATCGTGAAAAGGGACACCTAAATAAAATATAATGACCACTGTTTATGAACGGACTGACCGAATAGTGAAGGACTCCTACACAAAAGATCAATTTGAGGTGGCCGATTCACTTTTGTGACACCTTCATATATGCGCGGTGAAACTAGATTCAACATATTAAGGAAAAGGTGTTTTTTTAAGTGGATGTTGTTGCGAGAGAAAAAAAAAGAATGGCTGGTTAGTAAATCTGCAATAGTAGTTTTGTCATCCAAAGTTACAATGCAGTTTGTATGATTTATGATTTTCAATATGTTTAGAGAGGAATTTATAAAAAAAAAAAAACAATCACGTACGAGATAACTGTATTGTATTTTAAGCTTGGCCTTCGTAAAACGTAGATTTTACTGTCGCAAATTGAGTTTACCTAGCGACGCGTAGATGCAATTTAAGGATGTACACCTCTGAATATTATTTCTAGAAATAAAACTGTTTTCCTAACCTGATGTTTTGGTTTATAAGTGTTATACCACCATTGATTTCCCCAATTAGTCTTTGATAAATTTGCACTTTTCAAAAAATTGTGAGAATTTATCTTTGTTTCAAATAAAGAAATACTTGGCATGAGTAAAGTTTTACCCTGTCCAGTACTTTAAAAAAAATCACATAACATGTCATTGCATATTAGGAAATAACCATCACTGGATGTTAACCAATCAAATTGCTCCCCTTATTCACATTAGTAACCATGTAACCTTAAGTTTACAAAATATTTTATAGAAACCCCAAATAAAAGTAATAATGGTGCTTTGAAATACCCAAGACATATATTTATGAAACAGAAATGTTTTACTGCAATAAAATGTAGGATTAATTACCTACAACTGTTAAATTTAAGTGAATATTTTTTTACCTATTTTCGTATACAACCTTATTTGCTGTACGATGATTTTGTGGTATTACATTTGGTGGTATTACACGTATACGACTGTAAAAAAATAGTTGGTGGAGAAAAAATCATATGTTGGTGCACATCTTTTTTTGCTACGTTCCTTTGAAAGTACCCAATTTTATATAATTTTTTTTTATGATTTTCCCATTTGTCATCAATTTTACCTTTCTTGGGGCTATTATCGTAATAAAAATCACAGTTTTCGATTAAAACTTTTTTTTTCATACTTTAAATATCCAACTTAATAAATTTAAATTAAAAAACTACAGGTAGGTGTTAATAAATGAAAGTTTTATCATATTTTGATGCTTGTTTGTGTCAAATTTACTATGTTGTCAATTTTTTCATTTGTGATTTTTCTCTGTTTTAAGAACAAAATGCACATTTTTTCAACTTCTTTGTTATAAATGATTGACAAATACATAACTAAGAAATTTTAAAAGAAAAAAGGGATATGGGATGTACATGTTTCTGGTAAAATCAATTGTTGTATCCCTCACCCATTTTCTCAAAATTTTGGCTTAAAAGACTGACTAGATTGGTAATAAAATTTGAAAAATTGATTACTCAAAAACTACTGATTGGAAATACACATTTTTTTTCGCAGAGTTAAGTTTGATTATAATATTTTTTAAATTCATTCATATTTTCCACTTGTATCATATATTTTGAAAATAATTCTAGAACGAACTGTTGCGTGGTCTCTAGCAACTAAACAATGTCCGTCTTATGAATATTCACGATGTCAAACATAAACACTGGACGTATTTATTCCTTTCGTACGCTTCAGAATGTTTTCAACGTTGACAAAAAGATGTTTATTTTGTGAGAAATTACATACCAAAACAAAATTGGAATTCAAAACGGTTGCTTTCTTATTTAATAACGGACTGGTAGAACGTGGAGTTTACCCTTCGAAATATTTTTCAACGTCCAGTGACAATTATAGTTACAAACGGCATTATAATTAAGTTTTATTCATTGTCTCTTCATACATGTTATTCTGTATAATTCCCATCTTTTTTTTCAAATTATGCATAATTCCTGAAAGTTTCATGAATTTACATAATCTCTCATTATACACATTAACTATAAACATATATTAACATGGTAGCAATATATAGGTGCATATAATTTAATACAACTTTCCGTGTAGTCCTTAATCTATTACTTTAAAAACCATGCATAACATCCTACACTTTAATATTGGCTGCTGCACTAAATTAACAGAACATTTAAAGCAGCAGTGTCACATTCATTGCCGGCTAACATGAACAGGCACAAAGTAAAAAATCAAGCTTCAAAGATTTCAATGCAGAAAAGGAACACTTTAACATTGCTTCAAATAAGTGAATTGCTACTTGTCTCACATAAATACATGTAAGGCAGAATATGTCATGGTGAGTTTATTCAGATTTTTTTCATAAAAGACATTTAGAAATGATTTTTTTTTTAAATATTAAAAAAAGCATTGAAATTTAAGGATTATTTTGCGTGGTATGAACTGCTACAGGTACAACTTCAAGAATGCGTGAAAAGGAGGATACCCCAAGAAGATCCACATTTAAGAATATGTTATGAAAATATTGTGCATCTTTTTCCGAATGACAAAAGTACATAAAACTATTATGTATTGAGAAGTAACTGTGGTCCTAATAATCAGAATGCTCCAAATTTTTATCTTTTTTTTTAGAAGAGTGGTCAGTTTCAAGAGAGGCATCTAATGAAGAAACAGGAACTAAACTTTAGACAGACCCATCATAACTGTGAGAACAAAATGATTTCCGTCAGATGAATTGAAAATAACAACTCAGTAATGTTGTGTTTCAGAAGCGCTTTTATGACTTATTTTCATCGTTCACAAATTTTCGACACCCAATGATGTATAAGACATGTGAAGAGTTGTTTGACCAAAGTGGACGTTATAAATGGTGAACTGTGAAAGATTTGGAACCTTTGTTCCTCAATAAGTTCTAAGTTTTTCAACGGATAGTCTTAATATTGTACAACGTCTATTCAATGACGCTATATCGTACACTAAATTCCATTTTATGAATATTTCTGGATATCTAGTTATCAGATACCACGCCATTGTATCCAACTTCATAAAGTTAAAGATAGTAAACTAATTTTAAAATATTGTCGAAACCTTTCATACAATATTGCATCTCAATCGGTTACTCCCATGAAAAAAGGGAATTTACTCTTTCGCTCCTTCGCAGATTTTGTAGTCAATATGGGCACTTTTGAATGTTTAGATAAGATAATAATTCGAATAATTTTTAACCAATAAATCTATTTGCCGTATGCGTAGGAATTTCGTTGACGTGCTTAAGCAGCGGTGTTTATAAAACATTATTATTTGATGAAAGGATATTTAAAGAGAATTATGTTGATTGTGTAGAATAAATCGAATAAATCGAAATCGCCGCTGTGCCTGTTAGTATCAGAAATATTATTTGTCTTAATTATGAAATAAAATAAAATATGAGTCAGTGTAGAGCAAAAATGAGGGGTAGAGTTGAACACGAAAATTTCAGCAAGTTTTAAGCACACAAATATGTTATGGTCGTTTGAATATAATATATGTTTACCTTAGATTAGTTTCAAAGTCCTAAAGATTAAATTTTGGCTACAAGTGAATTGAGACCTACTGAAAAAGTTGAAATACTTTGTAATAATAAAAGACTTGAACGGCATATCTAATAGAATCAGTACGTTCAGATTATAATTTAGTCTTTTTATCATTTCACATAAAAGATGGACGAAAGATATCAGAGGGACAGTCAAACTCATAAATCGAAAATGAAAGAAGACAAACAGACAAACAACAGAACACATGACACAACATAGAAAACTAAAGAATAAGCAACACGAACCCCAACAAAAACTAGGGCTGATCTCGGGTGCTCCGGAAAGGTAAGCATCCTGCTCCACATGTGGCACCCGTCGTGTTGCTTATGGTATAATACCATAAGCAACCGTATAACAAAAGGCAATCAAACGAGATCAATAGTTATTAAAAGTACCAGGATTAAAATTTAATACAATAGACGCACGTTTCGTCTACATAAGACTCATCAATTGCGCTCATATCAAAACACTTAAAAGCCAAACAAGGACAAAGTTGAAGAGCATTGGTGATCGAAAATTCCAAAAAGTTGTGCCAAATACGATTAAGGTAATCTACTCCTGGGATAAGAACATCCTTAGTTTTTCCAAAAATTCAAAGATTTGTAAACAGGAAATTTATAAAAATGACCATATAATTTATATTCATGTCAAGACCGAAGTGCTTACTACTGGGCTGGTGATACCCTCGGGGACGAAACGTCCACCAGCAGTGGCCTCGACAAAACCTGATTTCCACTTCATCATTGTCATTGATGAATGAAATATGGACCATAGCTCTATGACGCAAAAGGTGAAAAACGTAAAAACGCACGGTGTCATGAAAACCAGATATTGAGGCCTTTTCCTTGTAGTTCTGCGAGTTTATAACTAAAATTGGTTATCTTTAAAAAAAGAAAAATATTGTATTAGATAGAAGTCGTTACTGATAGCTGTTTAAAATATGTTTGTCAGCGCTCGACTAATACAGGACAGGTTTGTAAAAGAAAAACATCAGAACAGACAAGAGTGCATGCGCTGACATGTCTCTCCTGCTTTACTTATGAGTGGATGTATGTTCATTGATGTTATAGTGAAGTTTAACTACGAGAATCACATACATCTAACGATCATTGATCCATGTAAATAAGGTCACGGTCAGTGTAAATAAGGTCACGGTCAGACAGACATATATGCATGTATACATAACAATTATTCCAAACATCAAATATGGTGGTCCTATCGCTTATAATGCGATAGAAACAGACCGAACAACAAAACTAAAGCTTTGACGAACGAACCATGACAATAAAGTCAAGGTCATATCATCCGTACAACTATTTCATACATTAAATATAGTTGAACCTATTGTTATAGTATCTGATATACGGACTTAACTGAACCTTGATCACTAATCCAGAAAATGAGGTCGAGGTCAAACAAACATGCAGATCCAAAAATCCGTCTCTGTGATGAATTAATCAGACAGTAGCTAACTAGTGGTTAAGATCTCATAATTCGACCAGGAAGAGAGGAATAACGTTACATTGCCATTGTAAGCTGTCCTGTTATACATTCATCACTAGTCATAGGCAGATCTTCTGCAGTCCGTTATATAAATCAAGATACAGGTCAAGCTTAACATACTAATGTACTTTGAATCTTTGGGGAACATATAAAAATGAAGATATTCTTGTGTGACGATTGGCCTCATTGCGTAGCCGTATGTTATTTACCGCCAGCTGATACATGTAAACCTGTCGATTCCGAGGTATTCTTCCAAAACTTATTACGGCAAACATACTGCTATCAACGTAAGGGAAAAGTGTTTATCTGTGGTGACATGAATGCTCGAATAGGATTAAATTCCGACTACATAGAAGGAGTTAATTTAGTAAAAGCACGTAGCGTTATTGACTTTAGTGAAAATAAGCACGGAGACTCGTTCGCAAACTTTCTAAGTGATAATGATTTCTGTATGTTAAATGGCCGCTTTAACGAAAATGAATTTACATGTATTTCTACAACAGGAAAATCCGTAGTAGACTACATTTGTGTTCCATACGAGGAATTAATTTGTGTTCCATACGAGGAATTAGACTATGTTAGTGACTTTAAAATATTACCTATTACAAGTATAATAAATGGTACCGCTCACATTCCTGAAAGCATCCCTGATCATTCTCTGCTATATTGTGATTTTAAAACTTCATTGAACTTGGATATAGAGACGAATGCTAACAAAGTGTCTCCTAAATTTAACATTAAATCAATGCCGCATGATTTTCTATCGTCCGCAGAAATAAGACGGGATGTTATGCAAACTATAGCGCGAATAGAAAATTATATCATAGCAAAAAAAGACACACAGCACGCTTACAATGAATTCAAACTTTGATTAAAACTGAAATGATAAACAAACTATCCACGCATAAAAGCCATGCAGGCACCAAACGTAGGAAATGTAAGCCCTATTGGAATGAGGAATTGGGGAGCCTTTGGAAAAAAGTATGTGAAACGAGAAAAATATGGCTGCGTTTTACTGATTATAGCAGCAAAAAGCAAACATTAAAGGAAGATAATTGTCATCACCGAAAAACATTTGACAGACTGAATAGAAAGTATAAGCGACAGTATCAATTACAACAACAGCAAAAGCTAGAAGACAAATTAAGTAACATGAATCAAAAAGAGTTTTGGAAGTCGATCGGGAAAATCAGTGATGCGAACGATAGGAAACGAGCGATTCCATTAGCAGTTGTTGATAGTTGTGGGAATGTGACGAATGACAAAAGTAATGTTTTAAACATCTGGAAGAATGACTTTGAAACTTTATTTAAACGTAACGAAGATATAAATGAGCATTTAGACATAACACTATGTAATACGGAAATAGATGTGACATGTTTAAACGAATCAATTTCTAGAGAGGAAGTCGTAAAAGCCGTTATTCATGCTTAACTTCGTAAAGCAGCAGGAATAGATGATATTCATACTGAGGTCCTGAAAAATGAAGCAGCAATTGATTTACTTTTTAAAATTATAAGCGGATGCTTCAACTTAGGAAGGGTACCCTCTCAATGGAACAGTGGAATTATCAATCCGATACTTAAGCCAGGAGCAGATGACGACAGACAACCTTTAAACTATCGTGGGATAACTCTGATTTCCGTTCCTTGCAAAATATATTGCTACATATTAAATCAACGTTTAAGTCTTTGGCTTGATCAATACATGAATGTATATGGTTGAGAGGTGGGGATCTCATTCGTTTCAAAGTTATCAAACAGGAGGGGGTAGAGTGCCCCAAAGGACTCCACATACATATAATTTGCTTACATTCAGGTATCATATAATCTAGTGTATGTGTAAAATAAGAAACTTCCAGCTATTTTAACTGACCCATCAAAATTGAGAAAAAAATACCCATTTAGTTATATGTTTACACTTTAAAAGCATCTAACTTGCTTTACCAACATTTATTACTGATAAAGAAAATTCATACTGTCACCAGGACCATATATATTTATAGATTATTGTTGATCATCTCAACGAGATTGATTTTCTCGCTTGAGCTGGTACAGCAAAAGTGAGAAAAGCAAACGAGTTGAGATGACCGTTGATAATCTGTTTATCGCTATTTTACCTATGACGACGTTGTCAATTTCATGTCAATTTCGTTAGCAACGCCACGTGGCCTCCTTAGTTTCTAGCTGTAGAAGATAGCAGGACAAAAAAGAATGTGTCCACAGTACACGGATGCCCCACTCGCACTATCATTTTCTATGTTTAGTGGACCGTGAAATTAGAATAAATTCTCTAATTTGGCATTAAAATTAGAAAGATCATATCATAGGGCACATGTATACTAAGTTTCAAGTTGATTGGAATTCAACTCCATCAAAAACTACCTTGACCAAAAACTTTAACCTGAAGCGGGACAGACGGACGAACGAACGAACGTTCAGACGAACGAACGGACAGACAGACAGACAGATGAACGGAGGCACAGACCAGAAAACAGAATGCCCCTCTACTATCGTAGGTGGGGCATAAAAATGTACCCTAATCTGGAAGGAAAGCCAGGAGTAAATTAATATGCGCCTTGACACTAGGCGCATAAAAACACCAAAGTGAAAGGTATTTTGAAAAGTCCATAAAACCTGATGAAAAGTGAATTGCCAAAAAATCCATAAAGAAATATAATCTGCCAAGTTGCCAACACTTATACAGCTGCATACCCAAAATGATATTTATTCTTCCTAAACTGAACTGTTGAAGGCTGACCAGTGACCTTAAGTCGTTAATTTCTGTGTCATTTGGTCTCTTGTGTCTCATTGGCAATCATACCAGATGTTCTTTTTTATATGATCACAAATTTTAAACAATTGTTCAAACTTTTGAGACAAATTTCAGGAGACAATAAAATTGAAATGAAAACTTCCAAGTTTATAGAAACAAAATTTATTTTGGTTGATCTTAACATTCAAAGACTTAATATTTAAGTACAAGGGCAGTGAATAAATTACCTTTATCTTAAATCCTCATGATTATACTTATATCATGAGCATTTCTAATGATATTCAGAGAATGCAAAATTAAGGAAGATGGAAAGAAAGACATCCATATCAATAAAACAAAATGTGCCTTTCTTAATTAACAATTGGGAATAAATCCATTATGGTTTAACAATTCTAATATGTTAAATGATAGATAGAACAAAAACTTTCTGTAAAAACCACAATATAACTTTTTGTCATCATTATTGAAGATGTTTGCTATTATAATGAAACATTTTAAAATAACTCCAATCAAAATTAAAACTGAGTTCAATTTTGTAGTAATTACATTCATTGCAAAGTTTTAAAAGAACCTAACTAGAACTAATGAACTAAAATCTTGTCTGCTGCCAAATAAGGTATTATTTAAGGCTATGAACCCGGATATGTATTGAGGTCAATTTCAAAGGAGACCTTTGATGAATATTCAGCTACATGTACATAATATATTCAAATAAAGTTCAAGATTTTCTAAATACAGATAAATATTTCTGAAAAAAATAATTTGACTATTGGAGCATGGAATTGAGTTCAAATCAACATGCCAGATTACAACAACAAATGGACAAATACTCTGCAAAACCCCAATCACATTCTAAATATATTTATCTACCATGTAGAGTTAGACCTAACCATGAAAACTTTAACTGTTTATGTTAGAATGAAAATAAGGTCAAGGTCATGTGACAATAACTTGTTAACAAGCTTTAGACATGAGCATCCTCCTTTAATACTATTTTTATGAATAATTTTAAAATTTGGAATGAAATATTAATATGATTAAAGAATTTTGCAATATTGTTAATACAGCTGGAATAACAGCATGTACATTTTACCAATCAAGACTTTCATTGTATGCAAAAGAAACATGATTTTCTCATTCCATACTGTTCCTATGATGCAGACTAAATCAATCACTTTATAATTTTACTTTAAAAAATTACAGTAATGCAAACTGGAATATAAAATTCAAAAGTATTTCAACCCTAATTGCTTTTTTTCTTCAAAATAATCAATGGTATTAAATAAATAAATAAATAGCATAAACAGTAAATAAAATTATCAACAGCTTTCTGTTGTACATGTATAACATGATTATAACAGAAATTTTCATTGCACTTAGTCTGCATTACATGCAGAGGGTCCATAAATCTCACATACTGGAAACTGTTGTATGTGAATTCACTTATATCTTCCTTTAACAACCTAGATCAGCATCAGCTTTTGTACAGTTTGGTTAGAAATTTATCTACATTCAATTTCTTTAGGTCAACTGGTGTCTTCAACTGCAAAACAGAGCAAAAATGCTTACAACATGAACATTTAAAGCTAGTTTAAAATATTTGTTTGAGACTCATGTATAATTTATGATTGATTCATTTGCAGAATCATGTTTACACTTTTGTACTGTATGTGTTGAATTTTAACATAAAGACTGACTAAATGTTGTTTGCCTGACATTGAATGAAATGATAAACTGCATATAAATTAATACTGAAAATATAAACAAATATCCATTTTTACCATAGTTTCACTTAAAATATATTTTTTTTGGGGTATTACTAATAATATCACTATTATCATGATTATCAAAAACAAGGCTTGTTTGTTATAACTAGAGTGTGTCTTTAAATAAAAGTTCTTACAATATGCCAAGTATTTTATCTCTTATTATTGGTCAAAGGAGATGTACTATTTGTAACAATTTTCATCTTTAAAATCTTTGCAAATCATTACAGAAAACCTATCAACTGTCCCAGTTATCATCAAAGATAATTTTTTTAGTTTTCCTGTTTCAATGTGTGCATGATTTTGTGGCATATTTATTCTTTCGGTCTCAAACACATATTCTCATACAAAATTTTAGCCTACTTTTCTACCATGTCTTCTTTATACTCATTTGTAGACATTTTCCCGTGTAAGCTGTTTCACAGCATTTCTTCACTAACAGCTAATAAAGACAAGAGTGCACACGCTGAAATGTCTCGCCTTCTTTACTAATTATTGATATTATGTTGATAGTCCTAAGTATAAAACTTTATTAAAAACTGTCACATAAACTTAGCATTAACCAAGATAACTAAACAAAGACCAATGAACCATGAAAATGAGGTCAAGGTCAGATGAACCATGCCAGGCAGACATGTACAGCTAACAATGCTTCCATACAACAAATATAGTTGACCTATTACTTATAGTTTAAGAAAAATAGACCAAAACACAAAAACTTAACACTGAGCAATGAACCGTGAAAATGAGGTCGAGGTCAAATAAAACCTGCGGGACTGACATATAGATCATAAAATATTTCCATACACCAAATATAGTTGACCTATGGCATATAGTATTAGATAAAAAGACCAAAACTCAAAAACTTAACTTTGACCACTCAACCATGAAAATGAGCTCAAGGTCAGATGACATCTGCCCGCTAGACATGTACATCTTACAATCATTCCATACAACAAATATAGTAGATCTATTGCATAAAGTATGAGAAAAACAGACCAAAACACAAAAACTTAACTATAACCACTGAACCATGAAAATGAGGTCAAGGTCAGATGACACCTGCCAGTTGGACATGTACACCTTACAGTCCTTCCATACACCGAATATACTAGACCTATTGCTTATAGTATCTGAGATATGGACTTGACCACCAAAACTTAACCTTGTTCACTTATCCATGAAATGAGGTCAAGGTCAAGTGAAAACTGTCTGACGGGCATGAGGACCTTGCAAGGTACGCATATACCAAATATAATTATCCTATTACTTATGATAAGAGAGAATTCAACATTACAAAAAATCTGAACTTTTTTTTCAAGTGGTCACTGAACCATGAAAATGAGGTCAAGGACTTTTGACATGTGACTGACGGAAACTTCGTAACATGAGGCATCTATATACAAAGTATGAAGCATCCAGGTCTTCCACCCTCTAAAATATAAAGCTTTTTAAAAGTTAGCTAACGGCACCGCCGTAGCCACCACCGTAGCCGCCGCTGCCGGATCACTATCCCTATGTCGAGCTTTCTGCAACAAAAGTTGCAGGCTCGACAAAAACTGTATGAAATGTGTGTTAAAATAACTAAATATCTAAACTTTCCATTGTTTATTAGTACTTTCAGGTATCTAATGTTTCAAACAGTATGACAATATTGGTATTTTTAATTGATAAAAATATTTACCTTTCTTGATTTAGGTTTTGATTCTGTATCCTGTAAAAAATAATATATATTATGTAGATGTAGACATGACACCTTAGTTTCTTTAATTCAGATTCATTATAATTTTTTATGAGATTAAGACATACTGAAAATAAGCTTCAATTATTTTAAAATTACCATGCATGATTATACTTTTGAAAACCTGTAGACCAAGTCTTGCGTATATTGAAACAATTATCAACAATGAATCTTGAGAGTAAATTAGCACATGAAATTCAAACAGAATCTTTAGTCACAAAAATGTTTTAAGCCATTTAACTGTTTATGGAATCATCAGTTTTCAGCATATTCAGCAACTTTCAAGTTAGATGAAAAAACATTATTACTTTGCAGGTCTGATACTTTCACATGTTATTAACCTGTTATCCACAGAAAGTTAATTATGCACCTTTCTTATACTGTTAATTAATTATTACTTATTGGATACCAATTTTCATGGATTTTGTGGCTATGGGTGAACCATAAAATTAAATGTTCAACAATGACAAATTTTCGAAAGGCTCCTATGCAGACATCAGCAAAACCATGAAATCAATATCCACGAACATATATAAGTTTTCCTCCATCCATGAAAAATTGGTAACGACAACAATAAATGAATACACAGTAGTCCTTATCTTGTTATATATATTTTTTAAAGGGAGAAATTCATAATTACCATTTTATTATCGTCTGATTCTTCCCTTGGTCTCTTGCTACCAATCTTCATTCTATCACAGTTTCCATCTTCCTGTATGTCTGTTAGGTTTCTCTTCACTTTATCAACAAGCTGTGGAGATTTACCACAACTTTGAGCCGTGGAACCTAATCTTGGACTTCGTCTTAAATTTGTGAATTCACTAAGTGTTTTTTTGGGTGTTCTTTTAGTCTTTGAAACCTTTTCTGAAGCCTCAGTATTTTTTTGTTCATTAGTAGATACAAAGTAAAGACCACTACCACATTTCATAGAAGCTGTTATCCTTTTCTTTGGAGGAGTCATTATATATTTACCAGTCAACTGAGTATTTTTGCTAGAACTACAAATAGTTTCCGTTTCTCCATGTGATTTAAATGTCACTGGTTTTGAGGTAATTTGGCTCGATACTGGATCCTTGTTTGATATTGTTTTGTTGGGTGAATTCTCATCTACCAATGTTCTTTTTTCGTGTACTGTTACATTTGGGGAATTCACAAGCGTAGTGTCACTTACATCACCAGAAATATTCTTCCATGGATTTTCCCAATCGCCTTCAACATCAATATCTGAACTACCAGTTGACAATTCATTGTCGCTACATTGTGAATTGACCAATTTTTCAACAGCTGTTGTTTTACATCCAGATTTATTCATCATGTTCATGTCTGCCCTTTTAGCCATAGTGTTAATTTGTTCAACCTCTGAAGAACAAGTGTCATTTGAACTGTCTTTTGTAAGATGTATATCATAGAAGATTGGCATTAAAGGTGAACCATCAATATTGCCAGTACCAACTGAGGGCTTTGGTGTAATATTTCTTAATTTACCAGGACTAAATGCTTTTGAAGATGAGGTAGTTTTCCGATCAACAGAATTTTTCAAATTAATATGAGTATTCAGTGGTTTCCCTAAAAATTTGTCATTCTTTGGATTTAAACCAAATTGACCAATAAATTTCTGGCAAGAAGGAGAAACATTAAATCCTTGATAATCACTGGCTAACTGTTCAACAGGTGTTCTTGCACGAATGGGCAATTCATTATGTAAATGTCCTTGCATTGGAATTTGTGACTGAACAGAAGCCTGACTTTCGGTTTGTACTTGTCTATCACCAAAACTCTGTGAAGAGTTCCTACTTTTAGTTTGAACTGGTCTTACGTTCAAATTTTGCGATGAGTTCTGGTTCTGTCCATCTTTCAGTGGTATTTGAATAATAATATCTGTACTGTGTGGTCTTACATTCATGACTTGTCCATTGTTCATGTGAACATTTCCGCAAGCATCTGGGATCAAATCATCATCAGTTGAAATAAAATTGTTCACTTTGTCTCCCTGTACAATTGTAACATTTTCTTGTTGTTTTCTCTGAAATCCAGCACTATTCCCATCTTCACTTTCAGTTTCACTTAATGGTCTATAAATAGATATGTCTTTTTGACCAATATTCAAACCAGAAATGGCACTAAAATTTACACTTTTGGTTTCACTTACAGGTCTATAAATAGATGTGTCTTTTGTCACACTAGAAATGGCACTTAAATTTACAACACTAGAAGGTCCCATTGGCTCATCAGCAGTTCTTTTACTAGACTTGATTTTTGGAGTTAGGATATCTCTTGTTGGATAAATTCTGGCGTCATTTTCAGTCTCATTTCCAGAATCAATTGCAATGACATCAGGTATTATCTGTTTCATAACCATTGCAGATTTTGTTGGTTTCTTTCCCCTTTTAGACTGAGTTACATTTTGTTTCTGTTTTCTTTGTTTCTGTTTGCCATTGTTTACAGATAAAGGACTAGAATTAGACTTAGAATTAAAATCCAAAGGTCTTATGTGTACATTTTGTGATCCAACAAAATCTGATATCGGTGTTGCTGTGTAAATGGCTTGGACCGGTGGGCTGTTCGGAATACCATTTAAATTAGGAGTAGTAATATGCTGAACTATGTTCATCCTATCACCTGAAACTTGTTTGACTGGTGATTCTAAATAATCAGAATTCGGTGTATAAATTATATTATCAAATTTAGATGGCGGTGTTCTTGCATGCATTACATCTGTACTGGCTTTTAGTATCTGTCCCATTTCATTTTCATCTGCAACATGTTCCGTTACCCTTTGAACAGTTGGTGTCAAAACTATGGGTTCATTAAGCATAAAATTGTCATTACTATTTCCATCCAATGTTGGCATTGAAAGAATTGGAGCTATTGGTAGTGGCGATATTGTTCTTTTATTCATACGAATTTTGGAAGATTTACCATTAGGTGCTAAATTTTTGGAACTAGTAGGAACATTCTCTGGAATTATTACTGTATTCGTGCATTCAGAAAAATGTGTATTCATTTTAAGAACACGACCTAAACATGATGGTCCAAGTTTTATAATCCCTGAAGGTGTCTTTTCTTCAATAGGGCTAGTATTTTTCAGTGGCACATGTCTGAAGTCCTTAGAAGTTGGTGAAATACTACATAGAAAGGTTTGTGGTTCAGATTGTGAGGTTTGTTTATTGGCATCAGATTTCTTTCGATTAGATGAAGGTGTTTTTCTTGAATTATTCCCAGACTTTGCTGAAGGAGTTCTTATAGGAGTCCCACCTTTATTTCTCCCTGTAGGAGTCGGTGTGATTCCTGTAGGAATTTCATTTATCTTCTCTTGTACACAATCCTTTTTTACTTTCTCTGGGGATGCAATCTTTATCAATGCTGATAAATCTAAAAATATACAGATAATAAAGTGTCTGTTCGTTATGTATACAAAGAACAAACATATCTATTTTGTATTGCATTTAATCCATACGATAGCTATTTTTTGTATGTATAATATCCAATTATGGAATTTTTATTTAATTGTTTCCTGTCATATGCTCATGCTTTTAATATAAAAATATAGAGGAGAAATTAATAACATGTGAAGTAATATAGAAACAAAATCCTTTCAACAGATCGAAAGTCCACCTTGTTATGTAAACTCAATTGATAAAAAAAATGTTGTGTTGTCAGTTTTTTGACCTGGTCTTTTCTTTTACTTACATTGCTTTTGAAACTGATCTACTGCCAAAAAAAATCTTATTTAAAACCATCCAAACCAGATCTATTTTTGTGTGTTAATTTTTCTTGATTTCAATGTGTACTTCCAGTGAAATCTAATGATCAATCATTTATCTTAATTTAGAGAGATGAAAATATATTGAGATAACTGACCAAAAAAGTATGAATGTTCCACATCATCATCATACATGGTACCCAGAGAAGGCACTTTCAAAATTTGGATACCACCTATAGTATAGATACAAATTTTGAATTTCACTTTTTTAACACATGAATGGGATAATGTACTGAATTTCACAGTTGTCCAGAATTGAGGAACAGAAAAGTATGATGCAAAAAGGTAATTGACTTTGTTTACCAAAATAATCACTTTTACATTGTTTCCATGTCAAACATCAAAGATCAAGAAAATAATCCTTAATATTGTGCTTATTATTATCTCCCCTGAAAAATTGGTCCTGGTTGTTCAATGTATCCAAAATTCTCCCAACTGGGGTTTTATTTTCTTAGTCCAATTGTTTATGTACATTGTTATATGAAATTTTCCAATTACATCGATTTCTACTATAAACCAATTTTCCTTACTGTTATTCATTTACTGTAAACCAACTTATTTTCCACTAAATTATTTCACATTTCTAGACAACCTTGGGATATTTCATTTACCCAATTTTCGAAACTTTATTAAGTAGAGCTCTATTTAAGGAAATACATAATTAAAGCATATTCATAACGTTTTACAGTTTCTGTTTGTTTTCTTATTGTAGAAGTCAAAAAAATAAATTTCTATAGAATATTTGTTGGTTTTAATACAATATAATAATGAGAAAAAAATAATGCGAACATGTCAGGGGCTTCAATTTACCATTTCTGAACTTGCATAGTGTATAATTTACCTGAAGACCATTTAGAAGCTGGTGTAGTTATTAAAGGTGATGGTTTAGTCCCTTTGTTGTCATTCTTGGGCTTGAGAGGATTACATCTAATCTGTGGTCTGGGTGTAAGCTTTTTTTCTTTTGGTTTACCAGCTATTGGGGATCTGGTGTCCTTACTTTTAGCTGTGCTGTTTTTGGAATCTTTCTTCACAGGTATTTCAATTGCATTTTTTGAAGATGGTGATGACTTTTTACTATTTTTTGGAGACTTTTTGGTTTTATTAGATTCTGACAAGACCAAATGCTGTGATGGTAATTCTACTTCAGATTCTGCATTAGGTATAGATGCCAAGTCTTCTTTTTGTTGACAGTCCTTTTTACTTTTTGATTTGGAAGACTTTTTTTGTGATTTGGGTGATATTTTTTGGTTATTTCTATTAGATGGTGTCTTTGGGGATACTCTCTTGTTCTTCCTCAGTGATCTGGTATTACCATTTGTTTGTCTTTCATTGGCTTCTTCCTGAAACAAAAGATCAAGAATGGTAACAAATAGAAAATTTATTGAACATGTAAAATTCAATCTAAAATACAGTAATCCCACTGTCTATGATCATTTCCCCCAAGGAATAGATATATTTGTTACAACTGTACAGAAGTGAAAAATCACCTTGATCTACATTATCTATAAAGTAGAAACTCACTTGGACTTCTAATCCATTCAAACCTCACCCTTAAGCTTAATAATCAGGTAGATGTATTTTGGTGCTATTGGTTCATTGGATGTCTGTCTAACTGATGTTTTCCCCATATCATTCACATTAAATATATATTCAAGATTGGAAAAAAAAATGTATCTTTTCAGCTTTTTTGTGTAGTTTTGTGCAAATGTTATTTGTTTTTAATTATCATAAATAATTTAAAAATATTAAATGAAAAGATTCATTACATTTTATATCATTATTTTTTCTAAATTTCACCACAAATTCTGAACAAACCTGGCTTTTGGAAAGCTCTGACAGATTTTCTTCAAATGAAGAAAACAGCTGTTTAACATCTGATGGTAGTCCTTTAAATGTTTCAGTGGTATCTTCCATCTGTACCGTAAGAGGACTCGCCCTTTGTCCAACTGGTGTACTACTATTTTCTGTTGCTGCTACGCCCTTCACAAATGTTATATACGAAGTAGATTTTGATACTGGATTAGAACCTGTTGTCACCGGAATAGACTGGTTTGATGGTGTACAGATAGCGGAAGAAATGTTATTTGATGTCGGGCCAGTGTTGTATGACGGAGAACATATTATGCTTGCAGATGGCAATGAGTAATTTGATGCTGATGATACCAGATTTTGATCAGAAGTCAATGATACAGAGGATGTTAAACATTTTGATGATCCAGACTGGCTGACTACTTCTGGATCTATTGACTCTTGGTTTAACATGGTTGATAATGATGGTTGTAAACACACAACAGATCCAGATGTTGATGTAACAGAAGTTGACTGAGATGATAATTCAAGTCTAGAAGATGATGATATTGTCACTGTTGGTGTAATACTTGATGATGTTGAAGTGTGAACAATTGAAGAAGTCATATTTGAAATAACAGAAAAATCTGTTGGAGTATTTAAAGTTCTTGTGTGAACAGATGAATAGCTTTGTAAAACTGCATTTATTGAATCCTCACTCACATATTTATTCTCAAAGCTTTTCTCAAACCGTGTTTTAGTAGTCACAATAGGAAATGATGGTGCAAAGTCACATTCCGCACTATTTATAGGTTTAAATGCAGAATTTATAGTTGTATTATCACATGTAAGATAATTTGCAGTAGTCACTGCTAATGAAGGTGAGACAGTGGACACCATACTATGGACCTCATCTTGTTTATTATCTGATGAACAGGAACCAGCTCTGGAATCTGAAATTTAATAAAAATACTCAACTTTATATAAGTTTTAAGGTATAAATGACCTAACAGTCTGCAATCTAACTTCTTTTTAAAAAGTCTTATACAAATATTTTGACATTACATCTATTTATCATTCAAAAAATGAAAATTAAAAAAAATCTACTGATTGAAATGACATAGCTGCTAACCAGCTCCATCATATGGTCTCTGGTTGGAATTTGTTTCATTAGCTATCATACCATATTCTCTTATTAACCATCAAATGTAGTTATTACTAATTATAAATGAGAAACTATGAATTGTTGTCACCAGTACTAAAACATTTACATCATGATCCCATTATTTAAGACATGTATCTTTTTTTACAAATTCTAAGTCAGTTCAGGAATATATGATCAATAATAAGTGTCCTCACTGATCATTATTATCATAAACTATATGAAAAGATTTTCAACCTTTAATAGCAAGCATTAAAAAGGTTGATGCCTGTGTTCATTGAAACCTGAAGTGATGTCTTTAATCTGAATGGACTGCAAAACTATAAACATAATTTTATAAGCTTTTTTGTTCTAACAATTAGATCATTATTGTTTCTGAAAGGCTGATTATAAGAATACCCCTATTCTGTCAGTTGAATAACTTTGATTTAATTGTTCATCATCACCTGTGTACATGCACCAGCTTTTTATTCATGTGGCAAACGTTTCAAATGCTGTTTTTTTTTTTATTTGCTTACTGTCTGCTTCTTTTGACTATTGTATCAATTATTATTTACCTTCATGAAATAGTTTGAACAATGAATCAAACACAGCGTCTCCTTTGGTCATATCAATAACATCATTAATCTGGTCACCAGTCATCTGGGTTTCCTGAAAAAATATCAACATGTATATCATGTATATATTAGTTTGCTTTATAGAACATATTATATGGGGACAGTTTAAAGGCTGACGAGGACAACATGCAAATATTTCATAAAGTTTCTGAATACATAAATAAAACAAAATGTTTTGAAAGTTGATCTTGTAAATATATGTTTATATTATACATAAAAATATAATGTAAAATTGAGTGAATTGCCAGGCGTAATTGACTATAATCGGACATGTTTGTTGGTTCCAGTGACTGTCTATCAGGAAGGTATATTAGCATGATTAGAATTCGACTTTCATTTTTTTACATTTTTTTTTGTTTTCATTTTTCATTTTTTATATTTATTTTATTTGTTTGTTGTATTTTTTTGTGTGTGTGTATTTATTCAATTTATCATTTGCTACCTTAAACGGAATAAACTGTTGGCACTTAATATTGTTTGTTAAATAGATATTTTTTTTTAGGAAGACAGATTAATATAAATTTTCCAAACTTGTTTCCTAATCCCATATTTGAACTTTATGTAATTTTGTAATATTTTATCTTGTAACTTTCACAAATAAACACTGTTTAAACCAAAGAAAATATTGTTTTGTAAATGTATCTTCTTATAATTTTGTAAGGATTTTTTTTAGATAAAACTATTCTTTAGACAATAACAACATGGAAACCAATTCATATTGACAGAAAGTAATATCAAATGTATTTTTGGAGAGGCTGAAACTATGAATTATTGTTTTCTTGATGCATTACATAATTGTGAGAAAAAAAAAAGTTGTTACTCCCCCTGAATGAAATAAAAACACAAAATTACCTCCCATGTTCAAATCACAAATCCTTTGATTTGTTAGTTAAATTATAACTCAGTCTAGTGTTTTTTTTGGATGCTAGGTAAAGAAAGCATTTATTTGTTGAGAATCTTACTGGCATATACTATTGCCCTTATTTAATTGTCTCAAATACAAAAGTAGGTTCAGATGACTTCTGAGTACTGTAAATTCAGATATGAATGCTAGGTTTTTATTATTAAGGCAAATACTGCTACTGGGTGAGTATCACAATAATAAGAACTCACATTCTTATATCTGATACATATATATGTATGCAGGTTTTCCTGACATCACAATAATTAATCTCCCATTTTTGTCCATTTTTCAAAAATTGCTATAATAAATGCACGCAATAATTTCTGAATTTTGTAAATTGTAATTTGATTAATTGCTCTCTCCCTGATGTATACCAAACTTCTCTCTTTCTTGATACATACATGTGGATCTAATATATCTTCCAAACTAGTTGATGGTTTAGGTGTTCCAGCTCCTGATTTCTGACTAGTATCTTGCATTAAAATGACGTCCGACAGATTCTGTGATTTACTTAGGTCAGAACAGTTGATTGTCTTGTTTATATTTTCTGCTAACTTCTCATGTAGTAAAGGGTTGTTCAATAATTGTTCTAGAAATTGCTGCAAAAATATACAGAAAATATTGTAAAAGTATAATATAATTCAACAAAAAGAACACAAAAATGTCGGAGACCAAAAATTCATGAAATAAATAGATTTCATCATGAATCAGCCCTATCAGAACACATTCCTTAGAAAACTCTTACTCTTCATATCATCACAATCTGAAATTATTCATCATAATTAATATTGTTTATATATATACTTTCAAATCTAATCAAGTTTTATTTGAAATACAATGTTTACATAGAGATTTGGCTAATTGTCTCCCCTGTTCTGGAATTTCAGGCACCACAAACACCAGGTCTTGCTATTTTTGCAGGTGAAACAAAGAGTTGAAGGGGAAAACATGTGTACTGTGGAGTTTTAATGTATTTGACATCTTTACAGTCTTCTATCAATTCTGGATGTTTCAGCCAATACATTTAATATTGTGGTATGATCTTTGATGATTTAAAGTTGCTGATTTTAAACGGGCATTAGCTGTCAAATTCATGTTCACCGATGTAACTCAAATGCTCATATTTGATATATAACAATGTAAAACATTAATCCGAACTATTAAAAGTCTAAAATAAACAATTAACTGGGCATGATAATTCACATGAATACAAATTCAATCAATGAGGTTGAATTATTCACTTGCAAGTGAATAATTCATCATCAATGTTTCTTAACTTATTTTGACAAAATTGAACCATGCTAGCTGCTAAAAGAAAATTATTATTTCACTATTTTACTTTCATTAATGATTGAACAAAATAAAACATATTAGATTTTTTATTTATCTCATAGCTAGTGCCCCTTTAATTATAATTTAACTTGTTAGTATTTCAAATGACAAGTCAGATTTTTAGAAAGTCAATTACATATAGCTACTACTTGATAGGCATTTAGGCTCTTCAGGGATTTCTGTTTCCTCTCAATTATTCATTATCAATCAAATTCAAACTATATATTACTCTATTTTGAAATTTTATTTGGATTTTTTTTTTTTATCATTGTAATTTTGAAAACAAAGTTAGCACGCTTGTGAATAAAAAATTGAGAATCAAAAAACTAAATATAGGAAAGAAGCATTGGTTCAGTTTGAACTATAGTATACTTCTTTCTTTCCTTTATTTAATGTGTTTTTTTTTAAATTCTAAATGACAAATTCTGACATTGTTAAATTGAATGTTTTCAAATTTACATAATGCAAATAAACCTACCGTGGGAAATGAATCATGCAGGGATCCATCATTGCTATTACTACTGTCATTCAGATGTGGTAAACTCGATCTTCTCTCTGTTATTTTATCTCCATGGGATTTTCTTTTAGGTGGTCTGAAATATGTTTGATTATAAGAGATAAATTACAGGTATTTTTTAGACATATTTCAAACAAGTGATCTAGATCTTGTCATATTTCATATGTTAAATTCAGTATTTGTAATATTGTTAACAGTGTTGCCTGCGTTACAATAAGTGGAGTTGTGTTTATACTTAAGACTAAACAATATTTTTTATAATAATTATTTTAGTTTTAAAGAAGTATTTACATAAAAAGCATGTAAAGGTTTAATTACACTCATGAAGAAGTGTCTTGGGAGGAACAATTTTTACAAGTCAAAATAATCCCTAACAGAATTAATTCAAAATCTATCAAAACTCTAAAGATTTGGGCAAATTAGGGGAAAACATCTACCAAACAATCATTCATAAGCAGATTTTCATTACATACATTTTATAGACAAGATGGAAATGCTGATAAAAAGTACTTATCTTTTAGAAAATTGATTTTTTAGTAAGCATAAACAAACCTTTTTCTTCTGGGAGACTTTCCCTGCCCTTGTAGTCCATATTCTCTGATTTTTTTCCCTGGAGTTTTCATTATTGGTAAGTCATTAGGAGGCACAACTTTCCTAGGAGTAACTGGAACTGCTGTTTCAGCATGTTCTGTTTGAACATCTGGAAGTCTAACTACAACAATATCTTCTGTGGCCTCCTGAACTTGACTGTTTCTAAACAAGACAATATCTGTTGTTCTGTTTTCACTGACTGTATCATTTGGCTTACTACTTGCAACTAAAACAGAAAATATCCAGAATTTTTGTTTAGAGAAATTGAAAAAAACAACCAAGATAAAGAATGGAAAAATAAATGAATATATATATTTTTTTCTAACATGTTAAGAGCAGTTCGAGTTCATGTGTATTTAGTTTAAATTGTTGATTAAAAAGTACCTATAAAAAAGGCTCATTTTGAAAAAATCTCATTGCTGATAAATGTACATTTTTTGTACTACAGATACATGTACATACATGTGAATATACATGATTTTCTATTTTCAATTCAAGATTTCTCAGTCATTGTACTTTTGTTCATCATGTCCATAGTAGATATCTTTTGTTTTATCACCCAAAAATATGATTAAGTATTTTTCCAATTTATCACAGTAACAACTGGTAATCATGGTAATATTGTATCATGTGTTTTTATAGCAGCTTGATTGATGGAAACCTTAACTACAGTCGCAAATGTTCATTACATACATTTGAAGAACAATCACATCTTACTGTTACCATATTGTAAAATTTATTTTTGAAGATGCAAACCGAAAAGCACGATTGATTGATTATGGCGGACCGTCAACTCCTTCATATAAAATCTGACGCTGAAAATACAATTTTATCCAAAACTCTTTATCATCAAATATCTAACTAAAAAATACATATAAAAACTTGTTCAAAATACAATAATTATACTTCCATACCACTAATATCTCTGTTATTTAGTGTCTGTAGTGGAGAGGGAGGCACGTCTGTGTTCGTTCTTTCCGTTGACAAGCTTCCTCTGTTTAATTTATCACAGACAGGTATTGTAATGCCACTTGTTAACAAATTCTCACAAGCTAGAGTCAAATTTTCTCCACCAGTTTTATCACAAACTATCAATATTTCTGCATCATTAACATTTAAGGCAATTTGGTTGGCTTTGTTTATTGAATCGTTAGTAGTCAAATTCTCCTTACTTCCTACATCACACACTGAATGATTATTCTGGTTTCCTGTTTCACATGGTACTAAATTCTCATTACTTGTTCTATCACAGACTGAGTTTTGCATTACTTCCCTTGAAATATCTTTTTCTATACATGTATCAACATTGTTACTTAATGATTGAGGTAAGGGAGATAACTGAGTATCACATTCCATATCATTATGGAAACCAGCTTCATTATCATCATCAACATGACTTGATAGATTGTCTTTTTCTGATGGCACACAATTTATCTGTACAGTATTTATTATTGTTGGAACTATTTCACTGCTTTTATGTACAACTTGATCACCTCCAATTCTACTTGAGGTGGTGAAGGTGCTATTGTTTGTGGGTAATATTTCATTTGTTGAATAATTGGAAGAAAGAGCAGACGGTGAAATAACAGGAAGTGATGTGTGACTAGGTTTTACAGTTTTTGAAGGACTTTTCAATATTATTATTTGAGTTCTATTACTACTTATTTGTTTTTCAAAGAATGGTTCAGGTTGAACTAATAATTTTTCATTTTGACCTTCATTTGTTTTACTAAACGTCTCTTTCGGAACTAATAATGTACTTATTGGTACAGGTATTCTTTCATTTGAACTTTCATTAGGCACAATTGTTCTATTTTGTGTAATTTTCTGTGACCTTTGAGAAGATGTCTTTAAGTCTGAGGCACTGACACCAGCTGTTCTACCACTGTCCCCTTTTTCGTTTACTCCATATTTTGCTATGACATTTGCCCTTCTTGTGCGTGAGGTTTGACTACACCCCTCAACTCGTAAATTTTTATTTAGCGTTGCTCTTTTCAAACAAGCAGTCACTGAATCAAGCTGATTCCATAATGCATTCAATCCAACTTTCTGATTGTTAACATCTATGAAAAAAATAAGATTTTTTTTAACATCCCAGTATGTGTATTATTACAAAATATATATGTATCTAACAGAAGGAGAGTGAAAAAGAATCAGAATTGTTCATTACAGTCACAAATTTAGAACAATATATATGCCAAAACAATATGTCTCACTAGCATTATGACTAGTACTGTTACCACACTTTTTAGCTGTAAATGATGGATTATTGGCTTAATATCAAATTCTAATATTAAGGTGGTACCCAACACTTTTACTAAAATCAATTTGGCTCGTTTAATTTTCATAAAATGTTGTCAAATTATTTACTTTGACCCCTTAACAAAAATATAAAAATTTCAAAAAATTTGAACCAACCGTTTTGTCAGAAAAAATACACTGGTTATATAGCAATTTGACAAACACCAAATTTGATCATTGAGAAGCTTAATATTCCTTTTACAACACAACGTAATTAAAACGTTTAGCTGACGTTACAGAGTTATCTCCCTGTAGTGTTAGGTACCACCTTAAATGCTTCGTTTAGCTTTGTTAACAAACCCATGCAGCGATGATGATGCTAGAAATTCAATAAAATTTGTTTAGACATTATACATGTATTCTTGGTATTTTTGACATCGCTATTGCTCCGGCAAAAAATAATCATGAATATAATGCCTACCCATGTTAAAACTACAATAAAGTATAGCTTGCATCAATTATTTCTTAAATGTGAGAGGTTATTTTGTATGAAAATTTACAGCTGTTTAATTATACATTTGTACGTTAATACTCATGTATACACACAGCACTTACCAACTAAATAAAACTGAGCAAATTTCTCAATAATTTGTATAAGAGTAAATCCACTTATCGTCAGAGGATAATGTCTTCCTCTCTTCATCAAGGCCACATACTCTTGTAGATGAATGCATTCTTTCACAAAAGTTTTATATGTAGATGTGTATCCTTCACTTTCCAAAAAACCTACAAAAAATAACATTACTTTAACATGTTTAATCATGTTAATGCCTGTCTGGTTTTAAGCATTAGCATTCAAATGTTAATGCATACATGGCTTTACTTGAGAAAGATTGGAATGAGAGTCATACATGTAATGACTGTGTATGGCATGATTTTTAGGAATAAGACAAAAATAATAGGTGTGTTTCTGTTTGCATGCCACCAAAAAATAGCATCAGGTCATGATTTTTTCTTTTTCATCTCTTTATTTCAGGTTTATAGTTGCATTTTATATATTGTTTTTTCTAAATTTTTGCTTTGTATATAAAGGATCCAGTAGTGGTGCCAAGAGGCCAAATTGTCACTGTACTTTCAAACTTACCCAACTCATACATTCTACAAAAATCTACTTTAAAAACATGATCAGTAGAATAGAAATTCTAAATTATGAATAACAATAAATATATGAAGATAAGTATAACATGTATACATGGTATAAGCATGATAACTTAAGGTGGAATATAAAAATCAACGTAAATAAAAAAGAATATATTAAAACAGGAGTATTAGAACATATACTATGCTCATGTGATTTTGTTCTTGATTACAGAAATGAAATGTGGAGAGACATTATAAACATCAACCCAATCCAGTTTAGTGTCTATATGGACAGCCTATCGTCTCTAGAATTCACAGCCACTCTTCTATCCTGTGACACTATATACGAGCTTGATGACGACGAGAGTATTGTATTCTCAAAACTTTGTGTCCAGCATGTCTACAGCACATGTAAACATTTTTATCGATAAACTGCTGATCATTAGTGACAATCAAAATTGCTTAAATATGTGCCTTTGATACTTTGAACTGTCTAAATATATATTTTTTTTGTGTTTTGTTCTAATATGTATGTATGTTGTGATATAATCTCTGTATGAGAGGAAATAAAGTCAATAATAATAATAATATATGAAGATCTGTTAATATAATTGACAAGATTTAGGGTGAACATGGTGAATAACACTCTCAACAATACAACATGCTCAAGTCTTCTTAAATCATTGAACCTTTTCCGGGAGTGTTACTGTATCCCTTTCTGTGCTTTACAACTTTATATACATTTGTAGAGCACAGAAAGGTTTCATCACAGAACTCCAGATAAGCTGCATATTTGCGTGATTATGCAATTAAAATAATTGAAAACCCAATGCAAATGCCCATAGCAGTGAACTCTAAAACCCAATTCATGCAAAGGAAAACCCAATAATTTGTCAAAACCATGAGTTCTTAACGCTTTTATTCACTATTGTATGCGTTATTTACCCTTATCTATTACATAGTTGTCGCATAAATCTATTTTTGTAATATTGAAATCGGATTATCGGAAATGTACTTTCGTTCTAAAAATAGAGCGTTGAAAGGGTCCCTGTTGAAATGTTCTGTTGCTAAAAGGTACATGTGGTGATGAAAACATTTAGATCTTCTCTGTCTATATCCAATTAGCGTTTGTCATGTCGTCATAATTCTTTTCGTATTGCTCGGGATTTAATATTACACTAAGCAATGAATTAAAACGAAAGTAAATTTCCAGTAAAAATATTGAATAAAAGCATGTTTTTAGCTTCTTTTTGAGAGCGGAGGAATTATGATGATAACAAGACTCAGCTGGTTTAATCAGGAAGCCTCCCTTGAACGCACGGGGTAGTGCAATGGCGTGTCCAGGGCATGTTTGCATGCCTTAACAAGAAAAGGGTTAGAACTCGTCAGAACTAAACCAGTTGGAACATGAAAGGCCAAATCACTTATATGAAGTCAGCATCGGAAACCAAAAGTTCTAATAAGGGACAAAAAAACCCACATTTATGTTAATAAGATTAAACAAAAACACTGTTTATTTTTAGTTCAAGAGTATATATATAATATCTATTTCATTTTAGTTGAAGAGTGAACACACATATACATGTATTAGTTTTGATGTAAATGTAGCTTGCCATTTTTTTTTGTTTTAGGTCTATTGTTCTGCATGCCTAAGATACATGTAGTTGTCTTATTGGCAAGTGCAGTACAGCACTTTTAAAATGTTCACAAATAATACATAAAAATCTGAAAACTATAAGCCACACCTACATTTTGTACCCCCAAATAAACTGAATGGTGATCATGTGTACTCTAGAAAGGTAATTAGGTACTGTCCTATTAGTGTCACCAGGTAATATAAGTTATGGAAAATACAAAACTTTATGTTGAAACCAGACACAAATTAAACATACAATTGCTCGTCAGTATATAAACCAAATAAAACAGCTATCACATAGAAAAATATATTTTTGAACAAAACTCGGTACATTTTGACGGACCTGAATTTCCGGATAATGTAAAACAAAGGTTCCGGAAATTCGGGTCTGTCAAATTTTACCGAGTTTGGTGTAAAACTTATTTTATAATCTCCTAAAAATAAATCAGATAAACGTTTTAAAAAATGCAGTCGACATGTTCCCGCCTAAGATGGAATTGTTACTTATATTATTATTTCTGTAGGGATTAATTGGAAATATTTTGCACAAACAAACACATAAAAGGTAAGAATTTTTATATGCAATTTTTTTTAGCCTTCAATGAAAATTTGATGTCCAAATTGGGTCTCAAAGTCTAACCGAAAATGGCGGCTTCAGCATTATGACGTCGAAGTAAGGCATCAAAGAAAAAAAATATAATAGCCTTTCAAGACGTCATAATTATTTGGACTAGTATAAGTTATACCATTTTTATATTTGTAAACTCAAATGCAGAGCAGCCAAGTCTTACACACTTTTATGCTATTTGATGGTTACAATTTTGGCAAAATTATCTCAAGCATTAATTTGTTTTCAAATTTCATGAAAACTTGGCAGTATTCATCATGCTCATGGAAATCCAATTCAATTGGTGAAAAAATAACTTTCAGGTCTGACCTACCTCATGTAAAATTCAAGGGGACATATTTTCTTGGTTGTTAATTGCTTTAATGCGTTGCATCTTTTGTAACCTGAACAAAAATTATGTAAATTTGTTAACATGTTAAAAAAATATCACACAACTTATCAGGCCATGTGTTTATGCTTATTTTACGCACCTAATACTAATCTTGCTATTTCAGAAGGAAGGAAATGCGAAGTTGTTGTGTCCATTCTCAATATTGTTTCATTACAACCTAGGATAAAAGATATTTGATACGCATTTTTGATGTAAACTGTAGCTGTCACTTGTAAAAATGGCGGGCAATGTTGTTCGCCGAATTATGGCAATGTCGCAAAACTCAGAGAAATTCGTTGTTTTACCTTTCTATGAATGAATATAATAGTCTCAGTATCAGTCTGTAATAATAGCAAAATATTAAGATATTTATTATTGAAGCTATCAGAAGATCCTTCATTTAAAAAATCCAGTTAATGTCGTAAAGTAATCTTCTATAATTTGAGGTCAATATCTAGGCCGAAAGATTTTTTCCCCGTACATGTGAACTCTAGGTTAAAAAATGTAAATGTCACTTCAAATTAAAGGGAGGCACGGATATTCTGTAGAATTTTCTCCGTATTTTCAACATAGATTTGCATGTGCCTCATCACAATATTATGGAATTGCAGGCAAGCATTTTTTTTTTAAAAGGGGATCATAGATTTGTATAGTGTCACTATACATAATTTCATGCTTGCATCACAGCTGAAGATTGACCAATCAGATAATTAGATTATGTTTATCTATTTGAATATTGGAGTTGAAGCAGTGGCAAATACTCGGGTTTTACCATATATTGATACACAAACTTAAAACTCAATTTATTTTTTGTTGAATTATTAAAATTAAATTTGAGATCGTTTTTCAAATCTCCTTATCATATTAGACATGTCTTTTAAAAATCTTAGTGATATCTTTTACCGTTTGGTTTTAAATTGGAATTAAAAATTGTATTTTTCCATAGAGTTTGAGGTAAAATCCAGAGAATTTCACCTCCTAGAAATTTAAAATGCCAGGATGTTCGAAAATATGTATACAAATTCTTGGGGGATACATTGTGTGGCTCTTCTCCACGGTGTATAAAAGCCTTAACAGGATTCTACACGTACCTATACAGATACAGATGTGGATGGTACATCACTAAAACCGTAAAAATTCTTGGCAAATGATGATAACGTTAATTTTTGCTGTATTTTAAACGCTCTTAAGAGCCTTATGTTTGTATTGTTATATGTTAACTGAATCAAAATAAAACTTTCGTATTGGTATTCGTAAAATGTAAACTTTTTTTAAGACGATAAAATCTACTATTTTTGATGAATCACATTAAATTTTATCCCAACGATAATCTTTTCTTAAGACTTCTGACGAAACACAATAAGGATATTTAGACGAATCACTGTAAATTTTTAACCAATTTGAAGCTAACGGTAGCAGAAAATGACTGACTGTTTGACAACTGACTGACGGTAAAGGGCAGTCATAGTACCCTCATGATCATGATGATATATATTAGAGACACCAGAATACAAAAATAAAGTAAAAATTGTACAGAGGTGTGCTGCTCGTTATGTATGTCACAAACTATACTGTTTGTGGGCGTAAACATTTTACATAAGGGTACTTTTTGTGTCAACAGATTGACCTTAATCGGTCAGATTCAGGTGTTTGCTGTTCAACTCACATTCATGTACCTATTAACACCAGTAGCATGATAAGTCTTACATCCATGATAAAATATCTTCAATGGCCCTAACAATGCCTAACATTCTGAGCACAGCAATAATATTAAGTGGATTATGTTCAATATCACTTGTATTCAAGTCATCCATACTATAGACTCATTGCAATTCTCTTGGACAGTTACAAGTCATGCAAGTGGTAATTTTTTTCCAAAAACAATGTAAATACAATTGAAATTGTAGTGGCCTGCAAAACAGTTGAAACCTCTACAACATAAAATAACTTACTATATTTCAATGTACATATTTTGTTGAAACTTATTTTATTAATTAAATCCAAATTTGAAAATGTATCCTTTTTGCATTTGGCAGTAATATGATTAACAATTTAATAAATCGTCATGATAGTAGGTTCCAGAAACAAGCTGTTTACTTATCTCAACATTTTTGAAATATTTGCTTTAAATATAAAAATGGTATCAATTGAAGCCTGTATTGCTGCAGAGGCATCTGTGTTCCCCTTTTAGCTATCATTTTTTATTTTTCATTTTCTCCTGTCTAAACTTCAGGGAATGGTACACTCTTTATCATAGACCAGACCCCCAATGGACTGGTCCCTACTGTAGTATTTGACTGGAATGATGGACTGTTTGATGTGACCTGGGCAGAGAATAATGAAAATGTACTTGTAACTGCATCTGGTGATGGTGGAATTGTTGTGTGGGATACTTCACAACCCAGAGTAAGTTTACATTTGTCATCATGTACATGGCATTATTGAAACCTAAAAACAGAATTCTTCAATTCATAACCAAAAGTTATTATTGATATATATCGATAGTTGTTAATTTCCTGCATGTAATGAATTTTACAATGTACAATGTTCAAAGCTCTTTATTTCTAATTAAGGTATCCAAAGGCCAGGGGACACTATAATGGCAACACTACACAATGTGTTCTCGTTTATAACTCATTTAAATACATGGCATATAAACATGTACAAATTAACCCACATGGTTGTGGTGTAAAAACGTTTGAAACATGAACAAACTTAAAGGGGAGAAAAACATTGATTTAGACAAATGTAGTACAGTCAGGGTAACATCTGATGCAAATGTTTTAACAACCTGCTTATTGATTTTTATTCTAGGAGTGTATTTTGCTAAATTTAATTGGTATCAATTCGCCTTTTCAGAATCTAAAGGATCATAGGTAAATGTAATTTCATTGTTCGTACCCCAAAATGAAAATAACGTCGCATCAATGGTTGAATTTCCATTATTTATTACATTTCTAACCAATCACGACGTTTTGGTGTACACTTTTGAAAATATTACCCAGAATGCATTAGATTCTGACAAGGCGAATTACTACCATACATTTTTCTATGTATACTTTAATCAGATCACTATTATAATAAGTTATTCTGATTCTGATTCTGATTATTAAACTGGATATATTGAAGATTTTTTTTCTTTGCAGGGTCCTATCAAGGCATATAAAGAACATACAAAAGAGGTACAAAAGAGATTTTAATGAAATAAGCCAACAAAAATGATCAGAAATCATGTACATATAAAAAACAGAAATGTCAAGATATAAATAAAATCAGATCTGCTCTAATCATCAATAAAAACAATCCTAAAACAAAGGTTACCAATGAACAGATATTGATCATGTTGATCCCCATAAGATTTTCTACAAACATAGGAAATGATAGCAAGGAAAATTTGCAATAGTTAATTGCCACTGTACAATACATGTATAATATCAGCAACTGAGCTGCCATAATTGTTACATTGCTCACAATGAGAACATGAAAAACAATTTTTAGGAAATCCTAATATAGAAAGTAGTATGTCCTGTGAAGATGAAATAACATTCATGAAAAGACATTATATATGAAAGAGAAAATCATACATGAAAGAAAAATTGTACACAAAAGAAGAATTGTACACAAAAGAGAAATCTGTACACAAAAGAGAAAATAAAACATGAAATTGTAAATTATACATGAAATGGTTAATCATACCTGATTATTTCTAGGTTTATTCAGTACATTGGAGTCAGACAAGAAATGAAAACTTTGTTTTAAGTGGCTCATGGGACAAACTGATCAAACTGGTATGTTTATCATAATGATAGGTTTTGCATGAATTAATAGCAGTTCATATTCATGTTCTATATGTGTTACAAATCCACTTACAATGCATATTGATTTCTATATGTATTGTTACGTAATAGCCTATGTTCAGTGGACCATGAAATTGGGGTCAAAACTCTTATTTGGCATTAAAATTAGAAAGATCATATAATAGGGAACATTTATACTAAGTTTCAAGTTGGTTGGACTTCAACTTCCTAAAAAAATACCTTAAACCAAAAACTTTAACCTGAAGCGTTCAAGCTGGACAGATTGACGAACGAAATGAACAAACGGACCCACAGACCAGAAAACATAACTACATACTATCGTAGTTGGGGCTGGACTTCAACTTCATCAAAAACTACCTTCACCAAAAACTTTCACCTCAAGCAGGACAGACGGAAGAACGGATGAACGAAGGGACGAACAGACCCACACACCAGAAAACATAATGTCCTTCTTCTATCGTAGGTAGGGCATAAAAACAACTAAATCCCCAGAATATAAGTTATTCCTCTTGCTAGTGGGTAGTACTTAATTTTATTTGAAAAGAAAGGAAAAAAAATGTCAAAGTTTTATATATATTTTTTTTAAGTAAGACTTATAAAGAGTAATATTTTTTAAAATGAAGTCCTTTTTCAATAGGCATTATAATCTACAGTAAAAACAGACGATTTCATGATATTTATCATCTTCTATTTTTCAGTGGGATATTGGTCAAACACAGTCACTAGCTACATTTTCAGGACATGAATATATTGTGTATTCTGTCAGATGGTCACCTCATATCCCAGGATGCTTTGCCTCTGCTTCAGGTTTGTATATTTTTATTGCAGAGATACGTTTGATAACATCAAGTTAACAAAACCAACATAGGAAGATAATATAGTGTAGTATAACAGAAACTTTAGTGTAGACAAACAGTTAGACTTGTGTTTAAATTCTGGTCCATATCAGGTTTGGACAATCTATGACTTATTTAAGGTCGTTAGGGTGTTCTAGAGGTTGCTCATATAGAAAACCATAACTAGAAAGCATTGATTTCATTTAAAATCAAAAAGCCTCAGAAAAGTAATTACAAAAAGCAGTGTTTTACAATTACTGATAAATTCCGCTGTTGAATTTAACTGACACTAACAAAAATAAATGGAATCTTGAAAGATCCTTAGTAAGCTCAATCTTTTTCTCAAATACAATCAGAAGTGTAGTCAAATTAAAAAACGAAAAATAGCCAAATGCATGTTAAAAACCAGAGAATTTGTATTCAGAGCATTCTAATCAAATCAATTACATACACTCAAAATGAATTAACATAATATTATAACTTATATGCAGAGGTATGTCAATAAATATTTGTCAGAGATCAGATGAGTATGTTCTGTGCACTTTCTTAGCTTTTTAAATCAAGTAGACATGAGTTATCTGTGAAATTAGTGTCAATTTGTGAAGTTTGTTATCTATCATCAGATATGGAAAAAAGTCCAGATTGAACAAACTTTTTTGTTATCTCTTTTTAGGAGATCAAACGCTGAGAATATGGGATGTCAGAAAACCTGAATTTCCTTCCAATGTTATTCCTGCACACAATGCTGAAATCCTTACCTGTGATTGGTCAAAGTATGATCAGGTAAAAACATAACTTGCCAATACATATATTAACATACTTAGCTCATATATTACTTTTCTCTGTTTAATGTCAACCAATTCATACAACATATGTTGGTCCAGGACACAGGGCAGGTTAATTAATTGTTTTGTGACATCATAAATATTGACAAAGAATTCACAATACCTTTTAGTAAAATGTCTTACAAGTTGATATGATAACAAATGTCAAGAAGATAAGATTACTTTCCTCTCAAAATAATTCAGAAAAGCACAATTGCATGTTTTTTTTGTTTGTTTTTTTTGTTTGCTTTTTGAATATATCACTGATACAGAGTTATAACTTGAAAACATATTTCATTTTACAAAATAGTGAAATGAAACCTATTCATATTACCCTTTAGTATAAAAAAACAAAATAACAAATAATGCATAATACTTATATTGGATGATAGTGTACAAACCAATCATTCAGAATTCTTAAACTGTATAGACCTCATCTTCACTAGGCTCCATTTAATTAAGGGGGGATAACGATCTGTCCACATGCAGCCAATAGCCGTGAATCAATTGTTTATGACTTGCATCACTAAAAGTAAATATCTCTGTGACCAGTTCTAACTTCTATAGAAATAACAACAATTTATTCTTAAGAAACTAGACTGAAATCTACTTTATGGTTCCATAAGAATAACTACAATTATGCTTCCATAAGAAATGACTAAATAAGGGAACATGGAATTTTATTAGAGTTAAGGGGAGATAATCATATTAAAAATATATATTTTTACTGTGGTTATCTCCCCTTAACACTCATGAATTCCTAAATTATTCTAATTAAATTGTAGGTTATTGGTTTATTGGTAAAAAGGTATTGAATGCTATTTAAAAAAAAATCAAATTCATTGAACCATTTTATGATTTTCTTGGTTAAGACATGTAATTGGGAGTTTGTGGGTAGAGTGACGTAATATTCTGCAGACTGTTACCTTGTGAATTAAAACATTTAATACCTGGTTCAGCATTCCAATTTATTAGAAAGAATGGTTCATATTCATATCCTATTTTTGCCACTGCACATTAAACACCAATCTATCGCCAATTTGACAACTGAAAAAGGTGTATTCAACCCATTTTATTACATCATTTTTCTTCTGGTGTTCTGACAAAAATATTACCCATAATCCTTTTGATTCTGAAAAGGTTTCTTTCTTGTTCTTTAATTTTCTGTCTGTTGAAGAAACATTAAACCTATCAAACAAATAAAATTTTCTTTGTTTTTTAAGAATATAGTATTTACTGGTAGTGTAGATTGCTCAATAAAAGGTTGGGACATTAGAAACTCTAGAGGACCCATCTGTGAATTACGTGGACACCAGTATGCTGTTAGAAGGATAAAGGTATTTAATATTTAGTTTCATATATTAGGTTTTGTATATATATATAACAATTTTGTTAACACAATTCAACCTGAGGTTCAGATCCTATAAGGTAGGAAATTTGTTCCAAATTAATAAACAAGTTACTTTACTACATTGGTTAGAGGTATAGGGGAGGGTTGAGATCTCACAAACATGTTTAACCCCGCCGCATTTTTGCGCCTGTCCCAAGTCAGGAGCCTCTGGCCTTTGTTAGTCTTGTATTATTTTAATTTTAGTTTCTTGTGTACAATTTGGAAATTAGTATGGCGTTCATTATCACTGGACTAGTATATATTTGTTTAGGGGCCAGCTGAAGGACGCCTCCGGGTGCGGGAATTTCTCGCTACATTGAAGACCTGTTGGTGACCCTCTGCTGTTGTTGTTTTTTATTTGGTCGGGTTGTTGTCTCTTTGACACATTCCCCATTTCCATTCTCAATTTTATTTAACTGTTTTGTATAATAAAAACAGGATTATAATTGAACTTTTTTTTTAATCAAAAGTTACCATGTCAAATACTTTTCAGACTTTTCTGTTTAGCAAACAATTGTTACTTTATTTATTTCAAATGATTTTACTGTATTTTCCTGACTTTCTTCAATTAAAGATTATTTGCTGTGCTCATCGTAATGATTTAAAAAAAAAAAATCAGACTCCCCAGTTTCGTAAATATTTTGTGCTATCCTGTTCATATGACTTTACTGTTTTTTTTCAGAATTCTTCATTGAGCGATGATTTGTTTCTATCCTTTTCATTAGATTTTAATGTATTTTTTCAGACTTCTCCAATTTAGTAAAGATTTCTTGCTGTCCTGTTCATACAATTTTACTGTATTTTTCAGACTTCTCCATTGAGTGATGATTTGTTTCTATCCTTTTTATTAGATTTTACTGTATTTTTTCAGACTTCTCCATTTAGTAAAGATTTATTGCTGTCCTGTTCATATGATTTCACTGTCAGGTAAGAAATCCATTTTTATGTTGGACAGTTGCAATATTCTCCCTACAAGAAACCAAATGTTTCACAAAAAAGATTCCTGCCAAATGAATATTACATGTTAATTTATCTATACAATTTAAAATCCTTTTTGGATTATATTTTATTTAATATTTTAACTTGTTCACCCATTGTTTAACATAGTTTTAGATATAACACAATCCAAGATATATAAAAGGAACATTTTCTTATATAAGATTCATCATTAAATCAATTCACTTGATAAACTCTTTAGTTAGCAAAAAAGGTGTTGAAGTATGACATTTCTGCTGGCAAATATCCAGTTTGCCTGATGTAATTTTACATCTGAAGATTACAGCTTTGCACATTATAAATCTCTGTTTATGTGAAATGACAGCCCTTATTTTGCAAAATTTAATGTAAATTTATTCAGATGTGTCCAGCTTATAGATCCAAAGAACCAGTAGTGTTAATCTATTTAAAAACATTCTCAAAGACATAAATAATCCAATATCAAATATATAATTATAGGGAAGTGATTACATGTACTTTAAAAATTCTTATATATTTGTATCTTTGATAAATGTTTTCATTTAAATCTGAATTAGTGTTCGGCCAACTGTAAATGTGTAAATATTGCATTAACTTTTGATGGGATGCATGTATTTTCCTTTTTTTCTGTTTTTTCACAGTTTGACCTTATGACATTATGATAATTGGCTTTGATAATAGAATATTTTAAAAAAAACTCTTTATTCAAGAGCTGAATTGTTTTTCATTGTTTGTTTTCCTAATTTTTTTTTGTGATTGATTGATCAATGGTTTAACAGGGGGGAGGAAGTACTGTGTTCTTTTAACATCCTGCCATATGTTCAAGTTTTGTTTAACTAAACGGCAAACCTCCCTAGTGGGTTTATATTTGGTATTATCAACAACAAAATATTTCTTTAACATACAACTATAACCAGTATATTTTAGATGCAAGAATGTTGAAATGTTAAAATTCAAATAATTGTTATAACTCAGTATTAGTTAAGATATTTTGCACTAGCTTAAGAAATTATTTACTTGATGAATAAAGTAATATAAATCTTCACAATTTAGATAAGTGTAAAGCAAATTATTATGTAATCCCCTGAGGGCTAAATGACAATAGAGAATTAAGGATTAGAGAAGTGTTATATATACAAAAGGGATTTCTTACTTTTTAAGATAAGTATAGTTATCCCATGAGGACGCGATGTGTTAGTGTAAGGTCACCCCATGGTCGATATTTGGGAAACTAGCATTATTATGTAAATTAGATATATAAGTATTAATTATACCCCCGCTTTAAATAAGGGGGGGTATACTGTTTTACCTCTGTCTGTCAGTCCGTCAGTCCGTCCGTCAGTCCGTCCATCAGTCCGTCCGTCCATCAGTCCGTCCCATGAAACTTTCGTCACATTTTTCTCAGGAACTACACATCCACCCTTTCTTTAATTTGGTATCAACATTTTATATATGTTAGCCATACCGTGTGATGCGTTTTCAGATTCATCACTTGACAACTTCCTGTTTACCGAACACTTGTATGATTTTACACATGATAGCCAAGTTGAAAATTTTCGTCACATTTTTCTCAGGAACTACACATCCACCCTTTCTGTAATTTGGTATCAACATTTATATATGTTAGCCATACCCTGTGATGCGTTTTCAGATTCATCATTTGACAACTTCCTGTTTACCGAACACTTGTATGATTTTACACATGATAGCCAAGTTGAAAATTTTCGTCACATTTTTCTCAGCAACTACAATACAAGGATTTCTGAAATTTGGTTTCAGGATTTATATAAGTCAGCTATACCGTGTGATGCGTTTTCAGATTCATCACTCGACAACTTCCTGTTTACCGAACACTTGTATGATTTTACACTGATAGCCAAGTTGAAAATTTTCGTCACATTTTTCTCAGGAACTACAATACAAGGATTTCTGAAATTTGGTTTCAGGATTTATATAAGTCAGCTATACCGTGTGATGCGTTTTCAGATTCATCACTTGACAACTTCCTGTTTACCGAACACTTGCATATTTTTACACTATTAATATTATCCACTTGCGGCGGGGGTATCATCAGTGAGCAGTAGCTCGCAGTTTCACTTGTTTTATATAAATTGAATAATGAAAAGAATAGGCATTAGTTGACCATGTAGTTTGGGACACTTGTATTTTACACTTGTGTAATAGACTTGGATTAAGACAGATGTATTGGATTGATTATAGACATGCTGTTTTATTATCGTATATTATGCCCCATGAACTTATGTGATTATTGTGATTATTGTGATTATTGTGATTGATAAATTATACTGAATGCTGAATTAATAAATAATCATATAGAACTTGAATCTGTGTTATGTTGACATGTATTCAAATGAAAGCTACCAGCTAGTTCCCCCAAACTAGCAAGATGAGTAACCAGGTCAGAAACGAGCATAGTTCTGGCCTTGGTTATACAACTTGCTGTATATAGCAGATCTTTGACAATCTTTTCATAATTTATTCACAACTTTTCTAGACTTGGAATAATATAGTGCTTGACATATTATATAAACACTTGTCAATTGTTGAAGACCAGATGTTGGCCTGTAATTTTGTTTTTGTATTATTGTGTTGTTGGGCTCCTGTCTTTTTATATGCATACATCACAACTCCTTTAATTCAATATTAAAAAGTAAATTTATTTTTTTTCATTTTTACAGGACATGGGAGATTACTCATTCAGCTCCTTTAGAGACAATAGAGCACCACACAGAATTTGTGTATGGGATAGACCATAATTTACATAATCCTGGACAGATAGTGGACTGTGGTTGGGATGAAATGGTCAAAGTTTATAATACTAAATCCTTACTGTCAGGTGTCAGATAGCACTGAGACAAATCATAATACTGTGGATTCAGTGTAATTTGTCAGATTATAGATACTAATTTTGATTGGATATTGTGGTTACAGTGGAACCATTTTTATTGGATATTGTGGTTACAGGGGAACCACAAATTAAAATGCTCAGCAAACAATAAATTATGCAGACTTTATCAAAACTATGATATCAAATATCAATGAAAATGCTAATTTTCCTCGATCCTAGAAAATTGGTACAGACGAAAAGAAAAAAAATTTTATATGCAGAATGAATGATAAACAGCATTATTGAAAAGCATGCGTTAATTCTGTTAGTGTTTACACTAATGATCTAGTCCATTTGTATGAAGAAGAGGGAATGTTGAATGTAATCCAGGTACAAATGCCATTTTTTTTATAAAATGAAACAATTAAATAACCAAAAATTTTATACTAAACAGATAATATATTTTATTGAGTGATTTTGATTGAATGATAAAATAAGATTATTTATATATGTATATTATGTTGTTAAAATAGCAATTTGCTATTCAGGCACTGAACTTTAGTGAGAGAAAAAAATATATCAAATTACTAATTTGTCAGTTCAGTGATATTTTGTAAGTTTGTTATTTTTAAATAAATCTTAGTTACAGGCTTTACAGCATGCAGAAGTGTTTTGTTTAAAATTTTATTCAGAATGATTAAATTAAAGAAAGTTGAAAAGAAGTTGCCAGAAAAGAAAGATATTTTTATTACTTTATTATCTATTGAAAATGATCAGTGGCTGATCCAAAATGGAAGGGGGTTCTTGGGGTCAGAATCACCCCTTTTTTTTGGACAATCAATGCATTTGAATGGGACATATGGTTGGACCCCCCCCCCCCCCCCCTTTTTATCATGGGTTGGGAATCCTCCCTTTGAATTAAAATAGCTGGATCCTCCCCTGATGATCCAGGGTCTACTGTTATAAAATGAGTTCCTGTAGTAAAAGCAATTATTTTAGTAGTAGATATATAAATTTTTGTAGTTCATTGATATTACATTTAGAGAAAACATTTACAAGGATAGCATATGACAGAGAGTTATTTATCACATTAATAATATGTATGAACTTTAGAATTACAACATATATTTGGATTCAAACATATATGTTCTATCACACAACAAACCTTTAAAAGTTTGTACAAAATTCTCTGTGACTGATATCATAAACTTGTATGTTATATTTGGATTTATAACCAAATAAAAGATAGCACATTCATGTGTCACAATTTAAAAAAAAAAGATGATATTTATAAATTATTCAAATTAAAAAATGGAACTAAGTATACATTTAGTTTTATCTTATGGTACCAAGTTTGTGAATCATTCAAACAATTTTTTAAAGAAAAGGAGAAAATGACTAGTAGATGAGTCATGCTTATTAAGCCCTACCTAGGGGCATTATGTTTTTAAGTCTGTGCTTCCGTTCTTGTATTAGTTTGTCGGTATGTTAGTTCATCTGTTCTACTGCAGGTTTAAATTTTTGGTTAAGGTAGTTTTTGATGTAGTAGAGGTCCAATCAACTTGTAACTTAGTACACATACTCCCTTTGATAAGATCTTTCTAATACAATGCCAAACTTTTTAGAGTTTTGACCCCAATTTTATGGTCGACTAAACAGTAAATGATAGTGCTAGAGAGACATCTGTGTACTATGGACACATTCCTGTGTAATAGATGTATGGTGACAAAAGGTCTTAGGAACTTGACTTTGTAAATAAAATAACTGGAGGTACAGATATATTACAGTACATTCGTGACGAATAGTAGCTAGACCAAAATGGGATATTGCATAAAGGTGTATTTAATACTCTATGGATTTTAATACTTTAGAAGCTGCAACCTTCTTTTTAAAGTACGTTTAAATCATTTTCAATCTGCAGCATCAAAACTACATTAGAAAGTTATTTTATGAATATAATTGTAGTTTAAGGTGAATTAGAATATTTGTATTGAGATCTTTTCCTTCCTACTTTTTCAACTGTCTGACCTGTAGGGAAATTAACCTTTAAAGGTTCATTGTGGTGCAGAAAGATCAAATAAATTTTAACCTTATAAAATTCATTTAAATTTTATGTTACAATATGAATCAAAATGGTGTAACTTTTTGAATTTTATTTGGAATGAAAGAAATTATTTCAAAGCGTATTCCTATTTCAGAAATAATATGTGGAAAATTTTCCCCATTTCCAGCTGTCGAAAAAAAAACACAATATCAAGACATTTAATTTAGCATCACTGTCTCTCATTTAAAATTCAATGTTTGATTCCTCATCAAAATTCCTGACTGTATTATGTTGTCAGGTGTTTGTGTTTATTTTCATATTCTTTTTATCCATTTTTTTTTTTTTTGATTTACAGTGATGTACTTGTATGTCTAAAAACGGATTTTTTATTTGTAAACAAATTATAAGTTTTGAAGCATCCAAAAACAAGATTGTTATTTCTTGTTTTCTCATTTTTGTACATAGAATTATCTCCTTAACCAAAGACAGAACCGTCACATTGACAGATTCCAATGAATTCCAGGAGTTTCTTAACAGAAGTATTTTTAAAACCAATATATATTTTTTTTTTAAATTGAACTGACACTCATGTATTTATATAAACAGTTTCGTTAGAGTCCTTCATCTTCTTAACCATTTATAGTAGATTAAAGATTGGCTGATGCTATTTTATACAGGGAGTAATTTAAAAAAAATGTATGCCAATGCACGTAACTACTATATGGTACATTAGAAAATCAATTTTGAACTTCATCTATTTGATTTTAAAGAACATGGATACTAACAGTTTATATACTTTAAAACTAGAAACTCGATCAATATCCTTGTATAACTATACTGGCCAGTTTAGGAGGAAGGAATTGGCCATTGATTTTCGTTAACCTAACTTTCCAAAACAGTTTTATAATTGTGTTGAAAGGTCAACTGTTTGAAAAGCAATATATACTACATGAAGCTTCCACGATTGATATTCTAAAATATACCAACAACAGTTAGAATAAGAATGTGTCCATACTACACGGATGCCCCAATCGCACTATCACTTTTTATGGTCAGTAGTCAAAACTCTAATTTGGCATTAAAATTAGAAAGATCATATCATAAGGAACATGTGTACTAAGTTTCAAGTTGATAGAACTTCAAACTTCAACTTCATCAAAAAATACCGTGACCAAAAACTTTAACATGAAGCTGGACAGACGGACGAATGAACAAACGCCGAACGGACAGACGGACGAACGGACGCACAGACCAGAAAACATAAATGGGGCATACAAATTGCTGGTTCATAAAGAATAGAACTTTGTAAAAATAAATCGTTGTCTCTGTAAAAAATCACACAATACTTGGCTGTTTCCTATTGAAGAATCTTTACTACCTTTTAAATGAATATCTCAACAAATTTTCTCAGAGAAATGTGTACTGGACGGTTTTTGTCTTCCTAAAAACAAATAGTTGAGAGAAAAAAAAGTAAATAGTTATGAAAAACCAACATCGTCTGTTTGCAATATCGTATGCTTGTCAGTATAAAACTCCAATTTAAATGAAACTTAAACACACACTTTAACGAATTGTTTAAAGATAAAATTGTCTACATTTGTATTTGAATATAGGATAGCAATGATATTAACTACTAGTATGTACTTTTAAGTTTAAAATATTTACATAGTCTAGACATTAGCTAGCATGACGTTCCGTTTTTTAAACAAAAATATATGTGTCTGCTGAATACAATTCGATTCTTAGACATAGACATCCGTGATTCGAAGTTGGCTTCCATATATTCGGTTTTGGGCGTTCCTTGTGAAGGTAAATTCAGAAACTACTTCTTCGAACGCATGGAATCCAAAAATGCTATATTCATTTTTGTACAGCCTTGAATCGATACCGCTGCCGGTGGACAGGCTATCAGTCACTGATGGTATCATCAGCTCAGTAGCCATGTAGTACTTGGGCACTGAGATGAGTTTTTACAAACCTATCTAAACTGAAATATAAAAAATGAAGATGTGGTATGATTGCTGATGAGACAACTCTCCACGAGAGACCAAATGACACAGAAATTAACAACTATAGGTCACCGAATGGACTTCATTAATGAGCAAAGCCCATTACGTGTAGTCAGCTATAATTGGCCCCGAAACGACAAATCTAAAACAATTCAAACGAGAAAACTAACAGCGAAATGTTCGTTTATGAATTTACAGATTATTAAGAAACTATAAAGTTTCAACACCCTCAGGTTATGTACATATATTTCGCTATAATTTTAAGGTCCTTTTTGGTCAAAACGCTCTTCAACTAGTTCGCTTTTTATACATCCTTGGCTTTCAAATAATCGTCATTGAGCGGTTCCCGATGAAGGTGAATCAAGAAAAGCGCTTTGGATGCATGGTATTTATAAAGTATTGTTTTCCCTTTGTATTTATAATAAACCGTATGATTACTTTTGATATGCATTAGACAGATATAAACAGTTACAACTGATGTTGGCATATTTTTTTACTGTGTGCATTCAATATTAAGATCGGTGACTTCTTTTGTCTTCATGTCGAGCTGATAATGAATTTTAGAATGGCAACTATTTTGATATCTGAGCAGGAATGATGATGATGTTTTTTTTCTACTTTCCTCCGTTTCATCTTGGACTATTATATTATACTAATGTATAATAGCCCCAGGTTTGCTGTATGCAATAGTTGAACACACAACTACGTTTCATGTTATTGTGAAAGTTTATAAAACTTGTGATTACTATAACAAATAGTAATCTCAGTGAAAACAGAGGAATTCAATATTGCATTGTTTTAGTTTCTGCCTAATACTTTCCAAGGGTGGATATCACCGTCAAGATTTTCTATTACTATGATTGCCAATGAGAACTCTTCACAAGAGACTAAATGACACAGAAATTAACAACTATAGGTCACCGTACGGCCTTCAACAATGACCAAATCGCATACCCCGTAGTCAGCTTTAAAAGCGGCCTCGAAGTGACAAATGTAAAACAATTCAAACGAGTATTGGTACACGTATATACAGTCTCAAATACAGTCATTGAACGGATGATGATACATTAAGGATATCCAGATGATGATTTCGCTGGTTACTTCTGTAAGAGACTTATATACACATGATTACACATGTCTCTGCTTCTGTTAAGAGTAATTCAAATGTGGTGTCTCTAAACACGAAAATATAGAGAACACAAAACTTAACTGCATGACTAAGGGGCAAAATCGTATATTTTGCTTAACTCTGAAAGACGTGAACACATCATGACAAGAATACTTTATGTGTGTTAACCTGTTGCATCAATCAGAACATTCAAGGCTGCACACCGCAGAGGCGGATTTAGAGGGGGGCCCGCCCCCCCCCCTTTTTGGGAAAAAAATTTGTTGCTTATATAGGGAATCACTGAAGCGTGACTGGAGCGGAACCCCTCTTAGCGCAGTCAGTGGGCCCCCACTTATGAAAATTTCTAGATCCGCCAGTGTACCGATATATGAAATTGAAATACGAAATACTAACGTATAATTTTACTGCATTACAGTTGAAACATTTATAAACAGTTATTTGCCTTTCCTTTAAGTTTATATATTTGGACAGGCCAAAACTGACTTAACTTTAGTGCGGTGATTGTGGGTGGATTGATGGGGATAGATGGGAAGTAGGTACATACTTGTGTATCACCTCCTACGGTTTTCAGCTAGTCCAGAAATATGAAACTTCGCAGGAAGATTGCACATACGTTTCAAGTTGTGAATACCTGATATTATGGACTTATTTGAGGAATATTTGTTCATTTTTCCAAACGTGGGAACTTAGTTATTTGTCAGCAAAGATTATTACAAAGGGTACACAATTCCAAAATATATAGTTTTCACCCAAGATCCATAAGACTTCACACAAATATTGGTTATGTTGACGTTGCGCAACTGCTATTATGGAATTGTTTGTAGATTGTTTTTCAAAATTTTCCGGCTTCTTGGCTTTATGAGCATGATGAGTCTTTCTGATCTTGACACTATGAACACTATTGAAATATCATTGTTTTTTCTTGTTTGCTTTGTATACATTTACAACACATCATTCGAATTACTGTATTCACATTCTTTTTTCTCTCATTTTTTGAACTTTTTGTGATAGTCCCTCCCATCTCTTACGCTAGCGACTACCATGAACCTTTGTCATTTATTTAAATGCATACATGATACCTACTTAAACGTCAACAGATGAGAATATAAAGAAAAGTTAACCTGTTTGAATAATACCTAAAACAGAAAATATATACTTTAAACGTGACCTTGCAATGACATAATTGACTAAAAATATATATTTTGCCATATACTTTTCGTGACCACAGAATGATAAACAGCTGAAGAAAATGACACAGAGGATTATTGTTATTCTGGTGATTTTGTCAGTTTTTGTTGTGACTGATGCAGGAAGGCGTACAAAGTGAGCATTAAATAAGTTAAGAGCAACTAAATAAAAATATATATAACTATTGTTTATATTTAGATGTATAAAACCTTGAGATTTTCAGTTTCAACTACCCCCTCACTAAAAGAGAGAGAGGAGATGGGATAAAATACAATATCAAAGGTATGAATACACTTGGGTGCGATATTTTCTCGCAGTGTTGAAGTTGTTTTTGCTCTTTTTTGGTCGGAGTATTTTCTGTTATACACACAGCCCCATATTCATTCTCATTTTTATTGTAATATTCTAAATAAAGTTTTTTTTTAATATTTTTTAACTGCAATTATTGGAGATTTACTTATAATGTTGTTTGACAATTCACTTTGTGTAAAACTAAATAACAGGTTCACGACTTTACATAAATATGATGGATATGTGCACAGAGCAAAACAAAATTCATGTGCGGAGAATTCACCAAGACACTTTAATTCCACAGAGTAAAAATTCCAAAAGGCCTGTTCCTGCTTATACTTATTCATCAGAAATCATTCTGAAGAAAACCGACAAGTAAATTAGAAAAAGACGATTTTTATTCTTCACAGCAACTATTCTATTTGTATATTGAATAAAAATACGTCACGTGACCCTAGTATAGCAGTTTGCAGTGTATAGACATCCGAAAGTGAATTTAATTTGACTGCATTTCACTAGGATACCAATAATATCCAGGATATCAACTTGGTTTAAAATAGATTTAATGAAATTTCATGTGTGAGATTCTGTACTTTTCCTTTATCTAATATTTTTGTTGTTCGACAAGGCATTAAAAGGGTGTAACACAGAATATATGTTACCATTTGTTGATATGTGTATATTTACTGTAGGGTTGAATATCCCATACATATAACTTGTTATACGAGCTGTTCGGTATAAGAACAAATCACAAAACAAAATGACAAATATATATAACTTCATAGTTCAGAATATTTGCGATATAGCTATATATATTTGCCGTTCACACACGAAATACGTGTAGCTATAAAAAAAAAAATATGTACTGTTCAGCTGTGTTTAAAGAAGTATATTTCTGGTTCGACTGTGACTTTCAAAGTTTTGTTTTAAATTGCTTTATTAACCATAGTGTTTTCTCAAATGTTCACTCAATCTTTTAATGAATAAAATGAGACAGGTTACGAGCCAATGTGCCAGCAATTTAACGTCAACACTAACCAATAGATATCTCGAGATCAACATGCAGCCTTCAACCATATGTCTATCAAGTTTTAATAAATTTTAAATGTCTATCGACTGATGCTTGTTTGAGTTGCTTTCATGATCAATTGAATATTAATAGAAAATAGAAAATCACAAATGTATTTATCACATTGAGAGCAAATGCTGGCTAGGGGCAAATAAGGTCCCTACGGAGATGTAAAAGACTAGAGAATGCAAAAAGAAAAAGAAAATAATACAATTGTTGATTTAATCAGTTTTTACGTCCTGTTTGTTTAATATCTCCCTGTTTCATTTCTGTCTTGCCTGCACAGAATATAGCGGAATTGAAGTATGATAGTGACTCTACAAATTCCGTCGACTTCGTTAATCTAGGTGATATTGTATGAATCTTTGAAAGAAGCTTCTTCGTGGTCAAGTAATAGCATTTGTTTGAAGAATCAGATTTGAAAAAGAAATTCCGTATTGAACTTATAAAACACTTAAGTCAGTGAAGATAACACTTTGCACTGGCAGCAGAAAATGCAAGCAAGACGCAGGGTTCCACGAAACTCATTACGAAAATGAAAAAAAAATGATCGTTTTGACAATAGAAGGCTATGGACTTGAAACATACCAGAGCTTAATATAATCATGAACCACCCGCTCTCCCTATGTTTGAAGATTAGTTCTTTCAATTGTAAAAATACGTAACCCTACCAGCCTTAAGGTACTTCGATACGCAAGGGAAAAGGAAAAGTTGAATTGATTTGGAGCATGACGGTTTCACAACTAAATACAATAATATAAATTTATTGAGGTATTTATTTACCTTTAAACAGTTTGGATTTTTTTTGGTCGTGCCATGATGTAATAAACCCTTGAGAATGTCACAGAAAGTGTTACTTATTCTGGTGTTTTTGTCAGTTTTTGTTCTAATTAATGCTGGAAAACGTAAAAAGTAAGTAGAGATGATATTTTATAATTTAATTCTTTGGATTGCTAGATTGCATAGCTGAATATTTTTTACAGCGATTTGCCTTGTTCACTTTCGTATTTGAATGCATATTTTTAATTATATTCTGAAATTATTGCAAATATTGAAAACAAAACTGTCGGTATTTATAAATTGGCACACCGGCATTTAATGCTCGGATGCAATACCGGCTTTGTCATGATTCTCTTTGCTGGCGTGATTTATCCTTTAGACGACAACGATCATTTTCTGTTTATATGTAATGTTAAAATCATTTAAAAACTCTAAATTTCTTCAACTCCAGGCATAGATGGCCGTATAGCCAGATAATGACAAATGTTTTTGGACTTTTTGGTTTCAAATGCTCTCCAACTTCGACATGTTTACATGCGAGTGCTACTGATGTGTGATTTAGCAGACGAAACTCGCGTCTAGGGTAATAAATCATAAACCTGGTATATTTTATGAGTTTTTTTGCCACCCTTTTTGCTACATGTATATGATTATTATGTAATTCCATGTAGTTATTTTGATTAATACTTTATAAGCTTGTAACCGTCACCGAAATACAGGTTTAACAATTCAAAACCTAGAAGGACAGATTAACTAACAATGAATATTATTATCAATAACACCATCTCCCCATATATTCTTCGTTCTCATAGTTAACAAAAATACTGAGATAGATAAACATTGACAATTTCACAGACAGCACAAACAAATCTGATTTTATTATGTAAAAATTTTAACAAAACTTGATGTGCTAATGATACATGTTAATCTTTACAATTAAATATATATCTACATATACATTCATTTAAAATTATGACACTGCAATTCTTAGAGAAATAAATGTTAGGTTCACAATAATTAAGAATTATGTAAATTTATATGGGGAAAAAATTCTTGAGAATAAATCATGAACTTCATATTTGATGTCTCGGAGAGACAACGAACAAGAACTGTGTTAAAGATCTTAATAATCTCGCATGCAGAGATGAGACCACAAAGCGTGCATGAAAAATGCACACTTTTTAAATTCATATGAGCTTAACAAAAAGAGGTTCAGAGTCAGTGGCGTTTCCGTGGGTTGGATCCCCTTTTTTTCGACAATCAAATGCATTTGAATGGGGACATATGTTTTGAACCCCCTTTATTCTGGCTTGGCACCTCCCCCTTTTTTCAATGGCTGGATCTGCCCCTGACAGTATTCGTATTTGAAACAGCAACAAAACGGCAACTCTTTTTTACGTTCTTTATCTTACGAGGGATTATAAGCTGATATCAAAACGAACTAAGGAGATTTCTTTGGAATTTACTGCTACTGAACAGATGAATGATTTAGATAATAGTTAGAATGTATTTGTGTAAAATAATCAGACAGATCTATAGTACATCGATTTCACTGTTATTTCTCTGGACAAATTGAAATGATAAGATCAGGTCTATTTACGTTGGTATACATGTATTTCAATGTATTTTTATGTGTAATGGTATTTATTTTTATTTCACCATTTCTATTTTTTTAATTTGATTTAAATTTAAAATGTCAATGTCTGTTCAAATATGACGGTCACTTGATTGAATTTGATACAAAAATCAGCATAAATGTAATGCATATACAAATGAAATTAATAAAAAATAATAAAAATATGCAGATTTAAAAAAAAACACATTCATTTATATGAAATGTTCACGTGTTAAAATTGTAATTACAATGTCCGAAAAGGCGTCAGCACATGACGACCGATCGATGCGAGAACTGCATGGGTAGTTAGGTAGTGAACACCCCCTCGTAGCTTTTTTGTCACTTTTTTTTTTTTTGCCTTACAAAATGTAGATTACTGCTGATTACTTATATTCACAGCGTGTCTAGACCATGGACCATTTAAAACTTGTCGTAATAAACTATAATAACCTTTAAGTGTGTATTGTTGTCTCGACTCGGATCTACACGACCTTTACTTCACATTAACTTAGGGTCATGTTAACACAACAACAGTATCGGTCATTTGGTCTCAATTACAGCAAAACATGTGTGCATCGCAACGCATCACTTCTTTTTATATATTCTTGGTTCGATTGTAATGCACTTTCATATCAGTACATTGACTGCTTACAGTAGCTTATTTCATTGGTTGTATGTATTCTTAGTGTCTTATTCAGTATAAATTTATATATATTACTTCCATGGTTGAACGCATCTGTTCCAACGAACTTGAAATGAAAAGATACAACATATACGGTTAAGTATGTCTCATATTTTACTTAAATCTAGACATTGGCAATGAGGGTCGGTTGACAATAACAATTTACGACAAAGAGATGATTTCAGCTTCCCAATTATGAACTTTCCATTTTTATGTAGCAACATTTCAAAAGCGCCTGCATAGGAAGTACACATACCCTCCAGATATTATTAAAAAGCTTGCCTTTCATATCATGTTTTTATTTTTAAACCGGTTACTGTGTACTAGGAAGCTAATTAACCAAGAGTTTCTAGTGTTGAAGAAGAAATCATCGTAATTTTTCGGCTGCCAAATACAGTTAGATGTTGATTTGATATTTTCATTTACAATGTCGTCCAGACCGGGTGCCTTTGTATTTTGTTTAATTCTAACAGCTCACAAGATTTCCTCTTCATCTATCCGTCTGTTCAACATATCGTGTATGGTAAAACAAATTTGACTTTCACCAACATTAAATTCAAATGATGTTCAAATCTTATTCATAATCTTTTGCGTCATCATCATGGCTATATTATAAGCTTTTGAAAATACTATAAAAAAAATCACGCAAACTGACTTCCAATTTACTGTTTTTATATGCTTGCCGCTTATTTTTTCTCTCCAGAAAACCTGTACTGTTGTGAAGATGTTAATAAGATTAAAGATTGTCTTTCAAAAGAAAAATCGTCCTGAACATGCATGACATTTTTGCCACTGGATGTTAAGCAACCAACAATCAATCAATCAAAAGAAATAGCATGTGTTATATATCTACAAGTTTAATTTAAAAACTTAGCCCTTCAAGTGTATAAAACATATTAACTTCATTTTAAATTTGAAGTATCATATGACTTTAAGTTTCTAGCGATTTGGATTAAAAATAAACTTATCTCAACTATTGTATGTAATATCATGTTTTTAACTGATACATTGTGAACCGTGAATAATTTTATGCTTATACTTTAAATGTGCCCCTTTAGAATTTGCACTACACAAATGAAACCATTTATCAATTTTGTTAAATTTCTGATTGAAACGAAACACAGAAAAATATAAATATTGTAACTTAGCTTATTTGTAATAATTTGGATATATGGGATAACAATAAAAATTATTTAAGCAGTAGATTAGATGAAATTAGTTATATTTGATTTTATCTAGTTTGTAATATATGAGGAAATAGTAATGAGAAGCTAGCGCTGAGCATAAAGTTTTATAACATATACAGCATTATTAGTTATCCGACATAAAGAGTTATCTGGAATCTGACAAAGTAAAAAATTTATCACAAGAACAGGTTAGATTTATTATTGATAGCCCAATATAGAACAAAATGCTTATCAATATAATCGTTTTGGAGGATTTAAAAATTTTTTAACTTTAATCTGTAGTGAGAGAAAAATAGGTTTTCCCCAACCCCCCAAAAAATCAAAAACAATGTCATCCGTCTTCGAGCATTCGTCTTCCAGATCTTTATATAAAATATATTGTTTTTTTTTTTTTTTGTTTTTTTTTTTTTAAATTGGAATGAATTATGGATCTCTCAAATATGAAACTGAGGACGTAGGAATCATTCCGGCGAAAGAGACGTTTGTATTCTGCGACTCCCTTAAAATTATCCATAAATTTTGAAATTATAAAGAAACTAAGGTTTCAACTCCATTAGACAAAGTTGATCTTCGTCTGCATGATTTGGCTATTTATTCGGTTCTATTTGGTCTGATAGCTCTTCAACTGTTTCTGTTTTTTGTGCATGCTTCGTTCCAAAAATCGAGAATTTTGTCGGAACTCTTTCACGAAATTTCATTGTTGTAATTATTATTGACACAATGTAGGAGAAGGATGTAAGGTTAACTAAGTCTGCAATAGTGGACGAAAATACCGATGCTTATTAATGAACATAATCTGCATGGCTAAAATCATTGAACCAGTTCTGATAAGGACCAGTTCAACATTTCATTCCACATGATATACGTATATCAATATTTAATTTGGTATGCAGAAAACGCAGAGTTTAGTTATTTTGTCAACTTTACTTTATATTCTCTCCCTTTTTTTCACTTTTTTTTTGGGGGGGAGGGGGGAGGGGCATTATTCTCTATATCTGTAAACCTCATTCACAACCTCATATATCTTGGGTTATTCCAAATAAATATCTGGTATTCAAGCGCCTATTAATGGGATAGGATGCTTAATACTATAAGAGTATCCACAAGTAGAGTTTTGGTGGTCTCTTTTAAAAGTCGGTGCATGAGAATATTATGCTACAACCCTAGAAGTGTCAATATTATACTTCCATGCTACAACCAACCAACAAAAAGGGTTGCCTACTAAGTATATAAAAGCTAAAGAATATGCAAAGCATGTAATTTTTACAACGCAGGAGTTCGGGTTAAAGGGGTTCCCAACCGTGAATATTAAATAATATATACCGATTTGATTGGCCAATAAATGTTTTAACACACGATGCCATCAATTTACGTAAATATTTTGGAAATATACAGACGATATTTCGGAATCCACGGCTCCTAGGAAAGTTTCTTGTAGTGTTACGTAAAGCGGGAAATACGCGTTTATGTAGTTAAAAATTGGTAATTTTAAATTATTAACTTTTTTTACATTTAGGCTTCTTCCTTTTTTTCCTAAATTGTTACATTATTTGGAGAATTGCGATTTAATGTTATTTTTTTGTATCGTTTCTATCAAATTTTATTTTTATATTTAAACTAGAAATTGATCTGTTGTCTCACAAGGAAACAGCTGTTTTGACGTTTTTTCTAGAAAAAAATCCTAAATTTTCTAAAAACTTTTCACCCACATTTTGTCGGCTTCAATTCAGTAAGCAATATTGAATTTCATGCTAAATACAGGAGCTTACCAGATTAAATTAACGCGACCTATTAAAATAGTCAAAACAATAAGTTTTTATTCCAATTACAATTGAACTTTTTATATCAATTCGAAATTTATGTCATGCTGATCTGTAATATATTTATTTGTATTAAAACTTGACCAACTTCTTAAAATCTCACAGACCGTACGCGAACAGTCCGACGTATGCCGCGTATTTTGAAAAAGTACGCGTACGGTACAAATACTCATATGGTCTGGAACATAGACGTCTATCTATATTTATTGTTGAAAACTATACTATACTATGTTGCCTTCTGGATGTCCTTAGTTTGTCTTTGTAATTTGGTTGCTGTCTTATTAACGTACATGTATAACCTACATTTCCAACAGTTTTGTATAGCTAAAACGGCTAATGTGTATAGAATAATTGTCTTTCTTTCCCTAAATAATATGCTTAAAAGAAGAAGGACCGAGGAGAGATGTGCACAGGCACTTGTTTCGATCTATCAATGGGAAGGTCGACTATCCATATATATTACATATTGATAGTCGACCTTCCCATTGATAGAAACAGGTGCATGTGGCGATGTCCCTAAATAATTTTTTTTTAAAGTAAACAGAAAAAAATGCTTCACTTTTCAATCTTTAACTTCCCCTCCCGCTTCCAAATTTTTTTTCTACTGTATTAATTTTTGAAGACATGTCGCATCTACACAAAGTCTTATTGATCTGCAGCTTACCACATATTAGTTTTGATATATATGATCTACATTAAATTCGATTGAAAAATAGTCACTCGAAAGGCATATATATCTAAATAGTTGCAATAAGTTCCATTAACCACGAAACTAATTAGCTACAGTCAGATATTTATTTCGATATTCTTATTAAAATACATTTCTTTTTTGGCCGAAATTACAAAAAAATAATTATTATCTGGTTTGACTGTGAAAAACTGATTTCAGATTTATATTGTACACATAACTTTAAAAATGGGAATAAAACATCCTTCTTCAAACGTTTTATCGATTACCACTGTGCCTGTAGTGATATAATTATAAATAGATTTCAGAACGCGGACCGTGATAGAAAGCCTATTTATTAAATTGTGAAGACGTACGCCGGTGGGAAATAAGATGAGTAAACAATGATTTTAAAATACCTGAGATTTGCATTAAGTTAGTTGCTTGAATATACAAATAATCAAACGAAGAAAGACTTCAAGTGTAGTTCTATAATATTGAAGATTCGTCTTCGTCTTCTAACATTTGAGGCATCTTGACAAAGAATAAAGAACGCTGCAGCCATGTTAGATGGATTAATTTATTTTCGAAGAAAAACTACGATAGAGTTACGACTGGGTATAGCTGTAGTAAGTTACGCCAGGATTTACGCTTTATTTACGATCATCTTAACTTACGACGGCTTTGTGAAACGGCTGTAAATCCTACGATTTATTTACGATGGACTTACGATGACACGTAGACTTACGAAGGCTTTGTGAAACGGTACCCTGGCCCTTTTGTTATCCACGTAATTAATATTGCCAATAATTAGGAAGTTCCGGGTCGAGTCCGATACCGAAACTAATAGTATAATCACCTGTTACCTATTACCTTATCTGTACGTTCCGCATCTGACAGGCGCACCACCAGACGGTGTATTCAGGATTAATATGCTATATACACGGGTCATAATCACAGGGTTGACACTACTAAATTGTCAAATTGTTACCTATTGTAGTATTTTAATCCGTAAGACTTTCTAAGATAACAATACGAATACTAAAAATCGGGACTAAAAATAAGTTTCAATTTCTTAGCGGGCATGACGTAAAACAGCGAATCAAAGAATTCAACTTTATTTATAACTAATATAGGACAATGCTATTGATTTAAAAAATACTCCATTCCAGGACCTTTTGTTTTCCAAATAATTAATATTACCAATAAATGATAAGTTCCAGTTCGACGGGTTCAAACAGAAAGATTTGAAAGCAGAGAAAATTGTGTATCTTATACATAATCGGCATGACTTTATCAGATGACAGTACTAATACTAAGATAAGGCTTGCGCATAGTTATATACTTTAATTCAGTCACGGACCCGCGATATCACGGGTGTGTTCTAGTACAATATAAACATGTATCTTCGCTCGAATCCCCATATGGAATTTACTGACCCCCATATATATCGTATTAGGTCACTAGCACACTATGTAACTAATAATATAAATACAGGATATATTTTCCGGTTATCTCTGGAAAAACCTATTAGATCATCTTCACAAAACCGGTTTGTGGCAGACATACTCCTGAATCAAATTTAGAACAGTTAATACATTAACATAATAAAAATATATTTAAACAAAAGAAATTAAAACAGGACAAACCTATTTTTATCTTCAAAAGTTTGTCAGGTAAAAAAAAAATGTCTATCATTCATTAATCTGATACGAATATTTTGCAAGATTGGTTCGTTTTAACATGTGACATAAAGTCATATTTTTTTTTATCATTTCTTACTTGACTTAATTTTTGCACTATCTACGCATTGAATATTAATTGTTTACGTAATGTTTAATATAATCGATTACATATATTGTATGTCTACTGAACTAATGATACATTTTTTGTTAGTTATAAATTTCTAGTTTGAATTGATTGCATCTGCCAGTCCTTTTTACCTTACTGTGTTTCCTTTTTGTAAAAATTCCCCGAAAAACTAATCCTAGATTGTGACATGCACACCAAGTTGGCTAGCCGACCATCGAAACCACTGCGCGCTGGACTGTCTAATGCATTTCAAGTCTTTTCTCTCCAGATGCTCATCTTTATGGTGAAATATCTCCGAACATGTGATACTTTTTAAGCCAAAATAAAAACTATTAATCATTCATATTTATGAAAGATATGTATACATGCAGGTAAATTGTCGCAAATGAGTTCCGAATATTGGCGCAATTGATACATTTAGAAGACAAAATTTGGCGCAAATGATACCCCTGAAAAACAGTAATTGGCGCAAAAGGACTGCTGCCCCTTTACGAGTGATTTTTTTTATACATTCCAGATAACTAAAATGACAGTTAATACCCAATCTTATCAGTTTGAACATTTCCGAATATTTGTGCAATTTTTATTTGGATAAATAATATAATGTGGGGCTTCTTCCGACAGAACTGCAGTCATGATCATATTTGTTGTTAATTCATTTAAAATTCGAAGCTTAAATTTCTTTACTGGGATACAATCTATTTTAAATTCATAAAATGAGAGCTAACTTTCATCAAAGGCAGTAATATAAAATTATACAATGATTTAAAATCAATAAGAAATATAACGTAATGGTCAGGTGTACATACGGAATTTATACTCTGTGTATGTAGACTTTTAAAGTACATCTAAATGAAATAGTTAGGACCTTACTGCAGTTGCAGTCGGAATTTCCCGCCCTTTATTTTACTGAGCCTACATATTGTATAAGTTGTTAATGGTTTATCGGCCTAAATATGCAAGCAACTATTGCCTCTAAATGATTTCGGCGGTTACTTGTGTTTTTACAATGTCTTATTTTTGTTAGCCGACACACTATTTATCATAATGATAGCGTAATTTCAAATAGATATTTATATGAGACGTTTCTATAAATATGTGCATATTGAAGCAACTGAAAATGTAAATTTTGTAAGAAGCATCCAGCTTAAGATCACACTAAAAGGAATGGAAAGCGAACAATAGAAAATTGAAAGAGACGGAATAATGTTAAAATAACATAAGTTAGGACACGATAATCATTGTCATGTATTCATTATTAGATCAATATTATAATAATATTTAATTGTTAAAACATACATGTATGTTCATTCCCATAATTTTAAAAATAAGTGTTCTTTGAAGCGAAGCCTTCCAAATCAATCAACAGGTAAATCAGGTGACATGTAGAAAAGTTAATAATGTAAGACTTATATACCCGAAGAAAATGGCGCAAAGAATTCTTATAATTCTGGTGATTTTGTCGGTTTTATTTATATTATCAGAAGGTCATTGGTGGAGGAGACATCGCAAACGACCGTGAGTTAAACAAATTAATTTTGTTGTTGTGGTTTTTAGTTATTCCCTTGATAACACACAATCAATTTCCTTTCTGTTGCTGTTTGCGGACGTTATGCAAACACATCATTAGAATATATAATAAAGCTAGCTTACAAGTATTATTATTTTTAGATAATTTTGTGAATTAAGAAACAATTGAAGTACATCATTAGAGATGTGGACAGTGTATTTGAAAGACGATGGAGGGTAATATATGCAAAAATAATTCGCGCAATTTCTTCTAATACACCTTGCAGTGTTTAAAAAGAACTGTATGGGTTACAGGAAAGAGCAAAGCTTTCAATTAATGTCTTTTAATTTTCATTGGCCAATATGATCTGAATTTTGCCCATATCTGCCTCAAACTATAATTTGCGCTATGGAATCATCAGTTTCAGGATTAATGAATATTTTCTGTCCAGTAGCGGGTAGATGTCATCATAGTGCGCACATTATGAAACAGTTCAAAGTACTTGTCCCTATATATTCTCAGTGCTCTGCGATAAAACTAGACATGTAGCCAAGGCTTCGTGTTGAAGACCATACCTTGACTTATAATGGTTTACTTTTATAAATTGTGACTTGGATGGAGAGTTGTCTCATTGGCACTCATACCACATCTTCCTATATCTATGTAATCCGTGAAATACTCCAGTTTCTATGGAAATGACATTTGTTATTTTCTCTTCTTCTGGTGTACTACGTACTTCACATGTTTTATTTCTACAGTAATATTGATTATCTGTTATACTATAACTAGCTACTAAGGTAGCATCCTATACTTAGTATAGCAAATAAAAATCGATGTTAATACAATAAATTATTGACAATTGTAACACTATATTTGTTGAGTATAAACACGGTATATGATACATTTTATTTAATTTCCAGTTACATCATTGATGTCATGCCTAAATTTTAGAGCATAGATATTAATAAATTGCAATTGGCTTCGAACTAGCTCCCATTAACTGAGAGTACTCTTACATTGGTACTTCGTGTCTCTGGGTCTTTTATGATATCTCATTGTTGAAAGTCGCATAGTGACCTAAAATTGACTAAATCCTCTAAATTATTTGCTTATTTTTCAAATAAGCTTTATGTAAAAAGATGACTTAAAAAAAACATATTTCAAACTCGTTATCAGCCAAATCTGCCAATTCATTGGTCTTCAGTATTTGAGTTTTCCAAAGGTTCATTTTTGTATCTCATATATAAAGGTAGCGAATTCGAATGAAATTCGCATGGTGTTGTCCGACATACTTCAAATCCATTTACCTTTGTTGTACATGTTTAAGTTCACTTATTGTCAGATTATATGTTTTTGTTTTCTTCTAAGAAACATATTTTCCGTGTATTAAACCTTTTTGCAGTTTCATTACTTGAATAGCTATAATTGTATAACTACACAATTAGCTGAAACTATCATAACTTATATACAAGGAAGTACGATTTTATTGGTTAACTATATTTAAATATAAGTCATGTTAAGACTACAGGAGATTAAATTTCACTTTTTAGAATGGATTTTTTTTAAATTATGAAAAGGAATTGAAATTGGAAGTCGGAGAATATACATAATTGTTTATATTCCATCAAATAGCCGGGTTTCGGAGGTCATAACTAAGTCACTATATATCAATAATCTGATTGACAAAACATGCTGTTTTTGTCGCCTCCTCGGTAAATTAACGTTTGGCATTCTTATTATCTATTAAAATACGAGAGACATCTTTTTTGTTTATTTTTCTTCGTTTATGTTTGTTTCATTTGAAATCATTCAATTCCGAAACAGAGTTTTCTCATTGTAGAAGTCTGTACGGTTACGGACTGTAATTTCTTATACATGTAGTTATATCTATAACCGGAAGAAAAGTGACATTGGGAACTTTTACTATAATTTGCAAAGTGCTTTTAAGGAACTCTCGTTTTGAATTGAATATGTATATGAACTCTCGTCTTGAATAGTTATATGAACTCTCGTTTTGGATATTTATATGAGTTTTAGTTTTAAGTTGAATATTCTTATTTTAAATGTTCCTGTTTTCTTAAATATAATGTATCTTATTTCAATGTCCAAAGAGATTATAGAGTTACTAGTCCCTCTCCTCAGAGTATTTAGATATTTTTAATGTCTCATCCTCATACCCCCTGTGTATATTAATGAAAAGGTCCAATATATGTGCATTTTCTATGTTCGTGATGTTTTCAGTATGTACACACTTTCAGCAACCAGAAAGAGGAATTACCCATAGATGATGTACCCAAAGATGATTTACCCAAAGACGTATTACCCATAGACGAATTACCCTAAGACGAATTACCCAAAGATAATTTACCCAAAGACGAATAACCCATAGATGAAATAACATTTAAACCGAAATACGAAATGTAGCAATTTGTGCTCGGGACGAGCACTTCGGGAAAGTAGTGGAGAATATAACCGGAAGAAAAGTGACATTGGGACCTTTTACTATAATTTGCAAAGTGCTTTTAAGGAACTCTCGTTTTGAATTGAATATGTATATGAACTCTCGTCTTGAATAGTTATATGAACTCTCGTTTTGAATATTTATATGAGTTTTAGTTTTAAGTTGAATATTCTTATTTTAAATGTTCCTGTTTTCTTAAATATAATGTATCTTATTTCAATGTCCAAAGAGATTATAGAGTTACTATTTTACAACTTAATCCGATGGCTGTCAAGAGTGTGAGAGATAATACATGTATCTAACACTTGAACTACAAAAGCAATTATCGCTATTTTATAAAGTTAAGCCGGAGGACAACGAGCAGCTTATTATTACATAACATTGGACAACTATATTTATATTTTATGAGAACCTTTTATAATGTTTTAATACCCTTATATTTGAATTAATTTATGTTTTGTAAACTGTTGCTGGGGCAGTCTTCCCCTAGCTTTCGAACTGTAAACTTGTGTTAATAAATTTGTATATATTTTATACGGTCTTGCGTTTAAAGCAGCCATAGTGTCGATTATAGACCTACAGACTTTAATGTAACCCGTGCCGAAGTTCACGGACCGATGCCGGAATTCGCGGGGTTATATATCCACTATATTGAACTCTGATGGCGAGTTTTCTCATTGCCAATAAAACCACATCTCCTTATTTGAATGTTAAAAAGAATTGTACTATTTCACATAAGAAGTATATAATAATATTACACTTCATTTCATGTCTTGTAACTTGACGACTTTTCAAGATTTTTCAGGTAACGTGGGTTTTTCCGAGAAACATATACCGTATACTACATGGTGCATCCTGGTTTACTATCTAATTAATTCAATGAATTATATAATAAAATAATATTAAGATTGAATTATCATTATCATAAATTCGTCACACACACGTTCGGTTTACCCACAAGAGCCATAAGGTCAGTTATCAGAACATTAATTTAAACATTTATAAAGGAATTGAAAGTCGAAGAAGGTTTATGGATATACATGTATTAGCATTGAAGTGCATTAATTAAAAAGGAAGGCTATACCTTTTCTCTTTTTTTGTCTAGGAGTTACTATACACATTGTGTTCATTTCGATCAACAATTATACATTATTGTTTAGGGGCCAGCTGAAGCCCTCCTCCGGTTAAGGGATTTTCTCTCTATGTGTTAATGGTTGGGATTTTGTTTCTTTTGTACATTTCATGTTTCCCTTCTCAATTATTCTGATCTTCACACATTCTCATATTCAATAACGCATGCAAATTCCTTAAGCTTATTCCGGATTTGTTTTTGGTTTTCCCGTATTGAGTTAACCTTCAGAAGCCATGTGATCTTTTGCCATTATCTTTGCATTCGTAAAACTTTTGGATTTGGATATCAATCTTCATTTTGTGAAGCATAAAACGAAACGAAACTACGCTTGGCTCAGGTTTAAAATTGCAATAAAGTATTTGTTTCTATTTTGACAAAATAAATCATGGCTAGCTATTCCGAATCTTGGGTGAATCAAGTTTTTCTTTATAAATGATGATCTAGGACACTATAAAAATAAGATGTGGTATATTACTTAACGAGTTAACTCTCCATTAGAGACCATAATGATGGTCAACTATAGGTCACAATACAGCCTTCAACAATGAGCAAAACCCATTCCGCATACCAAGCATTAACAGGCCCTGAAATAACAAATGAAAATTAATTTAAACGAGAAAAAAAAACCATAACGGCCTAATGTTTGCTTATAAGAGTAAACGAACATGATTATACAACAAGCAGGCACATACAGAATATGGCCGAGTAAAACATGTTTGTGGACTCCCCCCCCCCCCCCCCCCCCCCCTAAACCGAGACGCTACAGCATTAGAACAACTTATAAAAATCATTTGAAATTGACAGAACGATTTATTCTAACCGCGTTGAATTTTCAATTGACGTAAAACAGCAAAAAGTTTTGGTTTACATAAGTAATAATAAGGATTTTATGTCACGTTTTAATAACCGGGAGGTAGCTTAGAAAACATTTGACGCATCAACTGTAGCTGTTCCGCTCTTTATTTACCACATATCAATTCTGTAAGATGCCTTAATCTTGTAACAAAATGCTGAAATCTTGGCGAATATAGTTTGTTTTTATTAAGAAAATATGACCTTCAACTTTCTCATACAATTTTTTGTTCGACATGTATGTTTTCATTGTGTCTGTTAGACCTTAACATTTAAAGAAAAAACAAAATTTGACACCAATTGGGGTTTTGCCAATCTTCCTTTAATATATGTTCAAATATGTATGCAAAGTTAAATCACGTTTAAATACATCTGTAAGAAGTTTTGAAGGTTTTAACAATTATTTCACTGTGTCTATAAATAACATTATATAAAATAAACACTTGGGTTATGAATGAAATAATTGACAGAAAATAATTATGAGTGTAGAGTATACAAATTTAGAATGGTTATAAACTCAAAAATATATTCTGAGAGAAAATATGATAGGAAAAGCTTACTTGATGTATTTTTTTGGGGGTTATCAAGAAAATATAATATTTAAAATTTATCATATTTACCATTTGCGTGTCACATCGATGAAACACCATACATAATGATGATAATGTAGAACGACCATCTCGTATTCCCGCCTTTGTTCCCGTTAAATTTTAAAAAAAAACCAAACACAATCATATTAAGAATTATTAAGTTTTTATACCGTAATTGTTCATTCAATATATACTTTTAAGAATTATCGAGTATAACATAAACATGCCGTAGTTATGATTTAATGCCAAGGCATTATGAACCGAGGTTAAATAAACGGACATCATTTAGAATATCTATATAAATACAGACAAGGATTTATGCATTATTTTTGTTTACAAATAACTTCAGTACGTCTGTCCTACATGTTCTAGTAATGTTATTTAAATCTCTGGATTTACTGGTCCATATGTTTGCAAGTCACGTTCTATAATCAGCCTTTGTGTTGATTATCACGATTTGAATTGTATAAGATGGTATAGTTATACCAATATGGAAATTTATTTGATACTATAAATACCTACTTCAATGTGTAAAGTACAAGTTACATGTAACGCAAGTAAATCCTAAATACACAGACAAACGACCACACAATTGGAAAAGAATGGAATAAAAAGTGAATTCGAACAAAACGAGGTACACATGTCTGACATAAATCATCTCCATTTACCTGGTCATTTTTTTCTCGTTATACAATTGTCTCAACAGCAACAAAAAATAAACAAAATCCAAATTCACCCACATTCTGTTGTTTTTTTTCTTTTATTTTAAAAGATTAATCTTACTTGTCGTTTCCTTTTGTGTGGTCACCTTATGCTTTTTTTTTTATAAATATTAAAATGTTTCCAAATTGATAGTGTTAGATTACGACACCACTAGAAAATAAGATACATAGACACAAGCGTTCAACATTTGTTGATTTCCTTGACAACACCCTCTATCAAGGAAGTCATGATAGATACGCATGATCTTGGATATCTCATTATTTGGAGAAACATATTTCATATACAGTTGCTGCTAAAATGCTTGTTGCTACATAGAAAGGGAAAGTTCACAACTGAAAAACTTGCACTATCTCCTTAGTCGTAAAGTTTTAGACAAAACAAAGTAATTATCAAGAGTTAATACCAATCACTTATAAATACGAAATATGTTACTTTTGACAAGTACATGTGAATTGAGAACTCTGACCCTTCATATGATGTTAATCAGAAATAATTCGTAATAATTCGACTGATACAGTAACTATAAATCATTAAAAAAACATGTTATGAATGAATATGTTAAAAACAAGATTAAAGAACAGTTACGATAGGCAATGCTACCTACCAGCGTTATTTGTTTATTTTGTTTATTTTATTTTATTTATTTCAGACACAGACACTGTCCCTCACGTGATGATGAAGATCATGTGTGTTGTGATTGGGAGATAAAAACATATCAACAGACAATTGAGTACTGCAGGAAATGTCAAGTTACACCTACTGACCCCTCTGATATATGTTACTACAGAAAAAGATACAGGCAAGGAATACTCACTGTTATTAAAATTTAAAATAAGAGGATGTGGTCAACGTACGGCTGACCTTTAACAATGAGTAGCACCCGTAACGTTTAGGAAGTGTAAAATTTAAAAAGTTCCTGGCATGCAAAATATGAAACATTTGTAAAAACAAACGACCGGATTTAAGCTATAACAATACTCTAAAACAAATATAAGCAGACGACAACCAATGACAATCAATGATATGGGTATTAACATTAACGTGTAGACCATAGAGACACTTTTTTTTATCAGACACGATTTTATCACCATGAGGAGGACTCAATTAAACAATAACATATGTGTATTTAAAAATACTAGCAAAACAGTTCGTATACAACAAGACAAAATCAAGTGTAGTGAGCAACGTAAAAAGTACAACTTACGAATCGAACATTTAACGAGTTAAAGACAGAAATATTGCCCACCTTTCTATTGAGAAAAACAAACCAATAACATAGATACTTTTTTTTTTATTGTAGCTATAAGATTAAACAAGGCTGTGTTGATCGTGTTAAGTATAATGTGACGGAGTCAACATGTACACCAAAATGTTGTGACGGATGGACACGTGACGAATATGGCCAATGTTCCATCAGTAAGTTTTTATTAATTTTATTTCCGATTTGCTTTATTATATTTCTGATAAAAGGGGTTCTACATGTACGTGTATTTTTTTATTTAAATTAATGAATTTTAGGTTTCAAACAAATACTTAATGCAACCTAAAATAAAAATAAGTAAGGATATATGGTATGATTGCCAATGATGCAACTTTTAAACAAATTTTAAATGAAGAAGATGTAAGCAATAATAGTCAATGTTTAAAAGTGAGATTTTGTGTTTGAACCCATGAACCAAGTCAGGCGATAATGAACATGCCTGATTTTGTATGTGTGCGTCTATTTCTTTATTGTAGTGCCCAATATCGTTTTGTGATTCCTGTTATCAAATTTCATATATATTTAACTCATAAATTAGTGAACAATAAAACTTTACTTCCACAAGTTAATCAACAGTTTAAAACTTTAAAATCCCTTTATGTACTGTTGTAGAAGCAGATGCCAATACCCAAGAAATTGTCTGTGAAAATGGCGGGTCTCCCGCAGGTGACTATTGTTCCTGTCCGAACGGATTTTCCGGGACACATTGTGAATCTGGTATGTATAAATTATCATGAATCCATTACGTTACTGTCTGTTTGTTGTTAATAGAGATGGTAATGTCATTAAATAATCTTATGCATAACAAAAGATAATCCGAAGTCTTCGAGACATATATACTCGAAAAGAACTTATGTAACCATACACATACCATGTGATTGGTATATTTTGCCATATGCCATTCCACATTAAGTCGATTTGTAAAACTCGTTTTGCACCATGGTAAAAAAAAATAGACCCCTGGTGTTTATATGTATTGGTAAACTTTTACAGCAGCAAATTGATTTTTTAAAAAGTTTAACTGACTTTGATAATGCAATGGAATGGTTACTAATATATGATTCCCTTCACTTGCTTCGTTGATTGACAGCGTTTGATTGTGTCAGATTTTATGGATGTTTGGATGTTCTTCCACAAATTAAAAATAAAAAGTGACTTTAGCTGCTTAAACTTAACTCATTAACTCATTTTCCCGATGCAGCCAATGAGTAAAACTGGAATCTAACATTAATGTATTCGTGGCATACAAACTACAATAATAATCAAAACAGTCAGAGATGTAATTTTCCCTTTATTTCCAGCTGTTTGCACGCCTCATTGTTTAAATAATGGAATTTGTTCTGGCAGAGATGGAGAAGCTGTGTGTGTTTGTCCCGATGGGAGATATACCGGGAAACAGTGTGGAACACGTAAGTTTGGTTGCCATGGACACATTAGGTCTGTGTTTGTTTTTGTGTGGCAAAAATTAATTTAACATCTTTGGCACAAAAACGAATAAAAGTCGAAAGAAATAATTAACTATTCAATCCAGCATTTCCATAGCCCAATAACTACTATAGTGGCAAATACAACTGATGGTTTGCAAATATAACTTATGATCTAGATGAAAATATTTTCAACTTTTTGTGCAGTGTATAATAGCAAAATCTGTGGATCATTGAAATTTAATATAAATTCTTTAAAAATTAAATTTATGAAAGTATCTATCGTTTCTTATTGTAGCTGTGTGTAAGCCTGCGTGCCAAAATGGCGGAAGCTGCATTGATGGAATATATAGACCAATGTGTTCTTGTCCACCTGGCTATGAAGGAGAGTCGTGTGAGAAAGGTAGGTACGACATGTAACGCTTCTTTGAAGTATAATTATATACATTTTGGTCTCTAGAGAGCTAAATCCGAAGCCAAAATTGGGGATCATTGGGCTCAAATGTTTACTTTGAGACATACCTGTCTTTCAATACTTGTTTAAAAAGCGTTTATCAACTTTTTAATGGACATGGTGTGTGCGTGAGTATGCTTGAAGATGATACGTGTTTCCATACGAGAAAGTAGCGTTTAGGAATCGCATTTAAGAAAAATGGCAATTGCTTTTCCCTTGTTCTGTTGATTGAAAGCGTTTGATTTTGTCAGTTTTTATGGATGTGTGAATGTACTTCAACAAATTAAAAATTAAATGTAACTTATGATGTTTAAAATTAACTTGTTAACTCGTTTTCCATATATAATCAGTGAGTAAACATGAATTTAACTTTAAATGTATCCGTATCATATAAATTTCGATGCATACAAGGAGATATAGGGAATTAAAATCCATTAGACAGCAACCAGATCAACAAAATGTACATGAACAATAAATATACATGAATATACATATTTGTTTCCATCTGATGAGTTCAGCCTATTTCAACTGATTTTTATAGTTCGTTCTTATGTTGTACTGTTATACCACTGTCCCAGGTTAGGTGGAGAGTTGGGATTCTACTAACATGTTTAACCCCGCCACATTATTTATGTATATGCCTGTCTCAAGTCAGGAGCCTGTAATTAAGTGGTTGTCGTTTGTTTATGTGTTACATATTTGTTTTTAGTTCCTTTTTTTTATATAAATAAGGCCGTTAGTGTTCTCGTTTGAATTGTTTTATATTGTCATATCGGGGCCTTTTATAGCTGACTATGCGATATTGGCTTTGCCCGTTGTTGAAGGCCGTACGGTGACATATAGTTGTTAATGTCTGTGTCATTTTGGTCTCTTGTGGACAGTTGTCTTATTGGCAATCATACCACATCTTCTTTTTTATATGAATATCATATTGGCTGCCAAGGATATAAATATTATTCAAATGGATATCGATACATCTACAACCTATTTCGCGTTGAAATAATCTCTACGGAAAGTCTGTCACTGTTTAAAAATTTAGCTGTTATACGAAATAACAAAAACCCTACAAAATAAAAAGTAGAGGAACAAGATATAGAATCCATAGACTGAAAACAGAATTCAACATTAAAAAACAAAAATGCATTAATTTGAAAAAAAAAAAAAATAGGTGTACGAAGAAATAAGGAAAGAAGTAAAGAAACACGGAATCCTTAAAACTAAAGTACTTGATGATAAGAACTATTTCATTTTGCTTTCTTATGTAGCTACCAAGGTAGCGAGCATAATTTTACCCTACTTATTGTTTTCGATTTCCTTCTCCAAGTTAGAAGTTATCTTAGTGAATTATGACACTATACGAGTAGTTAGTCCAACGATTTAAATTGTTTTCATTACACATTTTACATGTGAGTAACTATGAGATTTTCATCTTGATAATCCAACGATTGAAATTGTTTTCATTACACATTTTACATGTGAGTATGAGATTTTCATCTTGATAATCCAACGATTGAAATTGTTTTCATTACACATTTTACTTCTGAGTAGGAGATTTTCATCCTGATAATCAAAACCCCATAATTGTGTCCGTAATGAAATATAAGGAAACACACAAGGGATTAATAAATTATTACTTTGTAATTACAGAAGTCAAAGATGGTGATTGTCCTGCAGCATCAGGTGCAGGAATTTGTGCTGAAATGTGTAAAACAGATTCTGGATGTCCAAACGAGCAGAAATGTTGTATAAACGGATGTGGTGCTCACCAATGCACGGCACCAGCGGCTACAACATGCACTTATCAAAGTGAACATTATCCAGTCGGACACCGCCTCCAACAAGATTCCTGCACAACCTGTTTATGTAAAGATCCTAATAGTAAACAACAGTGGGAATGTGTTTCTATTAGTTGTCCCAGACTTCCATGCTACAGAAAAAAGATGATCCCTAACTTGTGTTGTCCGGTATGCGACGGTAAGTGCACAGCAAGAGTTAACTACCTTAACATTGGGGAACAATCTAAAACGTATGAGTTGTTTGGAAAGAATGTTACCACACTGATGCTCTAGTCAATTCAGTTTTTGTTGTTTACTAAAATAGAGCCATGTGATAACAGTTATTGTTAATGTCAACCTTTGGTTAACATTTGCTCCTTAAATGTATCTAATTCTAGAATGGTAAATATTCATATTTGACCTTGCTTACCTACTTTTAATTAGTAACTAAAACTGTAGGGTAAATCGTTACTAGGCCAAATAAAAAAAGTATGTGTGTTTATTGTACCCCTACCTACCTTTATTTTTATCCCCTACTTTAAAGCGTTTTTGGCCATTTTTGATTAAGCACTGTTAAAGTCTCAATGTTGCTCCCATAGACTCATTGAAATTTTTTTTTAAAAATAAGTCCCTACCTACCCACCCCTTTTGTTTTAGTATGTGACAGTAAACACACATACTTTTTTGTTGGTCTCTATCCTGAACGACAACTTTAGAATAAATTTTAGCTATTTGCTTATTCCATTCCAATTTTACTTTTTTCTATTAATTGATCCTCTGCTGCTTTTATCCATAGTTTTTGAATGCACATACTTTTATGTTTGCCCATTATACTTATGCATTGAAGATAATTCTGTTTACTTTGATCAAACTAATTGCGTCCATTTGCAAAATCTAAAATAACTAAACAAACACACTAAGATATGAGAGCAAAATATTGACACTAATTTGATGTACATGAACACGTCTTGTTAATTTTTATCGTTTACAATTTAGTAGTATTCTTTTTATTTTTAAAGACCAGTGCGTGTATCAAATACTTACTTTAAAACACACAATATATAAGTGTTCACATTTAGTATTGTGAGAGTATATGAGTAGATAAATATACTTAGTCTAGTATTGTAATTTTCAGAACTTAAAAACTCAAATGATTATATTTTTTGTCTTTTTAATGGATATATGTAGTTAAATCCTATGTGTAAAGACTAAAGCAAAAAAGTGTATTTTTTTTAATGTTTGAAAAATAAGTGTAAAAGTGTAGTCTATATAGTACATGTTTTTTTCATTGAAACTGAAATAAGTACTTAGCACCATTCGATTGTTCCCTTCTTCCTGCTAGATTGTATCATTATAAGAATGAGTGTATTTCAATATACCAGATATGCCAACCACAATAACAACAACGCCCGTACCAACCTCAACTACACCAACACTAAAGCCGACCACAACCTTGCCTTCCACGTGTATGGAGAATGGAACACGTTACCCAATGGGTGCTACTATAAATAGAAATAATTACTGTGAACGTTGCACATGCGTGTATACTGCATCTGCCAATGGTGAATTGTATGATACTACAAGCTGGCAGTGCATGGTGACAGATTGTTTCTGGGATTCATCATGCGCCAATTATACAAATATTCCTGGTCGATGCTGTCCTATCTGCACCGGTAAATGCTACGTCATCATAAAATATACTCAAACAGTGTAACATAATATATATTAGGTACGGGTATTGGAAATACTAACACTCACTTTGCAAGATTATAAAGGGAAAGGTGTCACTGGTAATATATGTGTCCCCCTCCCTAATATATTTATTATATATTGCTCTTGAATTGTTATAGCAATGGTTGTGCTTATCGTGGCTTTCAAAAATATACCTATTTCCTCATGGCTTAATGTCTTTGTGTTAAGTTATCATCGTCACTTTTCTGAAAACAGTGAGCAGGAAAAGTTATGTATAAAGAAATGAATATAAAACCAAAGTATTTAATTCAGATTTCGTAAAGTATCATTTAACATTTTGTAGTTAATGTTATGGTTTATATTTTGTGAAAAGTGATCAAACATTTGATATTGTGAATCTTGCATGGATACGTGCGAATTATGTCATGTGACCAAGACATTATTTCATCCGAATTCAAAATGCATCACCGATACTTACATTAACACATTCATCGTAATTTGATAATGAAATCAAAATATTCAGCATACTTCATATTTAAAATCATAAAAAAACAGTGTAATCTCATAACAATTTTAAAGTACTTAATAATATAATGTTAAAATATACTAATCACTTCTCAGAATCATAACAAATTGACAGTACATTTAAACTAACAAAGGACTGAACGTACTTGTAATCAGTATTACAATACAACTTATACTAACAATTGCAAGTTTATCATTCAATATTTAAATCCATTTAATCTCTCAAAATATAAACTTCTTATCTCTATTCTATTAACATAATTTCAGGTACAGTAGCCATGTATACAGTTTAAAATACTGAAATATTTTACATAAATTATTTATTTTCTTACAACATTATAAGATGACTAAGACATACTGTGTTTATAACATAATAAATTAATGTAGTAATTTGTATGCCTAAGAAAGCAATTATTTTAATAAGATTCATCGTGATAAATATCGTTTTTTACTTCAAAAATGTTTTAGTCGCTTAAACTGAGCATCTTACTCCATTCATTTGATATTACAGTACAAAGATATGGTATTGACAACGAACCTATCAGTTACTTACTACGGAGACTTCCATCCTGATAAGTTTTTTGTTAAATATAAATGTTCGTGTTTGAACACAGTTATCGTAAATAAAGTTGTCATTGATATACCATCTATTCACATATTCATATATTGAACTCTCGACCTCTTTACTTAATCAAGTTGTGCTTTTCCACGTGTCCTCGTTTGTGGTCAACTTTGTATATTTTCGTAAAATGTGCCATAATGTTACAACCCTTATGTAACACGATTTGCTAAACTGGTCTCATATATATCTTTAGGATTAAAATATTAATAATGAATTATTTGAATTATATTATTGATAATATTTTTTTAATTTTTTTTTCTAATGGAATTCTCTGTACAGTATATGTATTTGGAAGTAATGTTTCGTTAAAATGTTAACTCATTTTAAAATTTGGAGAAAAATGCAGTTTATGTCTGTATTATAAGTTTCTTACGGAAATAGATTTAGCAGCTTACTAAAATGAACCAGTTACTTTCATTGTGAACTACTGTTCTAATGTGTGCATTCATTCAAATATTTACCGTAATCTTCATACACGAAATGCAACCTTTCTAACTCGATTAACAGATTACTTATCCACTACAACCATGAGACCGCCTACAACCAAGAAGCCTGCTGCTTCCTGTTATAGAAATGGAACGAGTTTTGTGATCGGCTCTGAAATCCGAGGAAACAATGGTTGTGACAAATGCATTTGTGGTTATTATGGGAAAGATTTGTTACCAACATGGACCTGTTCACCGTCAGTCCAATGTCTTTGGTTTCCATCAAACTGCACAAATATTACGACTGTGGGATGCTGTCCAACTTGTGCTGGTACAATGCAATATACATATGCTTACGTTTTTATATAGCATTTTTTTAGGGTCGGCATTACACTTATGTATTCAAGCATATCGCTTCAATTATCAGTTTGAATAATAACATCAGGAAATTGCATAGAAGAAAGACTTTATTAACAAATGCTTTGAAAGATGATTAATAATTCAAAATTTACTCATATTCATGTTGATAAATGTCTAGAAATGATTAACTGAACATTAAGGTTTTCAAAACTAAGGTTATAAAAAACAAGTGCATACAATAATATAACGTATAATTCGTTGCAATTTTTTTGTAAAAGGGAAACAACTAGAAAGGGAAAATAAATGTCAAAACGTGACATGCATTTTAAATATGACAAATAGACAAGTATCAGGTATGTTGCTTTTATGAACACCTCTAACATAATTTCTAAGTTGTGCATTCCTATTGATTTAAATACAGTATATCAATCAATAGATAACACCAAAGCTATTACTGTGAAGCATATAACCAAGAGACAAAAACCCTCTTGCGTCGAAAATAGAAAAAAAAATAAAGTCGGGTCAGAAATACGCATGCACAATGCTTATGGTACATGCATTTGTGGTTATCAATTGAAAAGATCGTTTGACAACAGGAACTGTTTATCGACAGTCCAATGCCCTTGGTTTCATATCGACTTTACAAATGTTACATATGTTGGATGCTGTCGAGTTTGTGACAGTAACATGCAAACTTATAAGCTTTGAATGTTTATGAATCAAGAGTTTGAATTTATCGGAATTATGTTTAAATGTTGAATTTAAAAATAAGTACAATAATGTGCTGGTCCGTAGCCAGGATGTGTTTGAGAAGACAAAAAAAAAAGGGGGGGTATTTGGGTTCACGAAGCTTTAACTTCAATCTCAACTTTAATAGTCTTTATAAATATTGAATCAATGGGGGATCGTCTCTCGAATACCCTGGCTACGTGGTTTTATACTAACAGTACTTGTATCTTGTGTTTTACACAAGAAGATTGGAAATGGTCATTTTTATCAATTTCCTGTTTACAAAACTATTAACTTTTCGAAAAACTAAGGATTTTCTTATCCTAGGCATATACTACCTAAGTTGTATTTGGCACATCGTTTTGGAATTTTGGGTCCTCAATGCTCTTCAACTTTGTACTTGTTTTGTTTTATAACTATTTTGATCTGAGCGTCACTGACGAGCCTTATGTAGACGAAACGTGCGTCTGGCGTATTAAATTATAATCCTAGTACCTTTCATAACTATCGACCAGAGCAAATAAAGCTTCGTGTTTGTGAAGTAAACAGTGAAAACAAGTTGTTTTGAATAGTTAATCAAGCTTTGATATACAAAATATTAAGGCTACAATAATTTACCGATGTTTAAATTGAAGATAAATAACAGAACATCGGGAATAAATCAATGGTTACAGCGTGAATATTATTCTTTGTAGAACATATTCTAACGTTGCAAGATAACATTATTCACTAATAATATATAACTAATACCCTTCTTAAGTTGGAATTTTTTTTGATTGAATTTGAAAACAGACACAATACCAATAACAAATTATTTCTCTGCTAATTAACTATAATCATATGCTTGCTTATGGAAATGGGAGCAAATGGATATAGATATATTAATTACACAAATACACATTGTTATGCATATTCCCTTTTGTTCACAATTATCTTCTGTATTTTGTGTTCCCGAATAGTTAGTTTCATGTTGTCGACATAATTTATTTTTACATAACAGGCAAAGATATTCATTTCCATAAAATGTCTTCCCCTCCTCCGAAAATCTAATGCCCTCAGAGGATGAACGCAAATACGACAAATAGAATATCATAATGGCAAGAACATTGTGGTCTGAGTAAAGCACAATCCGAATAAAGATTACTTAAGAAAAATAAAGCGACAAAAAGCATTACGTGGAAATAAGATGAGATTAGGGGTTTTCGTGTTTATGGGAAAAGTTATTCGTATAGACATGTATATAACTACAAAGGATGTAAAGTATACGTCAATGTGATAACAACCAATACACATAAAAAAGTAGCCAACACTGCAACATGGGTTTTCAACAATAAAGCAGTGTTTTCACCATGTGTCAAGCTCTCATCCGATCAATCCGACTGTGAACAAATTGTGGTTTTTGTCAAACACAAAATATTTTAATAAAAATAACTTAATAAACTTGTGTTGAGAAACGAACTTAAAGGAAACATTCTAGTTTTGTTCAAACTGACTATAAATAAGAAAATTGGTTTTAGTCCTCAGCTGGAAGCCAGTGATTTTAACAACAACAATTTGATTACAACCTGCACCAGGACGCCTTAAATGTATAAAGAGAGGATTAATTGACGATAATAAATCAAAGCGCTTGTCATAATGAAAGTGTTTGATAAGACTTAAATTGATATAACCCTTAACAGATTTTTTAAAGCATTTTGTAATGTTTATGTAGCAAAGATTCATTCGTATTTTGACATTACTCAATTTACCACTATATTGTTCACTATATGTATAAAAAAAACTGTTTTGCTAGACTCTTATTTTAATTATAGATGTTCCTTCAACAAAGGCCCCATCAACAACCACTAGTCCTCCACGTAACACTTGTACAAAGGAAGGAATTGAATATCCAGAAGGGTCTGAGGTCGGCACAGATAGCTGCAACCCTTGTATTTGTATTAAAATTGGAGAACAAAATCCGGAATGGACATGTAGAATTGTTGATTGTCCTCAAATTACATGTTTATCACAGAAGTATATTCCCGGGCAGTGCTGTCCTGTTTGTGATGGTAAACAAAATAAGTTTTATCTTACAAAATCCCTCTATTTATTTCTTCAAGTTTTGTTATCTTTCTCCCCCTTTTATGTATCATTGAAGAGTTGTAGTAGTCATTGCTTCAGACAAGAATCATATCCTATAGTCGGAAACGAATACAATAAATCATTATAATTAGATGTCACTGCACTATATACACTTGTGAAATGCTTGACAATGAATGAACTGAATCCCCTTGGACATTTTATATAATGTTTTGTGTAAATTAATACACCACAAATATCATGTTGTCTGGAGTAGTCGAATAGTGAGCCAGAAATTGGTATCGTCTTTACACTTTTGTGAACACCTTATGTCCTTTAAATGAAATGTGTAAAACACATAACCAAAATCGGTAAATGTATATTATAATTGGATTAGAAAATTCACAAAGAATTAACTTCAAAGATAAATGATATATTAAATGTTTGGTCTGATTTTGAAAATACAGCAAAGTCAAATATAGAATAATAAAATTAATACAAGATATCTTTAAATTATCTTTAGAGACTTCATATATCATAGCCATCTTCTCTGCATTTTAAAGAAAGCATGCTTCAACCCTTTGGTCTTCGCTTCTGGTGCATATAAAAAAATTCAATCCTGCTATCTATGAATGTTTATTTGAACGATATCAAACCTTTATGTGTACATATGTGTAAATGCAAGGCTATTCCTTAAGTGTTTAGACTTATCACAGATTCATCCACCTTTGTCTCTGAAGTATTTAGTGTTGATATTGAGTTTTAGATTTTTCAATTTTGATCCCCAAACAACTTTAACTGACTTGACTTGGTCTTCATATATATCTTCTTTATATTCATTTATCAAATGTTTTTTTTTATATATATATAAATGTAGATAAACCACCAGATGAATGTGGACCCATTTGTGAAATGTTTTGTGAAAATGGATTTCAAACTGATGAGAGGGGTTGTCCAATATGTAAATGCAAAAGTAGGTTTTTCTATTCCAATATATTTAAAATTTGAGTAAAATGAGTACACTGTAACTGTAAGAAAAAACCATACCGTAATGTCAGATACTCAAGGTATCCTTAAATAATCTTTAGAGACTTCATATATCATAGCTATCTTTTCTGCACTTTAAAGAAAGCATGCTTCAACCTTTTGCTTTTCGCTTCTGATGCATATAAAAAAAATCCATCCTGGTATTTATGAACATGAATTATCATTGATATGGTTATATTTATAAATTAACTGTTCACAAAATTTAGAATTTTTGAAATGCTAAGGCTTTTCTACCTCAGGCATAGATTACCTTAGCTGAATTTGACAAAACTTTTAGGACTTTTGGTCCTCAATGCTCTTCAACTTCGTACTTTATTTGGCCTTTTTAACTTTTTTCGATTCGAGCGTCACTGATGAGTCTTTTGTTGACGAAACACGTATCTGGCGTATATACAAAATTTAGTCCTGGGTATCTATGATGAGTTTATTTGAACGATATCAAACATTTATGTGTACATCTGTGTCAATGTTTATTTTGTCTCGATAGCAACTACCACACCACCAGCTCCCACGAAAGTCGGTCAAAGCTGTATATATAACGGAGAAATTTACCCCTTGGATCACAATATCTGGAAAACAGACTGTACAATGTGTACCTGTTGTTCGAGGAACGGACAGAAACCATAATGGAGTTGCATAAGAAACCATTACAAAACTCATAATAAGGAATTGAAATTCAATATTTATAGGCCTGGCATGGTTTTTGTAGACTATTTATAATTCATATATTTTTAACATAGATATGAATATATATGTCATAATTATCTAGATGGAAGTAAATGATGATTTGATTTCAATTGCAAGGCTATTCCTTAAGTGTTTAGACTTATCACAAATTCAGCCACCTTTGTATGTTGTCTCTGAAGTCTTTAGTGTTGATATTGAGTTTAGATTTTTCAATTTTGATCCCCACAAAACTATAACTGATTGACTTGGTCTTCGGAAATACAAATTTCTTGCTGTTTCGCAATAATTGACACTAGCGCTTTGTATGACTTTTTTTTTATAACACTTAATCTAATCCTTTGAATGGATGTGAAAGGGTTGTACAATTTGTAACTCAAGTATGTTTATATTCATTTATCAAAAGTATTTTTTTTATATAAATTTAGATAAACCACCAGATGAATGTGGACCCATTTGTAAAATGTTTTGTGAAAATGGATTTCAAACTGATGAGAGGGGTTGTCCAATATGTACATGCAAAAGTAGGTTTTTCTATTCCAATATATTTAAAATTTGAGTAAATAAGACCATTGTAACTGTAAGAAGAAACCATACCGTAATGTCAGATAATCAATGTATCCTTTAATTATCTTTAGAGACTTCATATATCATAGCCTATTCTCTGCACTTTAAAGAACGCATGCTTCAATCTTTTGCTCTTCGCTTCTGGTGCATATAAAAATATTCAATCCTGCTATCTATGAATGTTAATTTGAACGATATCAAACCTTTATGTAGACATCTGTGTAAATGTTTACTTTGTCTCGATAGCAACTACCACACCTCCAGCTCCCACGAAAGTCAGTCAAAGCTGTATATATAACGGAGAAGTTTACCCCTTGGGTCACAATATCTGGAAAACAGACTGCATGATGTGTACCTGTTTTTTGAGGAACAGACAAAAACCAAACTGGAGTTGCATGATTAACGATTGTCAACAGCCGAAATGCAGCAATCCAGTCAAAATCTCGGGTCAATGCTGTCCTGTTTGCCCTGGTAAATTACTATCTGCAAAAAACAATTGAAAGTTTGCCATTTCAGAAACTTTTGTGACTGTATTTTACAGTCTTTGCAAACGATTTATATCCTCACATTTTTTATATTTCATACAGAAAACAAATTATTCAAATTAAAAATTATTTATGACAAAGTTATATAGAAATGCAAATCTTCATAGTGATACTTTTGTTTTTCTGATGCAACTAAATGAACATTTTCCTAGCCTTTCTTACAGCTTCGCACATTTACAATTTGCTTTCATTTCAAATTACTTTAACACGCTACATCTAAGAAACAGTTGTACAATTGATATAAAATTGAATCTGATGCTCGGATTGTTTCAATAATTTTATTTGATCAGATACCATAGTTTTTTTAACTAAAGTTATTGTACTAAATAAACTGACTACACTTGGCTTGTTTGAAAGTTGCTTCAATAATATGCACCTTGTTTGCTTTGCTTTTTTTTTTTCTCTTAGCAACATCCACACCAGCCCCAACTACACCTAAATCATCAACATGCTCCTTCAATGGTTTACAATACCAGCACATGAGCACCATTAAACAAACAGATTGTAAAACATGCGTATGCCAATACCAGTATGGAGGATATTTAGATTGGTCATGTCGCACAGAAGCCTGTGTGTACTGTGCAAATCCCAAAATGATTCCAGGACAGTGTTGTCCAGTGTGTGATGGTAAGCTTGAGATGACGATTATTCAAGTCATCTAACTATGACTGATTTATTTTTTCTTGCTGCTTTTAAATACTATATAATCAATTTGAATTTATGTTCTGTATTTAGCATGCTTTACACTTAGTATAAGCAACCAGACAGTATTAGTATTAGAAAGTCTGTCTAAATTTTAATCGTATCCTTAGTACACCTTTTAAAGCTTATACTAGTATTTCAATTGGTATGTTCACATTAATTATTGCTCTATCCAAATGAATACCAAAATAAAGTTTCAATAATCTGGAGTCTTTGCCTTGTCTGTTACTCTAAACAAATTGTTTCTTTTTTTAGACACAACACCTCCACCAACGACTGTTCGACCTACTCTTCCTCCAAATACTGGTAAGTAATTTAACATATGTCTCTCGTCCTCTCTTCCTCTCTCTCATGTTGTAAAGGAGACATGAATAGTATTTGCATTAACATACATGTCTATAATTATGGTTTAATGCTTTAAAGCGTTCACTTTATTCAAATTGAGCATTCTTTTACATTCTGTTATCATTGACATTTTAAAACCCGCTGAAAAAAGTTAGGGTATTCTGTTTTACCTCTGTTTGTCCGTCCATTCGTCCATCCAATGAATATTTGTCGACGCATCTTTCTCAGGAACTACATTACAAGGATTTCTGAAATTTAGTTTCAGTGTTTATGAGTCGGATATACCATGTGATGCATTTTTAGATTCCCCACTAAACACCTTCCTGTTTACCAAACAATTACACCATTTTACACATGACATCCAAGTTGAAACTTTTCGTCACATTTTTCTCAGAAACTACATTACAAGGATTCTTGAAATTTGGTTTCGGAGTTTATATTAATCGGGTATACCTTGTGATACGTTTTCAGGTTTATCACTCACCGACTTTCTGTTTTCCGTCAAGTATTTGGACAGGGGTATCATCAGTTAGCATTTGTCTTGTTAAATCAAATTTACTGAAGTACTTACTATTCGTAGTTAAATGTTTGTTTCACAGAGTGGTTCAGGCTTTACAATAAGAATTAAGAAATATATGTTTTAATATGAAAATATCAATACCTTATTTTTGTTTATGTAACAACGTCACGGATTTTCACTGGCTTTTAACATCGAGTATTTCAAATGAATTAAAATAATTTTGGAATTCTAAGTCTATTATACTGAAGTGTTTGTTTAATGCGCTTACATAACAGTGGAATAGTTGTATTTATAATTGGTACCGCTTCATCGTTAATTTCTAAGACATACAAAACGGTACCCTCGCGTGTTTTTCATCTACATAACTATCTGCTCATTTGTGTGTGTGTGTGTGTGTGTGTAACACATGTTTAGCAACACTAAACTTTTAAGCAATAATCACAGTTTATTGAATTCACAGAATATCTGCTTAGTGAGGTACATGTGTGCATATCTACGTGTATATTGAAGTTATCTAAGTGTTGAATTGATAAAATTTTAACTTTGAGTGCCAAATGTAGAAATATCTGCTTTATACAATTAATCGTCCACATGATGAATATCATATTTTATGTGTTATCAATGAGGGGATGACATTTCCGATTGAAATGTAGATTTTTGTTTTTGTTTAATTTTTAATAGTAAAACGGGAGCACAATATAAATTATTGAAATTAATTAAGAAAATTTGTCATAGATAAGGCATATGACTTTAAAAAGGTAAACCAAGCTTACATTGCAGACATTTTTATTTTCAGGACCATCGTTCAAACATTGTCCAAGTGGTACACTGATTATCAATACCCACAGAGAAAAGTTTATTGACATTCGTAGATCTGTGAACCTGACTGTGGTTGACAATTCTGGAAAAACATACAAGATTCAATACTCCAAGGAAATTATCGAGGCTGTTCCTTGCTCTTGCGGCAAAAACATTCATATCATTACAGCCCAGTCTCATCCCCCAGATCAGTATGGACGGTTTGCATCATGTCACATTACAGTTCATGTTGTCGGTAAGTTTAAAGGTTGTTAAAATACGTTTTATGTTATAGGTCTAAACAAAAGACGGTTAATATTCAACAATTGCGAATTTAAATGTAGATTTTTATGCCCCACCTAAGATAGTAGAGGGGCATTATGTTTTCTGGTCTGTGGATCCGTTCGTTCGTTCGTTCGTTTGTTCGTTCGTTCGTTCGTTTGTCCGTCCGTCCGTTCGTTCGTCCGTCCGTTCGTCTGTGCGTCCGTTCAGGTTAAAGTTTTTGGTCAAGGTAGTTTTTGATGAAGCTGAAGTCCAATCAACTTGAAACTTAGTACACTTGTTGCTTATGATATAATATTTCTAATTTTAAAGCCAAATTAGACTTTTGACACCAATTTCACGGTTCACTGAACATAGAAAATGAAAATGGGAGTTTCAGGTTAAAGTTTTTGGTCAAGGTAGTTTTTGATGAAATTTAAGCTTGAAACTTAGTAAATATGTTCTCTATAGTATAATCTTTCTAATTTTAATGCCAAATTAGATTCTTACCCAATTTCTCGGTCCATTGAACATGGAAAAGAATAGTGCGAGTGGGGTATCCGTGTACTTTGGACACATTCTCGTTAGGAATTACATTCGTTATACAAAACTGGACTGGAAATTCTGTATTTATAGGTCAGATATGAATTTTGTAGATTTTTTATTATTCATATACATTTTACCCATAGATATGAATATATATGTCATCATTATCTTGATGGAAGTAAATGATGATTTGATGTCAATTGCTATACGATAAAAGGCGACGGTAGTTTACCGGTGCTCAAATCCGGTAAATTAGGAAGTTTAGTTATTTTCAATCTTTGTTGTTTTTGTAACACCATTTTGTCGTTGTGTGTGCTTTCATAATTACATATACCCTCACATCTCCTTTTTTGTTTTATAATTATTGAACATTATACATTACAATTGGTAAGTGGTAACATCAATTGATGAGAATACGTTATGCAAAAAAAAGTTTTATCAATAACATGATAGCGGAATGTCTGATATAATAATCCGTCTCAGCAGCCTGAAACAAACACCAAAGCTCTGTTCAGAATAAGTTTTGAATGTCAAGTAGTCAGTCAGAATCCTGTGTTTGAAAAATGGGTTTTGGGCAATTCTCGATTATTGGTACACCAAAGTAAAAATATCAATACGCAATTGGCTCAAAAATGTTAGACGTTGTCAAACTATCACACCGCTTTGGTTGTCGGCTATGTATGAATTTGTGAAAGGGATACGTTTCCGCTTTTTTTTATATCATATTTTGTGCTATTTAAATTATTGTCTCAGTGACGTATACTCTCAGATAATTTATACTTATACTTGCAGACAATCATCCACCAATGTACAGCACATGTCCATCAGAAATATCTGCATTTGAGGACGAAATTATTAGCTGGGACAAACCAGAAGCTTCAGACAACGTTGGCATAAAAAAAGAAAATTTTATTTCTGATTATGAAAACAATAGCAAATTTCCAGAAGGCTCACATCTGCTCATGTATGTTGCTGTTGATCACGAGGGTAATGTCGCGGCCTGTCGTTTCCTTGTAGCTGTCTATAAGAGAGGTAACGAATTTTATCGACATATTATCGATATGGGCTTTGCTCATTGCTGAAGGCCGTACGGTGACATATAGCTGTTAATTTTAGGTGTCATTTTGTCTCTTGTTGGGAGTTGTCTCATTGGCAATCATACCTCATCTTCTTTTTTATAATTAATATTTTATTGATTATTATGGTTTTCCAATTTTATTGTATCCCTTTAAATAAATTCTACCATTCAATTGTTACATAAGGCAACTTCTAAGATATACAATAGACATATTAACATATTAACCTGCCTAATACTGATTTTTCCGAACAAAAAATTTCTGACAAAATGTCAAAAGAAAATAGTTTATGTATTTATCTTCTAAATAATAATTTTCGATCAATTGATCTAAATATGTGTGCTTAATTTTTTTCAAATTGTATATAAATCATATCATAGGTTTAATTATTCTTTATGCGAAACAATATTCAATCAAACTTGATTTTATTTTGTAGGATCATCCGATCCGACTATGCCTAATCAATTGAAGAGAGACGATGAAGAAAATAAGAAAGATATGATTATATGTAAGATTTGACACGATAGTGGTCTAATAGTTTTCTAGTCAAAATCAAATACAAATTGAACTTTGCATTCCACTGTTATACAAGTGAGAGGCTTAGCTTGCTATAAAACCAGGTTTAATCCACCATTTTCCACATAACAGAATGACTGTACCAAGTCAGGAATATGACAGTTGATGTCCATTCGTTTGGTGTGTTTGAGCTTTAGATGTTTTATCATCTTTTAAATAGGGATTTTCCGTCTTGAATTTTTCTTGGAGTTTATTAATTTTTCTGGTTTTACTTTTTGCATTCTAGTCATTAGAATCAATCTTGAAATACAAGTTATCTAGAGAACACCATTTAGATGTAACTATACAAACCACATACAATCACATGGTCTCAAATCTCCCAGAAAGCAAGGGTTCTAATTGCACAAATCAAATCTTTGTCGAGAGTTTACCTGTAAAAAGATTTGAATAAACGAAAGGAGCCGACCGATTGCATAATCACCGTTTCTGTGTTTAAATCTCACTATGTTCCTGACTTGGAATGTTGCATATATGTGTAGTGTATAAATATGTATAAAAAACGATCGAACTAGAGCTTTAAGATTGAGTACAGACTATATATATATAACAAATAATGCACAATTAAGATTTGATAAACTGTCCGAATGTCATTTGTATTGGTCGAATTATACTAGTCAAATCAATAAAGACTATTAGAGTTGGAATTGACCTCATGCCACTTGCAGTATGGAAAGGTCACCGTTTATAGATCAGAGATTGTAGAAAAGGGTCTGTCGTTTATTCAAGTCTGTCGTTTGTTTATCAGCAATCAGGGTACTTTGATTTTCTCTTCTATGAAAACAGACCAGTCTGAAATTCTGAACACAAACCAATTGACTTTACGTACCAGTTTAAATTTAAATACACAAAACAGTAATTCTTTCGTATGCCATTCTTAAAGATTTAGAGCTGATTTAATCGGTTATTTTGTTTTGTCGCTTATTAAACAATAATTTCCAAATAAGTTGATTTGTGTTGCTACTTGAAAACTAGAATTTCTTTCATTCTCAGCGTGCTTTTTTTGTACTTTACAGCTTAAACACTTTAGAATAAAGACTTGCAAAGTTAAAAGACAAAATGAATACCAGATTTTAAACGAACATTCAGACTCACCAAACGAAAATAAACTTAACAACGCCATGGCAAAAAAAAAAACACAACACAGAAAACAAAAGACAGAGAAACACGAATCCCCAACAAAAACCGTAGTAACCAAAGTGTAATTAAACCAGTTATATAACACCAAATTTCAGTACACTAATTATTAAGCTTATTTGCATAAAGGGGACTGTAAAAAATATTAATTTCAAAATGATCAAAATTATATATGCACGACAAATATCCAATAAAATACCAAAAAATCTATTTTGCAGTGCCCGTGATTGGTGTATTGGCAGTATTGATTCTTATCATAGCAATTATTCTAACAGCAATGTGCTGTCGTCGGCTGAAGAAAAAAGAGAATGCCCATCAAAATGGAAGTGAACAAAATGCTTATGACAATGCTATCTACTCAACTGCAACTCCACCAAGAACTCCTCCTCCATCTTACAGTAAAACCGGTGGAATGAAACTTCCACCAAAGTACGTTTTGGGAGATGAAAAACCACCTCTGTATGAAGAAATGGATGTCAAGGTCTTCATGAAGAAGGGTGTACAGAATCCTGTATACGACTCTTCAGATGAACTAGAAGTTGGGAAAATAAAACTGAGAATGAAAGACGAGGCAGATGCTTAAGTTTGAAGTAAAACAGAATGACATTTACCTTATACATTGTGTAGATACTATAGGTAGAACAATACACATTTTCTATTACATAAGTGCAGACAGATCTAACTATTTAACTGTAAAAAACGTTCTATATTTTAACTTTTTAAGTATTTGATTTAATATTGTTCAAAATATTTGGTATCGATAAAACAACTTATCTAAATTTGATCAGTGTAAGCATTTGTAAGAAATTTGGCAGAATTTTGTTAAATAAATTTTATCATACTGTATAGAAGACATACAAAATGATTTTAAAAGCTGATATCTGACATTTGTTTGTGTTTTTTCTGTCATGTATATAGCATGTTATAAAATTTTCGATGTTATATTAACTCAAAATGACCAATATAATCTCCTTGCTTTTGTCATAAATGTAAATGGAAAATCCAGATAACTTTGCGAGATTTCACTTAAAGACAAATGAATTAAATAAAATGTACTAATAACTTAGATGATTAATTAAAACTTAAGAAAGACAGCATAAAGTACTATACCCTTAGACAGTGCGGAATTGCGGATTGATATAAATTGAGCAAATATTGAAATCATGTGATTCCAACAAAGCGATTTAAATGTTAAAAAGAAAATGTTCGATTAATATAAAATACATCAATACTGATAACATACTTAATTTAAAAAAAAAACTATTTTATAACTTTTTTACTGCTTACACGCATTATATATATATATATGTATAGCCCCATTTGATATTTTTTGTTACTTTTTTTTTTTATCTGATACGTTGTTGAAAATTGAAGACATCTGGTATGTCTTAAGATATTGTGCTTTGAAAGCAACATACTCGTTGACGTTTTTATCACTTGTTGTATACCGTATTTGTATCTATATTTTTATCAAATAAAAAAACAACCTTTTCTTTAATTGGTTCTAATACAAATATTTTTTTACGAAGTGGTTGATATTTTAACACGGCTTAACTCGTCAACTCCATACGTGTTTGCTGAAAGTAAAATACAGAAAAAATACAGATAAAAACAGGTAATTAAAAAACGTAAATCTCTTATCAAATAGTGAAGTCAAAAGATCAATGGAAAATAACGGTCCTATTCCAAACTTGGTACAGGCATTTCTTTGTGTAGACAATTGCTAATCAAAACTAGTTTTAAACCAAGCTAAACCTTTCTCTTGTATGACAGTCGCATAGAATTCCATAATATTTACAACCATGTGTGAACAAAACGAACAGTCTTATTTGGTTAAAATGTCAAACATTGGGCTAACACTGTTATTATCTTCATCACTATAAAAAAGAAACAACCATATCAAGTTGCTGAACCATCATTATCGGCTCAAAACTTATCAAAGTTGACCCTTCCTCAATGAGAAGAATTCAGTTGCATTTATGCCGACTACACCACCGACAACTTTCAACCTGCATATCAAAACAGAAATACGAATAACAACTAAAAACTATACAATAGAAAACAAGAGTGGTCTAAAATGTCTTTCGTTAAATCTAACTATCAATTCTAATATGACGTGCTTCTTTCGCTTTGTAAACAAACCCATGCTCGAAATTCAATGACATTTGTTTGCACATGCGTATACTGACAACTGGATTTTTTTTTTTAATTGGAATACATTTAATATATTTCATTAACTTAATACACTTTCAAGCTCTTAAATGATGCACGTGTTGTAACTATGGCTCGGGCAAAAATAATCACGAATAGAATGCCTAACCAGGTTAAAACTACAATTAAGTATAGCTTGCATCAATTATTTCTTTTAACAAACCATGTAGTTATGCAAAAAGTAAAAGTCCGAGGAAAATTCAAAACGAAAAGTCCCTAATCAAATGGCAAAATCAAAACTCAAACATATCAAACAAATGGACAACAAAAATATTCCTGACTTGGTACAGCAATTTTCCTATGTAGAAGATGGTGGTTTAAACATGGTTTCATGGCTAGCGTAACATCTCACATGAATGACAGTCTTATACAATTCCGATATCTTGACAACGACGTGTGAACAAAACAAACATACACAATAGGTTAAAATGTTAAAAATAGGGGTACAGCAGTCAACAATGTGTTATTATCTTTATCACTAGGACATAGTAAAATGTTTGATATACTAGGTAACAAGGTTACTAATTGTTAATATTGACTAAAATATCCTTGACGGATAGTTTCAGACCTTTTCTTAATTTCATGACTGTGAGCATGGCTTGCGTTAAAACATTTTATCAATTTAAATGTGTAAGTGCATAGACGACACCGATGGTTTGTTTTTATCACAACGAGAAGTTATAAATACGAAAAAATTAAATGCACACTATTAGCCATTGAGTTGGTCCATGTGAAATATTACTTAATTTTTCTATGTAAATGTAAAAAAATAACATCATACTTATTCTGTTCAAACACTGTTGGGTTTAATTTTCAGACTTTTATAAATATTTGTATTAACTCTGTATCTCAAAAACATTGAGATCCAGTGGGCATGCATATAGTATGTTTTCACTTGCTTAGACTTGTTTATATGATGAACTTATTTTTAGTGACTGTATACTGAATTACAAGTAAATACATCATATAAACAAGTCTATCCCGCAATCGTAGGCGTGATTCAGCTGACCCCTTACCAAAAAGTGTACTAGTTCAGTGGTAATGGACGTCATACTAAACTCCGAAATATATGTAACACTCAGAAACGTTTCCTTCCCCCCAAACGTGTCCGATACTCCCAAACGTGTCCACATCGACGTCACTGAACTGCAAAACATGTCTAGTTGTACAAAGGGCGTCAAACGCGGCGTGTCATTTGTATTGTGTAAACGCCTAAACGTGTCTATTTTTTAATAAACACCCAAACGTGCCCAATCCCCCAAACTTGTCCTATAATATAAAGGGAACTAAAAGATAAAATACTGATATTCCGTAAAAATAAAACTGTCCTTTTCCGCTCCAAAAAAATATAATTTAATTTCGAGTTACGATAAGTGTAGATTCCTAATAACCGTAAAGTGTAAAATTTTAATAACTGTACACAATTCATTTAGGCCTAATCCCAAATTCCCTGAATAATTAAGGCAGGGGTGGATCCAGCCATTTAAAAAAAGGGGGGGGGGGTCCTATCCCAAGACAAAAAGGGGGGGGGGGTCCAATTACATGTCCCCATTCAAATGCATTAATAGTCCAAAAAAGGGGGGTTCCAACCCCCGGCACCCCCCCTCTGGATCCGCGCCTGTTAAGGTACAATCCAAGAGTTCCGGCAAATATTCTTCCGCATCTCATTATATAACTTATCCAAAGTATGTTGTCGTCCTGTCCATGCATGAAATATTTGCCACTGGACGTAGTTTCTCTTGTTTGCGTGTATTAAAGTGATGCTCGAAACTAAAAGTTCATAATATAAATCCTTATTAACAGTTTATAATTTTCAGAGCTTTTTTTTCCATTTTTTGAGAGAATCAAATAGTTTCTTAGTGAAGTTATAAAAAAAATCGGTCTTTATTTTTAAGTTTAACGAATGTTTATCACGAATAATCGTAAACAAATTTAGGCCCGTTCCTAAATCCCCGGTATGATAATAAAAATTATATAAAGTCTGTATTGTTAATATGATATCGTTCAAATAATTCATGAAATATTTGGCACTGGACTTATGACTCTTGTTTGTATGTCTTCACTTTAGTAGTGATGCTGGAATACTAAAATTTATTAAAATACCTGATAACCAGTTTATGATTTGAATATCTTTTAAAATATCAGAACTGTTGAAAAAAAGGGAAGTCAATTCTTTTAAAATCCTACCGTGCAGTATTCGCGGATTACAGCTGATTTCCTAATGCTTGCAAAGTAAAACTTTGTTTTGCTTGCTTGCTTTGTTTGTGTAATTGTTAATACAAGCTTTCTAAACGAGCATAATACTTGCAACTGGACTATAAGCAATTTCAGTCAAAAGTCGATTTATATGTTACAGATTAAATTTGCAATAACAACGGGCATTGAACCAACTAATACTAATAAATGACCACTTCATCAACTGTGTCCCCCATTATAGAATTGCCGTAAAAGTTATTGATTTTATTCATGTATTAGCGCTAAAAGACTTGAGACGTTCTGGCGTTAAATAATGGACACGTTTTGGCGAATAACAATTTTCGGACACGTTTAGGGGTTATAAAATCAGACACGTTTGGGGAATATTGGATATTACGGACACGTTTAGGGAGAATAGACACGTTTGGGGGAATCGGACACGTTTGGGAATGTTACATATATAAATAAAATTAAATTAAAAAGTATACAAGACCAACAAAGGCATAAGGCTCCTAATCTGGACCAGGCGCAAAAATGTTTTTTTGAGATCTCAACCCTCCCCCTCACGTACAATATAATCACCAAAGTTTGAGTTATTTATTAAGAAGACTTAATCAATAAAGCAGAACGTATAATTCTAACTCCTATATTTTCCGGACCAATCCCTGTACAATGTTCGTCTCTTATAGATAACGAAACAAGTCGACAAAAAGAGAAGCATGTGTGATTCCCATATACGAAAAATATAAATGAATAATACCAATACAAAGTTTCTTCAACCAATAAAGATATTTGCGCTTGTTACAATGCTACAAGGTGTAATGCAAAACACACAAATCTAAAAGGTAGAGCAAAACAGTGGTATTTTAAGACAGGTTCAATTTATTTTAAATGTTCTTCAGAGGGATTAAGGTTTATGTACCCTTCTGTAGCCATTTTTGTACGAAGTTTTCAAACTTCAATTGTATCAAAACTACAGATATAATGAATAATAGAGATAGGCCATTTTGTACATATTCCAAGGGGAAACTTGATGCAAAGCATTATTTTTTACTGTTCCATTGCATTTAATAGAAAAAGAGGACTTTGTGGCAAATAAATCAAGATTTTTATAGAAAATCCACAGCCTTTATCCTTGTACTCTCATATTTGGCAATTTGATGACTGATAGATATAGGATTATTGCATGCAGTGCTAGCATTGATTTCCTTAAAACAAGTTTATAAATGTAATTATTGGTTAAGACAAGTATAAATATGGCCAAAATCAAGTACACCTTTTAGGGTGCGCTCGACTTTAGTGACTCAGCACGAGGTGTTTTGGAATTTACAGGTTACTTAGAACTTTTTGTAAAAAATAAACACTAGCACATCAAAGAAAATCAAGTGAGTAATTTATGTTTCAAATTTTATAACAAAAATCTCTGTATTAAAGGCTGTGGATTTTCTATAAAAATCTTGATTTATTTGCCACAAAGTCCTCTTTTTCTATCAAATGCAATGAAACAGTTAAAAATAATGCTTTGCATCAAGTTTCCCCTTGGAACATGTACTAAATGGCCTATCTCTATTATTTATTATATCTTTAGTTTTGATACAATTGAGGTTTGAAAAATTCGTACAAAAATGGCTACAGAAGGGTACATAAACCTTAAAAAAATAATGGTCTTATAACACACGTTTTTGTTTAATACAGGTGGTCTCATAAGCAGGTTTTACTGTACATGTACAAATATATGATAGATACAACGCTCATATATATATGATATAGTATCAAATTCACATTACATTGGAAATTTATGTTCCGCACATATATAACACAATCCAAACGTTTTCAATTGATATTTATTGCACCACTTCACATTTATTTTACTACCAGTACTTCTATCAAAGGTTATGCTCACTCAGTGGGGGTTATATATTTAATATAACTAGTTGCCTATGGTACTTCTATCTGTTGAAGGGACAATTCAAAAATCCTTCAGCTGCAAATAATTAGTATTAGAGCTTTCAAAAATAGGACGATGGATGTCGTGTAAACAATTCATGCCAGAATCCTAAGTTGATAAATCAAAAGTATACATAATGTCTATATATATGACATATCAGCTTTCGACTGGGTACATAAAATGCAAAGAAAACAACTGTATAAATGTTCAGTTTCCAGGCCACTCGACCACATCTAACTTGATCAATCAAATGTTCGGTAATCAACTGCATATTTGAATACAGAGGTGGGAATCAATTGACGATGTATAGATGAAACTATGCGTTCTAAACGATGGAGTTTCTTCCCAAATCTACTTTGTATTTGTTCATTTCCAATATGTTGGAATCTTGATATATGCCTTTTGTATAATTCATTCATGTACTTGTTAAGTATTTATACATAACACATATATTTATTGTAACAAGCTAAATCAAGAATTATATTAAAAAGCATATAAAAAATTACAAAATAATATATAAAGGCAAAACTGAAATTGGAGATGGATAAAAGTATTGGTTATAGGGATACAACGAGATGCAGAAAATAATAATAAGTGAGTAAGAAGTACACGAAAGAAAGCAAAAATAGAAAAACGTAGAGGTATTCCTGTTTCTCCTTTTTCGTTATGATATTCTACAGCACACTGGTATTACTAAGTGAAAATGTGCCGCAATAAATCTACCCATTGTGTTTTAACCTACAATGACATACTTATAAATATTAGGTAATAATAATATTGTTTACGGTTTAAAATTATATTTTAGGTTCTTTTCATGATTTCCCCTTAAGGTAGTTGAGGGGTAAAGAAAAAAATGACATAATGTTCTTATACTTTGCAATAAAGGAAAGTTTTACTATGCTTTTATTTTCTTTAAAAATATGATAAAAAGTATATCTCACTGCGCTATTTTCAAAATGGAAAAAAATTGCTTGATTATTCATAAAAAAAACCACATTTTTGTGAATGATTATGAGACAGAATTTTAAAATAAAATATGAGAAGATAGTTTTATGAATGTGACTGTCCAATATCAGGATCCTGTAATTCAGTAGCTGTCGTTTGTTTATGTGTTACATGTTTGTTTTTCGTTAAGTTTTTCAAATAGATAAGGTCGTTAGTTTTCTTGTTTGAATTGGATTACATTGTCATTTCCGGGCCTTTCATAGCTGACTATTCGGTATGGACTTTGCTCATTGTTGAAGGCCGTACCTATGATTGTTAATTTCTGTGTCATTTTGGTCTCATTTGCAATCATACCACATCTTCTTTTTTTTATATTTATAATATATTTTAAAAAAGAAAAAGAAAAAATTGTGTCACTGAACTTGTTTTCTTGCTACTAGTGAAAGATAAAACATTCCTGGCTGTATACCCCTAAACTACCTTAATCGACCGCGCGAGGGCTGAAAAGCCAGTCAAGGTCGTTAAACACTTCTATCGTCGAACTACATTAAACATAATTAAGAATCACATAACTGTCTGCCAATCCGCCTCTGATGAGCTTATGATTTCTCGCATCATTTGTACAATTGACTTTTCAGAAAATGTTTTCATAGGTAGAATAAAGATGCACAAATACTTTCGGGATTTCATCAGGTAGCACCTGTATAATATTTCTTAGAATATTTTGAATATCCTTTGCAACGGTTACAAGAAAAGGGAATTCATTTACAATAAATAGATGTGACTATGCGTACTCATGGAAGGAAGATTCCACAAAATCCCTTTTAAATTTGTTTACTTCCAAAGAAGAGGATTCCTGAATATTGCCCTTTGAATAATCCATACATGTTCCGATTAGGTACATGTATTCTTACACATAATGTACTGTAACTAACTAAATCATGTAAAAATTATAATAAAAAGCATTAAGAAAAGCGCAAAATTACATAAAAAGGTAAAATTAGCATTGGTTAAATACTTATAGGCATAAAAAAAAGTTTGGTGGTTGGAATGATGCAACGACAGGCAGAAACTATGTTCATAAAGAGAAAAACGAAAAAGAGAATAACGTAGAGTTATCCCTGTTTCTCCTTTAAATCGTAATAATATAACAATATTCCATATAATACTGACTTTCCTCAGTGAAAATGTATTGCAAAATATCTACCAATCGTGTTTAACCTACAATGACATAATTATAAATATTGGGTATAATTACTATTTTACAAGCTAACATATGTATATAACTATGAAACCTTTCAAACCGATACATGCATAGAGAATATATTCCTATCTAAAATAGCGCAAAGATTTGTGAGATTGTTGTTGTTGTTGTTGTTGTTGTTGTTGGGGGGGGGGGGGGGGGGGGGAGAGGTTTTATTTTAATATGATGAATAAAAAAAGTAAAGCCTTCTTTGGACTTTTAAGATAAAAGATTATAAAGGGTATAGACTAATTGTGTTAGTATTGATACACATGTGCTGTACAATGTAAATTTGTAATCATAATTGATATTAATGATTGAAATAATGGTTATACATGAGACAATGCTTTAACATGGAATAAGAGAAAACGCATTGTACTCGATGAACTCATGGAGCATAAATTGTTAATCGTAAATGATTTAGCATAACGAAAGATAAGTACAATAATGTAGAGAAAAAACAAAAGGATAACAAAACAACAAAAGTAATTTTTAGGACACTTTTTTTTTTGTGCTGCGTCCGTCCGTTCGTTTGTTCCCCCCTCCGTCCGTCCGTCTGTCTCGCTTCAGGTTAATTGTTTTTATTCATGTTCTATGAACAGATTTTGGATTTCTTTTTTTTTCTTGTATTCATAAAACTGGATTCAATTTTGACCAATATGTGACAATTTATTTCAGCGTAACATGAATTGCTTTTGGAATTCGCTATAACACTAAATTATGTTTAAAAAGAAATCCAAGGCATTTCATGGAATATTAATAAACCACGTCATTGGTACTAATGTGCTGCAATAATACTCCTGGCATGCTATATTGTGTGCGAATGCATGACATGTTTTCGTCCTTTTTGTGTATAATAAATCATAATAAACGATCATACAACTTCCCGCCAATTTGCGTCTGAGAAGCTTAAAGTTCCACGCAAAAATTGTACAATTGGTTTTCCCCAAAAATACCACCTGTCTAATATAACTTCGAATATTACTTGCAACGTTTACTAGAGGTGGGTATACATGACCGATGCATATATTAGACTGTGCAGTCTTAACGAAGGAAGTTCCTCCAAAATCCTTCTTTATATCTGTTTATTTTCAAAATGTTGGTTTCCTGATCTTTGCCGTTAAAATAATCCATACATGAACTTATTATTAAAGTATTAGTAAACATATTGTACTGTGACAAGCTAAATCCTTCAAAAATCACAATAAAAAGCATATAAAAAATTGCAAACTTACATAAAAAAGCAAAACTAATATTGTTAAAATGTTTGAAGACAGATAAAAGTTTGGAGGTTGTAGACAGAAAATAACAGTTAGTTAGTAAATGTTACATGAAATAAAATGAAAAAGAGAAAAAACATAGAGTTATTCCTCTTCACTTTTATTCGTAATGACATTCTACGGCATACTGACTTTTCTAATAATTGAAAATGTTTTAGTAAATCCACCCATTGTGTTTTAACCTACTATGGCATACTAATAAATATTAGGTAATAATAATATTGTTTACGGTTTAAAAAGAATTGTCGTTTAATTAATGTACAGCGCCACCATTCAATTTACTAGGTGACATGTATATATACATAGAAAGCCTTACAAAAGTAGATACATATTCCAGTAGGAAAGTTGCAAAAACAGTTAGAATGATATTATATATATAATATAAGGATATGTTCCTGACGAAAATGGCGCAAAGATTTTTATTGATTGTAGTGATTTTGTCTACTTTTCCGACGCTGGTGGGGTAGGTTTTTTACGAAAAACTAAGGATTTTATTATCCCATGCATAGAATACCTTAGCCATATTTGGCACCACGTTTCGGAATTTTGGATCCTCAAAGCTCTTCAACTTTGTACTTGTTTGGCTTTATAAATATTTTAATATGAGCGTCACTGATGAGTCTTATGTAGACGAAACGCGCGTCTGGCGTACAAAATTATAATCCTGGTACCTTCGATAACTATTTACACCACTGGGTCGATGCCACTGCTGGTGGACGTTTCGTCCCCGAGGGTATCACCAACCCAGTAGTCAACATTTCGGTGTTGACATGAATATCAATAATGTAGTCATTTTTATAAATTTCCTGCTTACAAAACTTTGAATTTTACGAAAAACTAAGGATTTTCTTATCCCAAGCATAGAATACCTTAGCCATATTTGGCACCACGTTTCGGAATTTTGGATCCTCAATGCTCTTCAACTTTGTACTTGTTTGGATTTATAAATATTTTAATATGAGCGTCACTGATGAGTCTTATCTAGACGAAACGCGCGTCTGGCGTACAAAATTATAATCCTGGTACCTTTGATAACTATTATTTAAATATGACAAATAGAAAAAAGGGAAGCCTTCTTTGAAACTTTAAGGTAAAAGATTATAAAGGGTATATACTAATTGTGTTAGTATTTATACACATGTGTTGTACAGTGTAAATTTGTAATCATAATCGATATTAATGATTGAAAATGTATTTTCCCGCGTTTCGGAGTATAGCGGGAAAATGTTGTCTAAAAGGAACGTTTTATAAGAACGGTATATATTTTTTGGCGGGTTTTGTTATGTGTAGTTGTACACGTGGATACGTGGACCAATTATTTGGATTGTGTCAATAAGTATTCTTATGTTAATGAGGTGAAAGCGGGTTTTAAATGTTCTTGGGTTTGAAAATCATTCTAGCCGCAGACGTTCAACACTAAACATGTCGGAGCCGGCAGAAATAAACATGCTCATCGACCGAAAAATTAAAGACGCTATGAGTCAGAACCAGAACGAGATACTGCAGAGCATCGACAGATTAATGTCTAGTCGTTTAGACACGTTTCAGAGATCCGTCCACGAAACGCAGAGGCAGTTATCAGAAACTCAAATGCCTAAAATCCAGCAGATGAACACTGAGAATTACGTTTTCAAGCGAAAAGGAAACGAGGAGCAGTTCAAGGTCAACACAAAAATCGCCAACAAGATGAAAGAGGCCAGAAGTATTCTTACAGAATCGCAGGACAACAACGAAAGTACAGAGGGCGCGATGAGGAACATTTGTGAAGGTTTGGACATTCTTAATCATCGACAAAAATTGATTAAGCTCGCGGATCAGTCCGAGAACGGATGGAGAACAGTTACAGAGTATGAAACGCACAACCTTGCAGATGACTCCGAAGACGAAAAACGTATAATACGAGCAGAAAACAAAGCGTCGAGGAAAATGAAAAGCGACAAAAAGTTTAAGACACGTACAACTCCTTACAGTGCCCCACAGTCTACTCGATTCAGCTCAGTTAATCAACAGAGTACAGTTAACATTCCTGTGGTGCATCGACCCAGAAAATGTTATGAGTGTGGTATGTCAGGACATTGGAGGTCAGACCATTATAAACAGGGTTGGCAAACTCAGAAAGAAAAGTCTGATAAGATAAGTACTAGATTATTTAGTAATGATTTATCTGTTAATTTTGGTAGAGAAAATGCTATAGTTTCATGTAATTCACCCGTAGGTAAATTAAAAAGTTCAATTGATTATTGGCGTAATGTTATTTGCGCTAACGAGACAGTTATTGATATCATAGAACATGGATATAAAATACCTTTTCACACAGAGCCAAGTGAGGTATTTTTGAATAACAACAAATCGTCTTTAGAGAATTCAGATTTTGTAGAAAATGAGATTTTAAAGTTGATAGAATTAGGATGCATAAAAGAATGTTCATGTAAACCTAAAGTGGTCAATCCGTTGACGGTAGCTAACAATAAAAACAAATTAAGGTTAGTTTTAGATTGTAGACACATTAACCCACATCTTCATAAATTCAGATTTAAATATGAAGATGCTAGCGTAGCCAGTCAAATGTTTAAGAAGGGAGATTACTGTTTTACTTACGATTTGAGATCGGCTTACCATCATATAGAGATATTTGAGTCACACAAGACATATTTAGGTTTTGCTTGGGTCAAAAATCATGAAACAAAATATTATGTCTTTAATGTTTTACCATTTGGTATATCGACTGCTGGTTATATTTTCACCAAAGTTGTAAGGTGTATTGTTAAACATTTACGAAATTCAGGTTTGAAGATTATCATGTATTTAGACGAGGGCTTAGGCGGGGCTGACGAGATAAGTCAGGCTCATGAAACTAGCATAGTTGTTCAGAAAGTACTGAAAGCTTCTGGGTTTTTGATAGCAGAAGATAAATGCAATTGGACACCTAGCCAAAATGTGGTACGGTTGGGTTTGGTATGGCAATTTGACAAAGGCATGGTTTCAGTCACGGAAAGGCGACTTTCCAAGTTGTTAGATACTTTAAATAGAGTTATACACAAAATAGGTAAAGGAGAAATACACGTTTCTGCAAGGTTTCTTGCTTCTATAATTGGTCAGATCATATCTATGCAAGGGGCAGTTGGTCCTGTAGTTAGACTACGTACACGAAGTATGTATGAATGCATTTTGTATAAAGCAAGCTGGAATGCTCATGTTCTTTTGAACGGTAGATCTCTTGATGAGATAATTTTCTGGAAGGAAAATATAGAGAAAATGAATGGCAGAGAATTGCATATTGTTGAGCAATACTCGAGTGTAGTATACACAGATGCCTCGGGCATAGGTTACGGCGGCTATTTGGTAAAAGCCATAGACGAAGAGATTATGGGTAGTTGGAACGATGGAGAAAAATTGAAAAGTTCTACTTGGAGAGAGCTTGAGGCAGTTTATAGAGTACTGCAGTCTATATCTATGTCATTAAAAGGTCAAACAGTTAAGTGGCACACAGATAATCAAAACGTAGTAAACATAATAAAAAAGGGCAGCAAGAAATCTGATTTACAAAATATTACAATTAACATAGCTAATGTATGTAAATTAAACTGCATTAAGATCGTACCAGAGTGGGTACCTAGACAAGAGAACGTTAAAGCAGATAAAATTAGCAAGACTATCGATTGCGATGATTGGGAGATAGACGATATTACATTTGAATATTTTAATCAGAATTGGGGTCCACATACCGTAGATAGGTTTGCCACTGATAACAATGCAAAATGTAGCATATTCAATACTAAACACTGGTGTCCAGGTACACTAGGTATTGATGCTTTTAATAGACATTGGGGTAAAGAAAATAACTGGATTGTGCCACCACCTTCAGACATATCCCGATGTATACACAAGATTATACAAGATAAAGCAGATAGCACGTTATTTGTTCCTTTATGGGTTTCAGCACCATATTGGCCACTTTTACACAAAGTCAATGGTAATGTTGTAGAATTCGAATCGTTCATTAAAGATAGTAAAATATTACCATCAACAGTTATCAAAAAAGGCCGAGGTAGAAATGGTATGTTCGGAAAATCCACAGATTTCAGGATGTTGGCTATGAAAATAAGGTTTTAATTTATTTCATTCTTTCCTACAGGTATCGGTCTGAAAAGCAGGGTGTTGGAGCAAATACAAGATGGAGGGATTCTTTCGGCTGACTTTGACGAATTGGGACATAAGATGTCATCGTATTTACTGCAGTCCAGAAGTGACAATACTAACAATAAATATTTTTATGCTTATAAACGGTGGGAGAGATTTATATTGAAACAAGGGGGACTATCTTTACCAGCAAAGCCTATACATGTAGCCCTATATTTAACCAAACTGATAGACACAGGTTCATCTTATAGTGTAGTTCAGTCAGCTTTTTACGGTATAAAATGGGCACATACAGTTCAAGGTTTTTCAGATCCCACAGAAAATGCATTTGTGACCAATTTACTGGAGTCTTCTAAACGTCAACCACATAAACCGAAAGTTAAAAAGGAACATATTGATTCTGAATCTATTATTGAACTTTGTATAAAATATAAAGACAGTGATGATATAGCTATTTTAAGGGATTTATGTATGATTGTTCTTAGTTTCTCTGGTTTTCTGAGATACAACGAGCTTAGTTCTCTTCGATGTAAAGATGTTCATTTCAAAACTAATTATTTAGAGATTGATATTGACAAAAGCAAAACTGATCAGTATAGATTAGGGGAGAAATTAGTTATTTCAAATGGTGAGTCTGCTGCTTGTCCTTATAGTTTATTGTCCAAATATTTCAGTATTTGTAAAATTGAGTCCAGTTCTGAGCAGTATTTATTTAAACCTATTTTTAGATCAGGCAAACGGTGTTCGCTAATTTACAAGAACAAAAAACTGAGTTATACCAGAGCTAGAGAGTGTATAGTAGCTAGACTCAAAGAAGTTTGTGGTGATATAAACATAGGTTTACATTCTTTAAGGGCGGGTGGAGCCACTGTCGCAGCTAACGCTGATGTTAACGAACGCTGCTGGAAACGGCACGGTCGATGGAAATCTGATACTGCCAAAGATGGGTACGTGGCAGACTCACTTGCACATCGTTTAGAAGTTACTAAGAAGCTAGGTCTTTGGCATTTTCATTTTATTGTATATCATTTACGCTTTTCCGCCCTTTCTTTGTGTTTCTAGTCTGCACGGCTAAATGCATTGCTTTGTGTTTGTTATTATTGTAGTGTAGTTAAGACATGTATTTTCCCGCGTTTCGGAGTATAGCGGGAAAATGTTGTCTAAAAGGAACGTTTTATAAGAACGGTATATATTTTTTGGCGGGTTTTGTTATGTGTAGTTGTACACGTGGATACGTGGACCAATTATTTGGATTGTGTCAATAAGTATTCTTATGTTAATGAGGTGAAAGCGGGTTTTAAATGTTCTTGGGTTTGAAAATCATTCTAGCCGCAGACGTTCAACACTAAACTTCTATGTTTCATAATATTTGATATTGTATATTATTTTGCTGTTTTTTCTTGATGGAGTTTGGCATCAATGTCCCGAGGCGTGCCTTGCACTTGCTCCGAACACAGGTTTCCAAATCAATTTTCTTTAATAAAGTTTTTTGATGGTTTTTCCTGGGCGGCGAGGTTACGTTAAAGACGGATATATATACATACATACATACATACATGCATACGTAGAGATATGGGCTCTTATTGATACAGAGTAAACTTGTTTCAGATGTTTATTCTTTCTGTGTACCTCATTCGAATGTATTTGTATTTCATATATGTCATGATTTATAATATAAAATATACATTAAACGCCGGCTCTCTTAGTCTGCACGGCTAAATGCATTGCTTTGTGTTTGTTATTATTGTAGTGTAGTTAAGACTAATGGTTATATAAGAGACGATGCTTTAACATGGAATAAGAGAAAACTAATTGCACTCGATGAACTCATGGACCATAAATTGTTAATGCTTCGGCATAAACAAAAAACTAGTGCAATCGTGAAGAGAAAAAAAAACAAAAGGATAACAAAACAACAAAAGAAATTTTTTGGGACACTTTTGTTCACATTTCGACTTTTCTAAACGACTAGTTGACGATTTTTATGCCCCATCTAGGGACGTTATGGTTTTCGATCTATGCTGCATCCGTTCGTTCGTTCGTTCGTTCCTCTGTCCGTCCGTCTGTCTCGCTTCAGGTTAATATTTTTTTATTAAAGTTTAAGTCCTATCAACTAAAACTTAGTTCACATATTACCTTTGATATGATCTTTTTAAGCTTAAAGCAAATTAGTTTGGACCACATTATCACGGTCCGCTGAACAGATAATATCATAGTCCGAGTGGGTGATTCATGTACTATGAACAGATTTCTGATTTCTTTTTTTCTTGTATTCATAAAACTGGATTCAATTTTGACCAATATGTGACAATTTATTTCAGCGTTATTTGTTTACTCGCAAGAGTTGCGAATATGAATTGCTTTTGGAATTCGCTATAACACTACATCATGTTTAAAAGGAAATCCAAGGCATTTCATGGAATTAGATAAACCACTTCATTGGTACTAATGTGCTGCAATAAAACTCCTGTCACGCGCTATCGTGTGCGAATGCATGAAATGTTTTCGTCCTTTTTGTGTATAATAAATCATTATAAACGATCATTCAACTTTCCGCCAATTTGCGTCTGAGAAGCTTAAAGTTCCACGCAAAATTTGTACAATTGATTTTCCCCAAAATTACCACCTGTCTAATATAACTTTGAATATTACTTGCAACGGTTACTAGAGCTGGGTATACATGGCCGATGCATATATTAGACTGTGCAGTCTTAACGAAGGAAGTTCCTCCAAAATCCTTCTTTATATCTGTTTATTTCCAAAATGTTGGTTTCCTGATCTTTGCCGTTAAAATAATCCATACATTATTATGGTCATTCTCCTGAATTTATGTTTTCATTAATATTAAGGTTATTTTTCATTTTCTTTATCATTAAAATAATGTATATTCTATAAAATATTCATATATTTGATTTTACTATCAAGTTTTTCTGTAACTCTGTAACTAAATGATATCATTTTGCTTATTTTCTCTATTCATTATTTATTTTTGACCGTCATTCTCTGTACAGGTATCATAATTAGGTCTTTCCACTTTTTGTTGTCATTGTTATTCAAAAGAAACTGTTCCAGTTAATGATATGATGTGTTTGCCAAATTACTGTTTACAATAAGGCGCAACTTCAACCTATTTCAATCGAAGTGTTTTGGTTAACCCTTATAGGAGTTTTCTCCCCTTATGTATTTGAAATCATTATTTCTCCACAACCATACAAGTGATTGACCTCGGGCCTTCTGAATTGAGTTGATTGACCTATGACCTTGAAATTGAGGTCAAGGTCGAAGGTCAAGGGCATGTTATAAATTTTGAATATTGCTTGTTATCGTTATTCAAAAGAAACTGTTACAGTTAATGATATGATGTGTTTGCCAAATTACTGTTTACAATAAGGCGCAACAAGTTCAACCTATTTCAGTCGAAGTGTTTTGGTTTACCCTTATAGGAGTTTTCTCCCCTTATGTATTTGAAATCAGTATTTCTCTACAACCATACAAGTGATTGACCTGGGATCTTTTGATTTGAAATCAATATGACCTATGAACTAAAAATTGAGGTCAAGGTCAAAGGTGAATTTGACGTTCTAGATTTTGACCTTTGCTAAAAATTCTTTCTGGTTCATTATAAAACAATGCATAAATCTATCAATCTTATTTTTTTTTATATCAGTTTGATTTACCACATAACATCAACACGGAGTGACATTTTCTAACATCGTATTTTAAATGTCATTCTTATTATCGAGGTGGAAAGACCTTCAATTGTTATCTGAAGAATTGGTTTTTAATTCTCATTGTGTTCTTCCCGGTGCATTGTTGTAAAATCATAATCATAAACCACGTGACTTTTCAATATGATCAAATAACGTATTATTAAAGTACTAGTACACATATTGTACTGTGACAAGCTAAATCCTTTAAAAATCACAATAAAAAAGCATATAAAAAAACGCAAAACTACATAAAAAAGAAAAACTAATATTGTTGAAATGATTGAAGACAGATAAAAGTTTGGCGGTTGTAGACAGAAAATAACAGTTAGTGAGTAAACGTTACATGAAATAAAATGAAAAAGAGGAAAACATAAAGTTAATCCTGTTTTTCCTTATCTTTGTTAAGATATTCTACAGCATACTGACATTTCAAAGTGAAATTGTGCTGCAATAAACCTACCCATTGTGTTCTAAACCTACTATGATACTTATAAATATTAGATAATAATAAAAGTGTCATTTAATTCGTGTACAGCGCCACCATTCATTTTACCAGGTGACATATATATATAAATAGAAAGCCTTACAAAACAGATACATACATAGAGAATATATTCCTGAAGAAAATGGCGAAAACAATTATACTGATAATTGTGATTGTGTCTATTTTGTTAGTGCTGGCGGAAAGTAAAAGGTAAGTATATGAAATATTATTTTCTAATTAATAACGAATTTCACCCAGGGCCGCTAGTTTACAAGGTAAATTAGCGGCAGGTAATTTTGTCACTGTGGTTATATAAATAGGGTAACACAAGGTTTTGATGCATTTAACTGTTAGCATGTACTGAGTATCGATTCCCCAGAGCAGTTAGTTTAAATTCCTATTATGATTTTTTATATAACAGAATTTTAAACTGATTTAGACGTAAAGTTTTGCGGTCTCCTTAATTTATGTTTTCATTGATATTAAGGTCGTTTTTCTTTTTCTTTATCATTAAGAAAAATGTCTATTCCGTAAAATATTCATGTATTGGATTTTTCTATTAGGATTGTCTGTAACTCTGTAACTAGATCATATCATTATGCTGTACATCGTTCAATTGCAATCAGCTTTATATCACTAGATTCCCTTTTATCCAAAGTTTTGTTATTTTTTTTTGTATACTTGTCCTATATTTGTCATATTTTTGGATCATTTTCCTTAGTAATTATTGATTTTGGTCGTCATTCACAGTACAGTCAAAGTATTATTCCGCGAAACATGACTCTAGTAATGATCTTCCCGGTGCATTGTTGTATAAACTAGTCATAAATCACGTAACTTTTCAATATGACCAAAACTATCCAGGAAGTACGCTCCTTAGTTTACAGTTAACATGTACGTGTCTGCATATACATATACTTAGTATTCTAATTAGAAATATTTTAAACAAAATGTCAATTTACAAAAAGATATGCTTTCAACAATTGTTACAGTGCTTCGTGTAAAGCCTTCCAATGTTTCGATATGAATAGAAAATAAATATTTAATTTTTATATTTTGAAATGAAAATGAGTTGAGCCCTTTTCAACTATCTTATGTAGATTGTTCTTATGTTGTACTGTTAAATAAATGCAATATTAGTGTACCGCTGTTCGAAATTCATAAATCGATAGAGACAAAACAAATCCGAGTCACAAACTAAAACTGAGGGAATCGCATCAAATATAAGAAACTACGACACAACAGAAACACAACATTAAAATGTAACACACACAGAAACAAACTATAATATAACAATAGCCATTTTCTCGACTTGGTACAGGGCATTTTAAGATAAAAACTGTGGGTTGAATCTGGTTTTGTGGCATGCCAAACCTCCCGCTTTGGCAATGTTAATTATAACATTAAAATGACAACATTACAAGACAGGACTACAATACAAATAAATAAAATACTATCTCAGATTAGGGTGAAGGTTTGGCATCTTCAAACATGTTGAACCCCCCGCATTCATTATTTGCCTGTCTCAAGTCCGGAGCTTGTAATTCAGTGGTTGTCGCTTTAACTTGTATAACTTATTTGTGTTTCGTTTATTGTTTTGAAAATAAATGAGGCCGTTTGTTTTCGATTTAGAATTGATTTACATTTGTCATTTCGTTTTTTTTTAGTTCACTATGTTGTTTGTTTTTTGCTAATTGTCGATACGTTTAATTGTTGTTGTACGTTAACTTTTATATCATTTGGTCTCTAGTGGCGAGTTGTTATTGTCATTGAATCAAACATATCACATCTTCTTTTGTTTATTAAATTTATGCTTCGCATGTTTATCTTATATACGAGACTAACAAATAAAAATTATATCGAAATGGACGTCCAAACTTTAAGGTATTTCAATACATAAAATGAAATATATTTGCACTGAAAAAGTGCGCACGCATTTATTGTTATGAACCCTCAAAAATGTTTCTTTTCACACTAAAAATGTATTAGTGTTGATTACGAAATGGTAACTTTTTAATATTGATTTTTATGTCATACACCTTTTTAGTGATACTTACGGCTATTTCTTCAATTTTGTTTTCATTTTCCAACCAGTCTCGCGCAGAATGATATCATAGACATCGTTCGCGACAGTATACTTGTATTGTAAGCAGAATCAAAATTTTACGTTTTTCGTTAAAATATTTTCATACTGTAATATTTAAAGTGCAGCATACTTACGGTGTAAGATTCCCCTGCACTGCCCTATAACTATCCAGTTATTAACAGTTATGGTCTAACATTCTGTTCATGCTCATATTTTGGCAAGGTGTAATTGGATGATGCTTCAATAAAGACTTTCTAACGTCTTTACTTTTGATTGATTGGAGATTTGCTGATAGAAATTTATTCGGAAAAAATGGTCCCTATATTAGTTGGCTTGGGCTAACTTTGAATAACTGCGAATACTCTTATGTATGGCACGCCAGAACCACTTTTATTAATTAATCTTAGATTATCTCAGATAAACTAGAATTATCTCAGATAATACTTATGTATATTTTTGTGTCCGTTGTCTTTTGTAAGTAATTTTTGTTTGTGCTTATATCAGCTGTCGGATTTGTCAAACTCTTTCATAATGATGGTGTCTTTATGTTGTACTGTTTTACTACATACCAGGTAAAAGAGGAGAATTACTACTACGCCAAATTTTCTGTCTGTTTGTCCAAAATCAGAAACCAGAAATGCAATGATTGCCATTGTTTGCTGTCCACAGTTTCCATTTATTTGTTTAATTTTAAACATAAATCAGAGACTTCATATTTCTTGTTTTTAATGTTTCTCATTTTCTCATGTCAGTATCGTTTTAGGTTACTATATAAAAAAAAAAAAAAAACTCATTTCTTAACGGCCTTAAGGTGACGAGTAGTTGATTACACGATCGTCCATTTTCAACTGGATAACTTTGGTCGAATGACCGAATTTTCTTTACCAACATACTAATACGCACATGTATGTAAACTACATGCTGTTCTGATATTCGATAAAACGGTTTTTATCAATGAGACATTTTATTTTGTCCTTTGTGTATTATCAAAAGAAAGTATAATTAGCAGACACAACAATTGTGAAAATAATATAACATAAATTTTCAAACTGTTGATCTCCTTTCTGACCGGTCAATACACTTTTTATGACGTACATTCTCTAATCTTTAATTTTTTTTTGACCAGTCGATATATTGTTTATGACATACATTATTTATCTATATTGCCCACTACGTAAACAAATAGATAGCATTTTTATTTTAGAAATAGCTCTTTCATGCCATGCTATATGCATGGGTTGGCCTTATACCTGTCAATATCTTAATTCCGAGCGTCAGTGAGGTGCTTAATGTGAATAAATATAATGCCTATCGATGTTAAAATGAGCATATAGAATGGCATGATAGAATTATAACGATTCTAATAGAAAAAAAATATATCTTTTGTACTTTGAAGCGGACCTATAATACATGCTCGAAGGGCAGCCATTTTGATTTGGTGAACCGAAAATGTTTAACATAATCAACAGTTTTACGATAAAAATAGATTCATTTAAACTTACTTTTAGAATGATTTTATTTAATTTCCTAACTTGGCGAGTAACACCAACAAATATGTCCATTTTGTTCTCCTTCGTTTTTCAAAATTGTACTGACGTTGTTATTTTCAATCACGTGCAACCATGTGAAAAATAATGAACTTTTTGTGCCATTTCATTCTTGACCAGTCGATACACTGTTTATGACATACATTATACACTGTTCATGACATGCATTAAACACTGTGTATGACATACATTAAACACTGTGTATGACATACATTAAACACTGTGTATGACATACATTAAACACTGTGTATGACATACATTGTTCTTGTTGCTGTTGTTCCCCTATTTGTGACAATTTACCTATTGTGTCGTGTTCACCCATCGTTGTCAATATAATGGAATTTGATGCGAGTGAGAGGTTAAGCTAGCTTTAAAACCCGGTTCAATACACCATTTTTCACATAAAAAAAAATGCATGTACCAAGTCAGGGATATGGCTTTTGTTATCCATTCCTTTGATGTGTTTGATTTTACCATTTTATTAGAGACTTTTCGTTTTGAATTTTCCTCGGAGTTCAGTATTTTTGTGATTTTACTTTTCATTCCACAGATTATTTCCCAATTTACAGTTTCAAAGACTATTACCCCGGTCAGTAGTTTTATAAACATATCTGTACCTTTTTATACTTATTTTCATTGGAAAACAATGAAGTCGTTGACTATACTGCTTGGATTTGTGCGCTTGTTAACGTTAAACGTTTAATTATCCCAAACGATATAATCTGTATGACAGTGTGTCCGTCGTCGTAACTTTAAATTCACATTTCACTTTTTTTAAGACCTAAAACCTAAGAAATATGTGGTATTGGTCTTCAGTTGTCGACTTCATTATTTGGGATTGCTTTGGTATATGGTAAAATATTTAAGCTAGCATTTATTTTATGCACGTTTTCTGGTATCTTAAGCGACTGTTATGCAAGTGAGAGGTTTTGCTAGCTTTATAACCAGGCTCATTCACCATTTTTTACACAAAGAAATGCCTGTACTAAGTCAGGAATATGACAGTTGTAATCAATTCTTTTGATTTGTTTGAGGTTTTTATTATGTCATTTAATTAGGAATTTTCCGTTTTGAATTTTCCAAAAAATTCGGTATTTTTGTTGTTTTACTTTTTTCCATGAATGAAGTGAAAAATCTCTGATTTAGAATCTAGCAAGTGTCAGACTATAATATATACATATTGTAAAACGTAACTGAATCATGAAAATGATTTGATTGAACCTAACTATTAAAAAATCTACAAAACCAAAAAAAAAAAAAAAAAAAAAAGATAAGATAAGAAAGCAAAGTCAAACTCTTTACCTCGATTTGAAATATCTTGAAAAACAAATGAAATACTCGAGCTATGTCTTTTTTAGCCTAATATAGCAGATTAACTTTTTGAAGTTTTGCTCATTGTTAAAGGCTGAATTGTGACCTATAATTGCTTAAATTATCGTCATATTGACTCTTTTGTATAGTTGTCTCATTTGCAGTTATATTACATCTCTTTATTCCATATTATCAGATTGATGTACAAAAACATCAGCTTCAGATATATCGATACAACCAATAAAAGTCCGGATATATTAAACTCTGTTCATAATACACTGATATATAAAACTTCTAAATCAATATCTTCTATTATTATTGTGTAATTTGAATACGATGGACTTACAGACTTAGGTAGAAAATATCATATACCAAGGCCAATTAGTGTCGCGGTTCAAAATGAAGAATATCTTGGAAAAAAGGTTTCCCGGTTAGTGTTGTCAATGTACCGTCTGTAGAATTTGTCATTGGGAGTACTGAATGTGTATAGGAAATTAACCATTTTCCTGTACAGACACAAAAGGGATGGACGGACCATCCCATTGAAATTAGGAGGTTTGATCTGTACTTCTTGGGCTGGTTTTCAGTTTCTTGCAGTCCAATTTCTTTCAAAATAAAACAAAACCAGACAAAAATAATCAAGATATTAAAAAAAAATGCATATAAAACTGTTTTTTTTATTCCCCCCTCCCCCATTTGAACATATCTGATTGGAAGCCATATTATCAATAGACATAGTTCAATTCGTCTGGAATCGATCAAGACAAGATTTTATCATATTACACTGTACTAATAACTTGTCTAAAAGGAAGCCACTAACTTTACCTTATTATGATCCCAAGGTCGAAAATATCTTTTATATACTATCCGTGGGCTTTATGTTTTTAATTTCTTTTCAAATAAAAAAAATCATAGCTTAATGTCGTGCTTATCAGATGCTTATTAAACATAATACCATTTCATTCTTTTGACATTTAAATGAGTAAAAAAACTACGGTTGTTAAAGTATAAAACCCTTCGTTTTACAGGTACATGAACTGATCTTAATGCACGAACTACTTATGGAATCCTACTTCATTTTTTCTTTATTACATTTCTTTGCAATAATGTGCTCCTACCAGTTTGATTTTCGAATTAAAGTATTACGGGACACATGAACACGAATAAAAGTGACATAATAAAAACATGATAACTACATGAGTATTTATTTGTTTGGTAAAAAACAAAAATAACAATAACAATTAAATATTTCAAACTGCCTATTTCAGATTTTCCACCTTTTTGTGCTTTTTAATAATACAAGAGAAATTCATGACTCTTCTGTGTCCAAGAAAAACATATTTTGACTTATAGATTGTGTATGCATTAATAAAGTACTGACAAGTGTGCAATTATCAATTATTTAGGCAATGTTAATATGTCAAAGAACGTCATGTTCTGTTTTTAATGAAGTTCATTAGCAGAAAAAAAAGAAAGTTCATTAGCAGATACGAAAACCTTGTTGATATATTCCGTATAAACTTTACAAATAAAAAATGATGACATTTAAGTATAGATGCTAGGTAATGTCGTTGTTTATCATCTTAATTACGCGTTAATGTTCCCCTTTTTGTCATTGTACATTTTAAATCTTTACTGTATATCCACATTTAATTATATATTAATGACGTGTATCGGTCCTTCCAGCCATTATGTTATTGTGCTATGGTAAATTTTCAGTTTCCATTGTTGCTATTTGTACTTTGTCTATATACCATTTGGTGTTTCTTCATTTTTGTTCTTTGTTGAAATAGTTATATTTTTTTTTAGTGATTTCAATTATATTACGATGTCGACTGCTGTACCCCATTTTGACGTTTTTCCCTATTATATCTGTTTGTTTTGAATGCACATCGATGTCAATATAATGGACCTCTATGCGACTGTCATACAAGTAAGAGGTGTAGCTAGCTATAAATCTCTAGCTATCGTTCAAAAGTGAAAAAATGTCAGTAGCGAGAGAAAGTGATTAAGAGTAGGTTTAGAACGCACCTTCACGATTAGAAATTACCTTTTTTTTTATTTTCTCATTGTCATCTTCCGATCTTCATATAGCAACATGCCATATCATGCAGTATTCTAGTATATGTTTCCCTTTTCCTTGCCCATATAGTTATCAAAGGTACCAGGCTTAGAATTTGATACGCCAGCCGCGCGTTTCGTCTTCAAAAGACTCATCAGTATCGCTCAGATCAATATAGCTAGAAAGCCAAATACCGTCCCCATTTCTCGTTCTGAAGGTCCTGCGATAGTCAACAATCAATCAAACCGATGTCTTACTTTTAAATATCAGTTTCCATTTATTGTCAAATCTTGTAACTGCTTGCCCCATTCCCTGTACGAGAAGCTTCAATTGTATAAACATACATCTCTTCGGAAAAACAATGTTTACTACCGTGAGATTGATACCCCCAAAGTATGCAAATACATCCTTAATATTCTGAACTAATTTAAACGAGAATCTAATTGGGGAAAAGCAGCACACAATGAACGCACACTTAGTTAGACGGAAGATTCCAAGGGATCATTACAACTCATTAGTCGACAACACCCTAACTTATAAAGAGGGAAGACACGCAGACAAACAGTATCTTGTGAGAAGTGTAGAAATTCCAATATTTTGATACTATTACAAGATGAATGAGTCTTAGATTGTCTGTTCTCTAAAATAATATGCATTTTTTAGTATCCAAATCGGATTCACCCCACCTCTAGGATAAGAAGTTTCACATTAGTCTTGAAGCTCGGCTTTCATTTGCTGATACAATTGATGTTAATCAATTAAGATCAGTAGAAAACATTATAATTATACAAAGAGCACAATGATACTATCAATTTAAATTGTTAAACAAGCAGTAAGATCTGTCTATTGTAGGCACTGCAGACGATGTCCATCACGAGATGATAAAAAACACGTTTGTCGTGATTTGGAGAAGAAAACATACCAAGCAACGGTGAAATATTGTGGGAAATGCCAGGGGACAGCAGCAGACTATTCACAGTTTTGTCAATATTTAGATTACAAAACAATGATGTAAGAATACAAGTTTACATTGTACATTTACTTATTATTAAGTGAATCATTATTTAATTTCAAACGGGAGGGGGTATGTTTTTTGTCTTAGTCAGAAAATCTAACACTTTGAGGTATAATGGAAATCCGGATTCAGAATTCAGCATTTTGTTTTGTTATCTGCTTGACCACAATATTTTTTCATTAAATTTGGAATCAGAACTTTTTTTTTTAGAAAAAAACTCATACAAATATGGAAACGACAATCGCGGACTTTGTGAATTGAAATCGATGTAGTTATCATATCAAAACATAAGAACGAAACTTTATATCCAGTGAGACTATCTAGTTGTGTTCTGGCACTTGCTTCAATATCATAATTACAAAATTAATATTTGGTTTGCATACATCTAACAACATTATTATTGAGTTTTGCTTCTTTATTGCACTGATCTGATAATGAAAATATTCTGAACAAATGGAAATACCATATAACTACAAACGTTTGTTTCTTTAATAATTAAGCCTTGAATAAACAGACAAAAAACAACAAAACAGCAACTTATTGCTGTCGTTTTTTTTTAACTAGCAGAAAAAGAATACTGGATATGCCATGTTAAGACAATTTTCTTCAAAACAACTTGTAAAGTAAAAATGTGACCTTAGGTCATTATCAATTTTGTAGAACACTTCAATGGAAAATAATGGAAAATGAAAAAAAAAAAATCAATCTGCGTTTTCTCAATAATTGTTTTACTGTGTACAGTACTAATGTGGGAAAAATTATTTCAAACTTGTAGAAAACTTTATCATTCAGCTCTAACTGGAAAAATGGACTTATATATATATATATGGATTTACCGTTTTGTATAATATTTTTTCAACTGGACTCAATCACTTCTTTACCTTAAATTCATGGCCCATTACTTACAGTATAAATTCACTCTCCCTTACTTATTATTTTATACATCAAACATTGAGTATTGAATGAAAAATCAAATATTTTTTTACTTTGTCCATACAAAAGAAATAATGGGTGATGTAGAGCATCCAAAATTGTCCAAGGTCAAATCCTGAAATAGTTGAAAACTTACCAATTACCTTTGAAAAATAAAAGGTATTTACGTAATCTAACTTAAGTAATAAATTGTATCGATTTATAAGTATTAAAATCTAAACTGAAAGGTTAAAATAACTGCAAATAAAACAAAAGGCAGTGTCAAATAATCAACTATACTATTTGATGCTTTACATCATTTCAAATCTCCATGATTGAAAACAGTATTGAAATATTTGTTGTATATTTCGTTTTAGATTTGAACAAGGCTGCATTAATTATAAAACGGTTGATGTCACACTTCTAGTTTGTGTAGAAAGGTGTTGTGATGGCTGGACACGTGATGAATATGGACAATGTTCCAATGGTAAGTAAATCATGAGCTTTTAGTTCAGCCACCACACAAGGCTGGTTTGAGAAATCGCCAACAGTTGGTGTAGGTCGTCGATTCATCGTTTTTATAAATTTACTGTTTGCAAAAGTATGAATTATTCCAAATACTAAGGATTTTCTTATCCCATGTATAACGTATCTGGCATATCTGTATTTTGGGTCCTCAATGCTCTTCAACTTCATACCTGTTTGGGTTCTAATTATTTTGATCTGCGCGCGTCTGGCGTTTCAAATTATAAGCCTTGTACCTGTGATAACTATTGAAAAAGACAACACAATCTCTTTATTTCTGTAAAGATGATTTATGACAACATAAAGACTTCCTTAATTGCGGTTTATCAATTGTCTCATCCTCTACAACTACAAGACAAATACCTTACCAATTTTGAGGTAACTAGGACCAAAGGAAAAATCGCATTTTCAGGGTTTTCTCTGATATAAAGTTTTAAAAAATATATATATATTCGGTTCTGCTGTTTCAGAGAAAAAAATCGTATAGAAATAACTTGTTCATATTATTATAGCATAGTATGGTAATTTGTTAACTATTGACAGGTTGTAAAATGAAACGCGTCATTTTTTTTAGTTTGATGATTTGAAGTACCTCTGTTTTTTTGTTTAAAACTTGACAAGTATGATGATTGTGAAATATTCACTGTTATGAAAAATCTATGATTCTTGCTTGTGAAAAGTTGTCTCATTATCAATTATTTTTATCAGCTTCTTATTTTCATGTTTTCAATAATTACCAATAATATTCATTAAACTTTGTTTCATTCAAACCAATATAAAAAATATGAACATTTTCTTCCTTGGCACGTTGGTACAATTTAATTCCAAAGTATTCAGAAGAGATTTGTAATGTTAAATATACGAACGGACGACGGATGTTAATTAATGATTAAAACTTCAGAAAAAAAAAAGCTCAATATTAGATAAGTACAAAGAACATACATAATAACGCGGAATACAGATTTTTCATTCGCCAATGCATTCATTGAAACTATAGTTTTTTTTTATTTCAGAAGACGACGACGACGACGACGATGATGATGATGATGATGATGATGATGACGACGACGATGATGACGATATTATTTGTGAAAATGGCGGGTCTTCCGATAACGGCCATTGCTCATGTCGTGATGGATTTGTCGGGAAACATTGTGAAACGCGTATGTATACATCTCCAGTTCTGAAATAGGTTGAATAAATCTAGATGCTTTGACAAAAAGATGCAGACATCTAGTTGCGTAAATGTATATCATCTACGATATATTGTCAGTGTATGTTAATTTATTACCAAACAACAAATGTATGGCTATGTGTGTGGTGTCCGTCTAAAACATATTTAACTTTTGACTTCGGCTAAAGTATTCAACACTGACGATTCCTTTTAAAGGAGTCGGAAGTCACTAATATGAGCAATTAACTTGGGAGTCAAAGGGAGAAAAATGTCACGAAAAATGCTGATAAATACAAATTAATATCTAAATAATATTTAAAAAGCTCGTAAGAGCTTCTGTTTGTATTGTTATATAAGGTGGTCCGAATCAAAATGAAATTTCGTATTAAAATTCGTATAATAAAAGAAACTAAAAATGATGTCTGTACCGTTAATCATCTAGACAGATTCTGAATTCCAAATATTTTCTATTTTCAGCTGTATGTACACCTCAATGTTTAAATAATGGAGTATGTACAGGGAGAGATGGAAAAGCTGTGTGTATTTGCTCTGAAGGAAGATTTACCGGGAAACAATGTGAAATGCGTAAGATTTTAGACATACTAGTAACTTAAATCTGTATTGTAACATCTGGTAGTAAACAAAGAACAAATATAAATGCAAGCAATACTATTTTCTCTGACTGACGAATATATTTGTATCTTGATTCTTAGAACGAAATTGCTTTAATCATTACATTTAAATATTTCTGAATATATATATAAGGATTTTTAATAGTTTCTGAAATTATAATTCTACTTTAGCTGTATGTGATCCTGGGTGTCAAAATGGCGGCAGCTGTGTGGTTGGAACATACGGATCAATGTGTTCTTGTGTACCTGGCTTTGAGGGAAAGATTTGTGAAAAGAGTATGTACAAGTACTTTTAAAGAATCATTTATATTGTTGACATGGATTTGCATAAATATCGTCACCATTATCAATTTGATATTTAAAATTTAAAACATTCTCGAAATTTTGAGGATTTTCTACCCCAGGAAAAAATAACTTTAGGTGTATTTGGCAAAAATATTAAGAATTATAAGTCTCCGATGTTTTATTTGTTTTTTCTAACTTTCTTCATTCGAGCATCACTGTTGAGTCTTTTGTAGTTCAACCCCGTAGTTCAAACAAATCTAGCGTTCACGATTTAAGCCTGGTATATGTGATAATTTTTACTTGTATACATGTAGTTTTGCTTGTCAATTTCTCAATAGGGGAATCACAACTGTACAAATGTAAGCGCAAAAAGTATCTTTTGAATGGCGGCCATAAAAAGAATTGTTTAGTAAACCATATGTTTTATTGAGGATTTACCTGCTGGAAAAATATATTCCCCGTAAATAGAATATCTGATCTGTTTTCACGTTCTGTCTCATTTCGTGACGTGATACAATTTATTGGTAAGACTTTTCCAGCAGGATGAGTGATGCATACAACCGCGTGGTAATTTCGTATCATGAATTGATACACAATATCCCTTTGACCAGAAAAAGGCAATTCAAAATCTCATAGCTATTTTATTTAAGATCATAGAATAGTTCTAACGATATTAATTATCTAAATCACATCTATTTTTGAATCTTTTTATTTCTTTTAGTCAAAATTAGTGATAATAAAAACTTTAGAAAATGGTGTTTCGAACGATCTTAAAATTATGACATCTATATTGACACAAAATTTCTTACTTACTTATTACACTGTTATCTGCCAACTCTACCGAGCACCTGAAATCACTCGTGTTGTTGTACCCCTATTTGTGACATTTTGTTCACGCATCATTGTCAATATAATGGAATTTGGTGCGACTGTCGTACAAGTGAAAGGTTTGGCGCTATGAAACCAGGTTCAATTCATCATTTTCTTCATTTGAAAATGCCTATACCAAGTCGGGAATATGACAGTTGTTGTCCATTCGTTTGATGTGTTTTATCATTTGATTTTTCCATTTGATTAAGGACTTTCCGTTTTGAATTTTCCTCGGAGTTCATTATTTTTGTAATTTTACTTTTTATAATAATAGCTGTATTTTGAATATTTTGAATATTTTGAATGACACATATTTGAATTTTGGATTAGGATTCTTAAGACTGAAATTACCTCAACTTAAAATGGAAGTTCGAGAAGTTTCATTAATATGTTTGTTATGTCTTTACAGGAGTAAAAGATGGTAAATGTCCAGTTCCTACAGGGTCCGGAATCTGTTCTAAAAATACATGCAAAGCAGATGCAGAATGTCAAAATAAACAAAAATGTTGCAAGAACAGTTGTGGTTCCCTTCAATGTATGGCACCAGCTCAAACAGAATGTACATACAAAGACAAACAATATCCAATTGGATTTCATCGAAAAAACGATTCCTGCACGAGTTGTTTATGTATAGATTCTCCATACCAGTGGGAATGCGAACAAATGAGATGTCCACCGTTGTCATGTGATAAAACAAAACAGATCCCGAATGTATGTTGTCCTGTTTGTGACGGTGAGTACAGACAAACCTGAATGATTTGAAACGAGAAGAATGATGGCCATTGTTTTTTTATTAAACATATATTTTAGTTAATTATGATATAGTTACAATAAATATTTTGAAACTGTATAATATCACATAATCAATTTTAACACGTTTCAAAATTTGTTTCATTTCTCGAGAACATGAAATCAACCCTGGTTTCTGGTGGGTTTAAAGTGGCGTATTCTTGAATTTTCTTTGTTGAGTTTTGTAGACAGTTGTTAGTCTTTTCATTGCTTTTGTTTCTTCTCCTAATGATTTTTTTAAAAACTTTTCTTGAGCAATTTGCGATAAACTGCTGGTATAAACAACAAATGACCTTCGTTATAAGAATAAGTCCTTCACAACAAACTCGGCTTGCATGAAATGTTTCAAAACACACAGAAATAAAATTATTCGCAGTGACAGTGATTGCTTTACAATCATGTAACATATTCATGCTAATTGTGATGTGCAGATTCTAGAAACACTATCTATTATTATAAGATTTAAAGGCAAATCTTTAATGAATGATTGACAGAAGGATGAATTTTTTCTGGCGACTAGTTTATTCAGAAGAAAATTGCTTTTATCTGCGTTATAGACTTAATTATTGTATTGATCGAGATTTTCAAGCTAAGAGAAAGCAGGGGACTTTAAAAGTTGACTTTGGTTATACTTTCAACTACCTCCTAATTTGATGAATTAGGTGTTGAATGCATTTCTGTTAGTAGTATCTTTTATTTGTACTGTATTCCTGTCATATTGTTGTCCTTTTATCGAATGTTAACATTGCCATTAAGTGCGTGGTTAGGCTAGCCACAAAACCATGTTCAACCCACCGTTTTTTTCTTAAAATGTCCTATACGAGGTCAGGAATATGACAGTTGTTATCATATAGTTCGTTTCTATGTATGTTGTACTGTCGTTTGGTTATTTTTGTGGACACTTTGGTGTTTCTCTTGTTTCGGTGTTTCCCTCGGTTTTAGTTTGCAACTCGGATTTGGTTTCTCTCAATCGATTAATGATGTTCTAACAGAGGTATACTACTGTTGCCTTTATTTAAATTATTTAACTATTGAAGAGACACTTGTCTTTTAATTAAAAACAATATATTTTTTACCTCTATATTATGTAGGTTTTTGTGTCATCTAAAACAGTTATCGTTAACTTTTCTTTTATATATAGTGATTATTAATAGCTCTTTAATTAATTTACACATTAATGTACTCCTTTTCAAAAATATTGAGATCCTTGCATAAGTATTCTATAATGTACATAGCTTCAAACATCAATACATCCATTAAAGATTATCTGTCTATTTTATGGTCTCTGTTCACTGTCATTTGAAATACAATACTTTTTATAATGTGTATGCAAAATCTGATTACAAAGAAACTATTTCTTTGCCTTTGTTCTGATAACCCTTTTACAAAGGTAACTTAATCAGAAATTTATTTAACATCAAATAGAACCTAACATTCATATGGATAAAATGAGTCATTTACTAGTACATAGCAACCATACAAAACAAGAACCACAAACTGCAATACTTTTCAAATCAAAGAATATTCAATTTATATATGGAAAAATTATAACAACAAAAATATCGAACTCCAAAGAAAATTCAAATCGGAAGGTCCTTTATTTAATAGAAAAAACAAAAGCTCAAACATTAAATGAATGGAAACAAAGTACCATATTCCTGACCTAGAACAGACATTTCCTTATGTAGAAAATGTTGGATTTAATCTGTGGTTATAGTTAGCTAAACCTCTGACTTGTATGACGACAGTCGCATAAAATTCATATATATAGACAACAATATGCGCCTAAAACAAACAGACATAAAACATGTAGGTAGAAATGTTGGTTTTTTTTTTTTAGAAAAAAGACATATGCATATTGAACTTTACATTGAATTAATTCAAACAGACAGCGTTGCTAATGTTTTGAAGGGAATTTTACATCTCAGATAGACTCGAGTTCTAGTGAATTTGTTGGATATGGAATATACAAATCCTTTCGGGTCTTATAGCAGGTCATGTTGTATAAAAAAACCTTACAGGGTTAGTCATTTTATACGCATTTTGTGTTTGGTGTCTTTAAATTGGATCTCTCACGTATAACCTACCTGTTATTTTCCCTGAATCGTATGACTCGTTGGGTGATTGTGTGTTTTTTTTATTGATTTCCTTTTAGTTCAACAGAAGGTTTCTTGTATATGACTTAGCAGAACTTATGTGATGATTTATCAACATTTTTTATTTGCCACGTGTCAATACGAACGTCGGCAGTCTTTTATTTTAAACATACACAACTGTTTGTAATATTATATTCATTTACTTTTATTTCAGACAATCCTACGTCAGGCAATGGTAAGCACAGTCATATATGGAATCTATTCGTTTTGTAAAAGCAATGAAATTTGACACCTACACTCTTTTAATTTTTTTCATCGAATGAAAAGCAACGCATTGTAGTTGATAAAGAAAACATAGATAGAAATAAAAAATAAACGAAAATGGTAAAAGTGTAGTAAAGCAGATGCAAACTACAATATTTAATACTTAAAACGATAAACTTGTAAAGATTGACACTTTTTTTACATTAACGAAACTATTTAAAACGTTAGCCAAGTCATCAATACAGAACTCTTCAGCACCATAAAAATACAAAAGAAATTCAAAAGATAGTATCGGCTAGGTTATAACCAATTACATGTATTTATAAACCTCGATTTACAACATTAGAACAACCCAAGTCATGTAAGGGAGATAACAGAAGATAATTGACAGGAATGTGAGTATATCACATGATATAAATTTAATATTCTAGTAAATGGCATATCGACCTGTTGTTACCGTTTAAAGAAACTTATAAGGATTAATACAAAAATCAGTACAATACGTTGAAAGTAGAGGACATAGATCAGTAGATATAATATATGACATGGGCCAACTTGTAGTTAAAATGGGCTGAAACATTATTTTTAAACAACTATGTTTGTTCTTTAATTCACTCTGATTTATAAAAAGCAAAAACAACCCACAATAACAGCACTAGGTATACAAATAAAGTTCTCTCGCTACATGTAGCTATTTAAATTTGAAACTATATACATATAGATGAGATTTCAATTGTATGTCAAATTGTAACATAATTTTGCAGGTCCTATGTTTAAACATTGTCCAAAAGGAAAACTTGTCATCCACACTCACGAAGAAAACTTCATTGATATTCGAAAGTCTGTAAATCTGACAGTTGTCGGCAGTTCTGGACGTTACCAGGTTCAATATTCTAAGAAGGTTATAACAGCAGTGTCGTGCTCTTGCAGTAGAAATATTCATATTGTCATAGCACAATCTCAACCTGATTCATTCGGAAGAATTGCGTCCTGCCACTTTTCTGTTCATGTTTTGGGTATGTTAATTGTGAATACATGTTTATGAATGTCTATCATTAGGTAAACTGAATGTCACTATTTATAAGTAACTTTTCATGTTTATTTATTATGATATAATTTATATCAAATACATACATGTACCGAGCAATTTGATTGCTTATAATACAATGCATTGTGTTATCTCTTATAAATCTAGAAAATAAGAATCAAGGGTAAACTGGTTTTCAAATGTTGGCATACAGTGCTGTATTGAAAATTTAGCATATTAAGAATATTTATGAAATGTTATGTTTTATTTTATCAATCGCAAATCAAGTTTCATATATAATGAATGCACAAACGATTGTCTTATAATTGTATAAATAGAGGAATTTTGTCAGTGGGATTCTTCCATACAGGTAATGCGTCAAAAGTACATAAGTGCTTGGTTTGTTGTATTTTACATGAACCCAGATCGCGATGAAACGTCTTAGAGTAAAGTGGACGTATATAGATATAGCGCAATTAAAAAAAAATAATGCTATTTGTTTGTAATGTTTTGTTGTAGATAACCATCCACCAATATACAGTTCATGTCCAGCAGACATTAATGGCTTTGAGGATGAAATAATAAGCTGGGACAAACCAGAGGCCACAGACAACATTGGCATCAAATCAGAAAAAATTATTTCGGATTATGAAAACGACAGTAAATTCCCAGAAGGAACACATGTTGTAATGTATGTGTCAGTAGATCACGAGGGTAACGTTGGAGTCTGTAGATTTCTTGTAGCTATCTACAAGAGAGGTGAGTTACCTATACCCTCATTCTGATTTTGATACGCAGTCTGACCAATTATTATAACTTATTGCCATTTTCACTTTTTGCGTTATAAATGTCAAGTTACTCTACTAAAATTTAGTTTTCTCAGACGAATATAGTGATAACTCGTTGATGCCTTAAGCTATCATCGTTGACACTATTGAAGAAAACAATAGCGAAAAACAATTTATATTTTAGTCGGTTGATGATTTTATTACTGACAAACTATATATGTTCAAAACTAATAAATATGCTAAAATTAAGGTATGCAATTTAATTGAGTGCGTTTCTCTAGGTCAATGAGAAGAAATATTATCAATAAAATGAATAGCAATCTGTAGTATATTGCCTCTAGATACAGTCAATTCTTAGCTTGAATAAGAGCAAGTAACCCCAGTTGAAATTATGATTTGAATAAAAAAAGTTGAACCATTTTTGAAATATTATTTTTGTAAGATAAAAAAACGAAAAAAACCAATCATGATTCATTCAAATGTTATTTCAGGAACAAGCGATCCAACAATACCCAGTGAACTGAAGAGAGAAAATAGAGACAACAGTAAAATGCACATTACACGTGAGAATATTGTACACTCAAATAGATAAAAATAATTATTTAGTTTTCACTAACTGGAAACAAGAGAAATACCGGGTTGAAGTAAAACAATGGCATGTCTAAAAAAAATTAGTTTACGATGGGGGCAATACAACAACCCAAGTAAAAAGATTCAGACAAAATATTAGCATCAAAATCATTAGGGGAAAATACGATATGAACAATAATCAATAAAACATTGAATGGAAATAAAGAAATGAGAAACATAATCTGTCAAAACCGGAGTTCAAGAGATCTGATCTTCTACAGTTCGTTTCTGTGTGTGTTGCATTGTCGTTTTGGTTTTTTGTTGCACTTCAGTGTTTCTGTTGTTTCGTTGTTTTCCACTTATAGTTGGAGTGTTTACCTCAGTTTTAGTTTGTTACCGGTTTTGTTTTCCCTCAATCGATTTATGACTTTCGAACAGCGGTATACTACTGTTACTTTTATCTATGCCTGTAGTGTTATATTTGAACATAAGGTGGAAACAAGTCTAAATCGGTGGAAAAATATCTTACGAAAAGGGTTTTTGGAACAATTGCATAAAATTATTCTAAATTATGTTTTGTAATCGGTTTATATATTTTATTTGCACTGTTTTGATTTGTACAATTTTAATTGTCGTTATGCTTTATTTTTATTTAAGTATCTGTGGTTGGACTACTGGTTGGTGTCGTTCTTCTGATTGCTGCTGTTTTATGGGCATTGTATTGTCGTCGAATGAAGAAAAGAAGCACCGAACAGCGAACCGGAAATGACATCAATGCATACAACAATGAAATTTACGCAACAACACCTACTTCCGGTTCACCACCGCCATCATATGGTAAAGCAGGAGGAATGAAACTCCCGCCTGAATATATTACTGGAGATGACAAACCCCCAATGTATGAGGAACTGGATGTCAAGGTGTTTTCTAAGAAAGGCATCTATAATCCCGTGTATGACACATCTGTCGATGTAGGAGCCATTGAAGTTCAGGTGCAAAAAGAAGAATGTCATACAGATGAATGAGAAATCGTGGATGTATTTTACTTTTGATTTCTTTCGTTTGAATCTTCATTGGTTGAAACTTTTTATTGAAATGTATTGTTATTTTATTAATAATTATTCTACGACAATCGATGTTAATATACTCACAAATTTTTGAGAATGCCAAAAACAACAAAAGATTAAAAATTGAATTACATTCAATTAATGTGCAATATTTTTACCAATAATCAATTAAAACACAACTCTGTACTGAATTTGAAATTCGACGAATATATTCATTAATGTCTTCAGACGAGCTTTTCTGTCTTGCTTGCTTGATAAAATGAATGTTTATTATATTTTACATATTTGTGATTAAACATAATTTTTTTGTCTTGTATATCAAATATTAAAAAAATATATACTTATGTCTTATTATTACAAAAAGTACTCAAAAGAAGGGACTACCTGATTTAAGATAGAAAAAAAACATGCAAAGTTAAACCAATAATTCATGTTCGCCATAGGTTTCACGAAGGAAAAAAAACATGCTTGTGTCATTTACCTATTTCATTTGTAAATCTGTGACAAATAATAACCTTACACTGAGTCCTCAGAATCTCATTCGTTTCAGTTTTGAATAAATTGCGTAAGAATATATATAAATATTATTTAACATCATAATCAGAAAGGAACTATATTTGTTGACAGAACATTTTTAACTTCAAGAATAAAATACCACATACACATTCTCGCATTTCTTCCAAACATCAAGTCAAGCATTGCGGCATTTTTTCCCATACAAAAAAACCTCAGTTGTCCGTTAATTTTAAAAAGAATGTATTTCATAGACAGTTATTGTAGGGTTCCGCATAGATCTTAGTTAACTTAACCCTTTAAAGGACTCACTGTCGTCACTGCGGCAATTCTGGAGAAAAATGTTATAATGTACGTTTCCGAAAGAATGTCGTCGACTGTACTTTATTTTATCATTCAAAAAGGGTAAGGGGTATAATAATAACCAGAATCCCCAATGATTTGACTGTCTATTCCAGAATTCCCCCAAATTAAAAGGGTCAATCCCGAATTCACAAAAAAGGTCCTTCCGTCCCTTCATTATCATATAAGTACAAATCCCTATCCCGATGCTGTTATATTTTGAAGACCGTCATGAATTGAAATTAATGTTTTTATAAGGCTTTAATTATCGTTTCAAAATATCGGAAGATACAGATCATCGAGGTAGTTGAACTAGCGGTCAATCATATCTTGATCTAACTTACCGTAATTTTATTTTAAATTTTGCTTTGATCTCTTTTGTGATTACTTTTCATATTTTCACAAATCTTAATTTCTATCTTTTAATATTTCTTTTCGTTATTTTTGCTTGCTTCGTAAGTTTCAAAAACCTTTAATTACGTGTTGTATAGTTGTGTATTGACATTGTACTTCATAACACGGTTGTTATCACCAATAACGTTTCTTATCACGTAAATTTGTATAGTAACATATACATGTATTTGAATAGATTTACCGTTGAAATGTTATCTTCGTTTATTATGAAAGGTCGTCCATTTTGAATTATAGTTTGTAGTCCTAATTTTTTACCGTTATGTAATTATTTATAAAAACTGTAATATAGAGAAGATGATTGGAGTTACGAGTTCACATCATCTCTGGAAACACATTTTAGTGGTAGTTTTGTGCTCTTTTACGTTATATTCAGGGTAAGTACACGTACAACAAGCTTAATAAATCTCATATAAAATTTCACTTCATCTTTTCAACTTTTTTTCAAGTACAATCGTCAATTGGTTGTCTCAAATGTACTGCTTGACAAAAACAAATGAAAAAAAATTCAAGGTATGTGTACTATGAACACTAATAGTTTATTGTAATGTGTTTTATCAATTAACGTCTTGCGTAAAATATTTATAGCTAGCTTTATAACAGGGTTTAATCCTCAATTAATCTGTACATAAAGCAATGACTGTACAAAGTCAGAAATATGGACCGTTGGTTTCCATTCAACTGATGTGTTTTGAGTTTTTGAATTTGCAATTTGATAAAGGACTTTTCGTTTTAATTTTTCTTTGGAGTTTGTTATTTTCTGATTTTGCCTTTTTTCCGTGAACTTGTCTATTCTTTTAAAGACAGGTAAGTCGTTCTTTGACCTATAATAATTGTTTACTTATTCAAGGCTCCATGTTGAAGGCTGTGCTTTGGCCTATATAATTGTTAATTTTTACACATTGTGTTTGGGATGGAGAGTTGTGTCATCGGCACGCATACCACATCTTCTTATTTCTATCTATTGGGTTCATCTTATGTTTATGTTAAAAAACGGCCAATGTAAACCAGAAACTTGTACAAGTTCTCTTTCGTATCAGACTTGATATGGGATCGTTATAAAAAAGGTTTGACTTTGGTAGACGGCAAATATGTTTGCTGTTCGGTGTGTGCAAAGCTCTATGTTGGAGACCGAACTTTCAGTTATAACGGTTTACTTTTACAAATTATGACTTGGATGGAGAGTTGTCCCATTGGCACTCATACCACATCTTCCTATACAGTTTACAAAAAGTATGTTATGTTTTGTGTTAGTTCAAATGCACACTGACTGCTGAGCTTGTGTATCCTCGATGACTTTCAATTTCGAAGAAGACGTTACTAAGTCTTGCCCATTTGTCATTATGAACAATAAAATATGGTTAAACTATATTGGGTTCCCGTTGGAATTGTTTTACACTTGTCATTTTTATTGCCCTTTATAGCTTGCTGTTCGGTGTGAGCCAACGCTCCGTGTTGAAGACAGTAATTTGACCTATAATGCTTTGCTTTTACAAATAATGACTTGAATGGAGAGTTGTCGCATTGGCACTCATATCACACCATCTTTTAAATTGCTATATCTAACAATACACCAGTAAAGTGCCAGAAAAACGAAACAACTTGATGTCCCCAATGCTCTTTTTTATATTTTGCTTTACGTTCATATGTATAAAGTGCATGTAACAGTTGTGTATGCGTACATCTGCATTCATGAATAGTTATTCATGGATTTGGTTAAAGGATGGAGAACTCACCAAAGGAACAATGGATAAAATATCATAGTATTTCCCTTTAAAGAAATCTAATTGAGAAATTGCGCTTCGAATATCATCACAGTACTGTTTAAATATGAAGAAAATGGAACTTTATATATCTATAGAAAATTATAACAAGAAATATAAAAAAAGAAGATGTGTGTGATTGCCAATGCAAAAACTATCCACAAGAGACCACAGCAATTAACAACTATAGGTCACCATATGTCCTTCAACAATGAGCGGAGGCTATAACACATAGTCATCTATAAAAGACCCCGAAATGATAATTGTAAAACAATCTAAACGTAACGGTCTAATTTATGTACAAAAATTAACGAAAAAGTCCATTTAGATAAGCACTTAATCCATTCTCAATTTTACTTAAAGTCTAAAAGGTTAAATAAAATGTTAAAAGTCACTTCTAGATTTGAATTTATATCCAAGAGAACGTACGTGATGGGCTCTGGATATACCCCCTTTACAATACCCAATGATAACCAATGAGACAACGATCCACCAGGGACCAATTGACTTAGCCGTTATCATAACTTCCTTGATATTATTAAAATATTTCGTTTAGGTTTAGATAATATATTGATTTAAGTTATCTCAAAAAAATGTTTTGATGTATTTCGTCAAGGTCAAGTTAAATTTGCACAATCTTTATACACAACATTATCATAAACTATCATCGTGATGAATGTTAATACTTGAGAAAAAATAAATTCTGTATTTGTAACTTTTGTCTTTCACTTTTACTAAACATTACGTATTTTGCACGAAATATCCATACAGAGCGTACACTTAATACTACATGTGGTGTGACAAACGATATGACATTAGGGGTGCATTTCTTTCTTACCAAAGTTTTGTAAATAGTTATCAAAGGTACCAGGATTATAATTTAGTACGCCAGACGCGCGTTTCGTCTACATAAGACTCATCAGTGACGCTCATATCGAAATATTTAGAAAGCCAAACAAGAACAAAGTTGAAGAGCATTTAAAATCCAAAATTCCAAAAAGTTGTGCCAAATACGTCTAAGGTAATCTATGCCTGGAATAAGAAAATCCTTAGTTTTTCGAAAAATTCAAAGTTTTATAAACAGGAAATTTGTAAAAATGACCACATTATTGATATTCATACTTCACCGAAGTGTTGACTACTGGGCTGGTGATACCCTCGGGTACGAAACGTCCACCAGCAGTGGCATTGTAAACGTTGTGTGCCGTTTGTTATAGTTTGTTTAAACGTTACAAAAGTAGAAACAAATGCATCGTTAAATCAGTGTTGACTGACCCTGTTTGAACAGTCAAAAATGTAAACAAACTTGCTTATGCGGACTTCTGTGCATATATAATTTTATTATCAGTTCAACTTCTTCGCTGTCATCAGATGAATGTAAAATAGCAGCTCTGAAAGAAAGGAGGGCATATATTTAATATTCATAAATTTTAGCAATGGTTGGCATTGTTTTAAGTTCTGACAATTAGGATTATAGTTGTAGCTTTTTCTTTCATCAGATTCTATCTTTTTTAAGTGGGAAAAAATGAATAGATGAATTGATTCAATGTTAAAGTTAGAAAGAAATGCACCGTTTGTACTAACAATCGACGAACGACAAACTGTAGACGCATTTTGGTTTAGTTACACACGGCCATCTTTTTTTTATGTTTGCTTGTTCGTGATATTGTCTTTTAGGTTTCGACGATACACATAGTATCTGATGTTGTCCAATTTGGTCCAATTTGTGCTTTTCGTTGTCGTTTTAGTTGACTTTCTGTGTTTTAGTGATGATCTTTGTCATTATCTAAGACACAACAAATATTTTTGAAAATGTTATTATAATCAATTAATTTTAACTGAAGTCAAATGATTGAATCACCGGTTGGGACATTCTGTTCATAAAATTTCTTCATTCAAACTAGAGGACAATTTGCCCATTCTAAGTTGACGTTCCTCAGTTTAATCTGGATATTTCTAAGTTTCAATTTGACATTTCGCCCATTCATTGTCGTAATAAATCAGGCTATTGGTCTCCATTTACAATGTATTTATTTGAAATTTTGTCATATATGTACAAGTATACCTTTCGTATTTTATATACTGCATTGTTTTCCCCTCATTATTGAGAATCATATGGTGACCTCGAATGGTTCGTATTTTTGTCCTCTTGTCTGCTTGATAATCATTATGTATACCGTAAGGAATGCAAAAACAACATACATGTACTGGAAATTTAACAAGAAGTTAAAAATGGAGTCATGCAAAATAACCTGAAATGATAAAAAAAAATTATATTAAGAATTAAATGTCATACATGATTTTTTTCACAAATGTCTACGATCTAAGTAAATTTGGAGAAAAAAAACATCGGCCTAAAAATCCTTCAAGTTAAACTCTTCTGGTTGAGATTGTTCCTGGTAAAAATAATGCCGGATAGAGCATCAAAGGCACCTTTATGTTTGGTTTTGATTTTTTTTCAGGGTTAATTCAATAAGTTGTAGTGACAAGAACTCCGATGATAACAACCGCTGTGATAAGATCATTCCCGGAGGTAGAAGATGCTACTTATTGACACAACATGTATTTGGTTTGCGGGTAAGTGACTTATTCCTTCATACTGATGTGTATAACACGAAAATTTATAGCAATGTCACTGTATCTAATCCGGATAAACATATACAATAAAAACCTGTACATTGATATAAGTTTGAAAGCTAAGATATTTGAAATAACCAACCATATAGCACAGTTGTCATTAAGCTATGAAATATAATAACCTTTTTGATGATAAAAGAAATGATTTTAACCACAGACGATTCTAACAGAGAATACGAAAATCGTCGATAAAATAACGAGTGTATACAAGTTGTTGTTTATAATATTGCTATAAAAGGTATGATATCATATTACATATGTGTATCATATATCTCATGAATTTTCTTAACTGTCTTCATTTTATAATAAGGACAAAAAGTCTTGATTTGTGAAAATTATTTTCAAATCTATATATATTGAATTTCAAATGTCAAATATCGACTTTTAAATTTCTGTCGGTCGTTGAACATAAAATCTCGTATGATCTTTCGAAATTTAAGTTTGTTTTAAGATGCAACATAGATCTAATTGATTAACTAGAATTGTATAATTTTTGTACCAAAGACCCGAATGCCATAAAAACATAAACTTTGTTCAAGTTTTTTTCCCGTACATATTGATAGAACTGAGAATGGAAAATGGGAATGTGCCAAAGAGACAACACCCCGACCATAGAGTAGAAAGAAAACGGCACAGAGTCATCAAAGCACATATTAAAAAAAAACTGTTTATATCTAAAGTTAGTAAATAACAAGCATTAAACAGCACTTGGTAGAACTTTATATGGATATATAAAGTAGGAACAGATAACAAGGAAAAACTAAAACATATATTCAACGAAAAACAATCAACAAATTGAAACTACAATAAAAGCACAAAAAAAGAAACCGTCCTAAAAACAAGATTCCCATTAATAGCGGTTTAAACTGAGATTCTCCGTTTGGTAAGCAGTTGTACGAGAAAAAACTAAATGATATTTATATAAAGGCATAAAAAAATTAGGCCAACATTCTGACAAAATTGTAATTCCAAAACGGTACGAGAACATGGTACAAAGACATTTTGTTAAATGTGAACTACATGTATAAAATTCACTTTTTGTCTGAAAATAAGCATTTTTGTACATTGTATCGGGGAAAACAATCACGATTAAAATTTTAAGTTTAAATTATAAAATGTTTAATTATCTTATTATTTATATATAGAAAAGGTCAGAGGTTTTGCAAGGTTAATAGGACATTTTGTTTCCCATATCGATCAATGTGTACACCACAGTGCTGTGACGGCTGGAAAGAGGACTCGGAACATCGCTGTACAGTGAATTTACGTATGTATTACATATTTTATCAAACTAAACTTTTTTATTAAAAAAATCAATAATATTTATTAAAATAAGGAAATTTTGTATTAATGCCAATGAGACAAATCTCCACTAAAGGGTTCAAATGAAATCAATGTAAGCAAGTATATGCAACCTTGCGGTCTTCAACAATGAGAAGAGAAAAAACGTATGCCGCATAAACCCTGACACGACAATGATGAATCATTTCAATTGAGAAAACTGACGGTCTAATTCACAACAAAACTATTTCTGACCGACATGAACGAAAGAAAACCACTGAACAGCAGACTACTGACTTGAAACAGGCAACTATATAATGTGACGGATCCTGAAATATTGGTATAACTTACAACATAAGAACAAACTATAATAACCATTTGAAAAGGGGTTAAGATGTAAACAGAAAAAAAACATCCACCATAAACACAGACCGGACGTGGCAGGTTAATTATACATCCATGAAAAAAAGACACGGAGTACGGATCTGAGAGTATTCACAGTTACTAATAACTAGTTCAAAGCCAGTAACACCTAAAAAATAAAGCCATGTATCGAAGACTAAATTACACGTCCAAAATTCAATTAGTTTAGTATACAGACGTTATTACCATTCAGAGAAAATGTGACCTTCTGCAATGACAAAGCATAGTATCGACAGATTGTAGTAACGTGAATGTGCATATATGTGAATAACAATGATATTTTTAAAATTAGTATGGTTTTATTTTACTGATAAAAAAATTAATAGGCATGTTTGGTTGAACAAAATATTTTATGAATGAATCTAATTCATTATTTTTTTTAGTATTATCATTTTTTCTCAATTTTGTTTTCAACTCAATTCAATTCAAACTCTTTTTGTTTATTTACACTTTAGGAGGGACGAAAGATACCAGAGGGACAGTCAAACTCATAAATCGAAAATAAACTGACAACACCATGGCTAAAAATGAAAAAGACAAACAGACAAACGATAGTACACATGATACTACATAGAAAACTAAAGAATAAACAACACGAAACCCACCAAAAACTAGGGGTGATCTCAGGTGCTCCGGAAGGGTAAGCAGATCCTGCTCCACATGTGGCACCCGTCATAGTTGCTTATGTGATAACAAATCTGGTAAATAGTCTAATTCGGTAAGTCACATTCATGAAAGGGAAGGGGATTGTAGTTACGACGTAAAGAACATATCCGATATCATTTGTGAAAGGTTATTCCATAACGGTCAACCAACTCGTGATGGCGTCTGTAAAATTTACGAAGTAATGATTTCAACTTCACCATTTGGAACTCTTGGTTTAATAGCTTCCTTGTGAGCAGCAACCCTCTATCAAGAAAATCATGATAGGAAATACAAGCACGGGAATATCGTATCAATTGGGAGATATATACACCGTATACACAGTTAAACGTCCACATATGACATACATAAACAGACGAAACCACTGAACTACAGGCTGCTGACTTAAAATAGGCACATGGAGAATGTGGCGGGGTTAGGAATATTTGTCAGCGCTCAACCCTTCCCTGACACGATGAAAAGATGTAAAAACACAACATAGGGACTGTTCTTTATTATTTTAATTTCAGGTTCTATGCCCGAAGTGCACGTGGGAGTTGATCGGACTAGCGTTTCAACTGTTATAAGTATGTTGATTTTTTATAATATAAAAACACAATTAATATATAAGAGATTTCGATATACATATAAAAAAGAAGATGTGGTATGATTGCCAATGAGACAACTATCCACAAAAGACCAAAATGGCACAGAGATTAACAACTATAGGTCACCGTACGGCCTTCAACAATGAGCAAAGCCCATACCGCATAGTCAGCTATAAAAGGCCCCGATAATGTACGTCCACGAAACACAACTACACGACGCAAATCGCAAAGGCATTTAGAGGTCAGCATACTACAAGTACAGATTTTTACTATAAAAATAAAATGACTTGTTGAAATGTCAAGCTCTTAATTGTCTCGAGTTTAAAAATGTGAATAAATAAAACAGAAACTATGTATCCACAATCCGCCAATATTACCACATTCTGCAAAATAACGAAAACATTAAATATATAATATTAAAAGTATGTATAGGACCATAAATTTTAACATGTAATAATGTAGAAATTCATATTAAAACAAGAACAATTGTAAATCGTTAAAATTTAATCTTGAATAAAAACGCCACAAGAGCTGTTTATGGAAATGATTTTTTCAAACCTCCACTTGTAAAAAACTTACATAATTTGCTATCTAAAAGGAATGGTGTCTTTATTTGATTACATATTTCACTGCTATTGGTTTATTATATTAATATTATAAATCGTGTTCATTTTTTATTCCAGGTGCCACTGTTGTTGGTTTATTATTCATTGTCCTTGCTATTATGGCATTCGCCATGTTTAGAGTATGTAAAGCCCGTCGAAATTTACGTGGTCGATTACATAGGAACATTCGAGGAAGTGCGACCAATATGCAAAATTACAATTCTTCAATATTTACAGTGTATAACAATGAACCACCACCGTATGATGTTGTAGAAAATTCGAAACTACCAGAGTACACCCTACATGACAATCCACCAAGCTATGAGGACAATGATCAAGCGACAGGGGACAGTCAACTACCAGTTTCAATTTCTGAACAGAGTAATGTTAACAACGAACTTAATAGCAATAGACGCATTTACACTTTGGGACATTTACCAGAACCTGCTCAAAACAACCCTAAATCCATCTCCGAATAACATTTTCACGTCATAATTTCTTATGCAGCATATAGCAGGAACTAGACTGTGTGACTTTATTGACTCATAGGCATACACGTTTAAATACCATTATACAGATCCAAGAAACCGTAAATTCCCACGAACAATGGTGATTTTAAACAATTATAATTCGTTTATATGATTCGTTGAAAAAAATGTAAATATCAAACTTACTTATACCTCATCCATCTATGTTTCAATAAATGCAGGAGTCTAAATTTTTACATTACTAAATTTATATTCCCAAACCGTATTTTTTGGCGCCTAAATATGTGAATTCTGACGGTTTGTTTTACAGGTAGTACGAGCTTAAATACATGTACATACTATTTAGAAACAACAAATCAATATCAGTATTTCTTATAAATTGAATTAAATAAAACCAAATTAATAAAATCTTTCATTGTAGTTAAAAGTTATTGCCTAGTCGTCCACATTTTAGCGACTAACGTGACGGTACCCAAATTGTACCTATTTTGATTTCTTATGATCAAGACAAAATTTTCCATTCTGTGTTTATTTCGTAGCCGAATCCTTCTTTGTTATATGGGTCATTTTCAAAAAATGTCGAATTTTCAGTACACCCATGTTTAAATTTTTATTTCTAATGGTTCAGTTGTAATGGTTTAAATGAAAGCTTGTCGGATTTTTGATTCAGAACATTAATAATAAACACACCTTACATCTATTTTGATAAGATTAAACTGCATTTAAGTCCGATTTTGGGGTATTTGTGTGCGTACATTGTCAGAAAAACGCATTTCAAATGATTTACTTGATGTTGGGTTTATTTGAAAGGGTGAAAAAAGGCCGAACAATATAAATTGCTATTTTAGACTTGCATTACTGGTGGTAATTTTTACAACATTTGAAAACCAATTTTTAGAGCCATTTTTCAGTACAACCTAGAAAATTGGCAAATAATCTATTATTTTACAGAATAAATATATATAGAAGTTTATTCTCTTGAAAACCATCTAATTGGTAACGTAAAACAAGCTTAACATTTTATCTAAACCTTTTCTTAATAACCTAAAATTTCTTTTGAAAATGGTAACAGGATAGACAATATTGTACCACCGATCAAAAAATGTTTCAAGATATTCTTGTATGACATCGTTAAGATTGCATCTTTTAATATGTTGTTCTTAAAGTACTGTTTGTTTTGATTTGCTTATGTAGAGGGTTATTTGAATAAGTAACTTTTAATATTTTTTTCAATTTTAAAATTCGACATTTTTTGAAAATGACCCATATAAGTACACCAATTTGAGTTTTAATATGTTGATATAAACTTAGGAGTTGTGGCATGATTGCCAATGCGATAACCATCCACCAAAGTTCAAATGAGGTGTATGTAAGCAAATATAGGCAACCATACGACTTTAACAATGAGAAAATCCTATACCGTATGGTGGTCGGATTTAAAAGGCACCCACATGGATAATATTAAACAATTCATTTGAGAAAACTAACGACCAAATAACAACAAAACAGTTAACGAAAAAGAAATATGATAAACATTAACCAAAGACAACCACTGAACTACAGGCCCCTTACTACGGACAGACACACACATAATGTATACGTGTGTGTGTGTGTGAGGGGGGGGGGCATGTTTGTGAGCACAATACTCCCCTTACATGCGACAACATTGTAACAGCAGTACAACATACGAATAAACTGTAATCAGTTGAAAATTATAGGCTTAAATAATCAGATGGATTCAAATCCAGGCAGATCTACCAAAAATACAGATTAGACGCGGACGGGTACTTAAACATCATTGAAAACAAAAAGACTCTAGTTACGGATCTGAGAGGACCATCAGTTACTGGCAGCTTGTTCAAAGCCAATAAAATCTAATGACAAAAAAACATGTAGAAAAGACTTCAGCTTGTTCCAGGTCATGCTATCGTGTCGTTATTTTTTTTTTATCTTTGTCAGTACGTATTTTTTTTAGGAAGAAGTTTGGTGAATAGTAGATGGTGGAGACAGTTGTAGTATTCAATATTCTATGTATATTCCTGTTATTCTTTATATTTGTTATTTTATAAGTTCAATTATTTTGAAACTGTCAATATTAGCAAGATTTCCAAACGTCTGTTCGTATACCTACGTACGGTAAAAATAACTATCCGAGGTGCATAATTATAAATAGGTTAACCCTGATAACCTTGTATCTCAACTTCCTGATTGCCTTCGTTCGTTGCCTGACTACAAATATTGCAGAACTTATCAGACTTTTATCTATATATTTTCATAAAAAAGATTAAGTTCGTTGGTGACCAAAGGCACAAAAATACCTATACAGTTGTATATGAACAAAATAGGTATTTACTCATCCACTATCAACAAAATAAATATATCCAACATGAAGCGTTATGAATTATACTTCATCTTTTATTTTTTGTGCAGTTCCTTTTCAGTACGGAATTATTATGACGATAGTTAAAATATTAGAATACCATTCACTTCGAACAAAGTATTTCTATAAACTCGAACAATAGTTCTAAATATTCGGCACATCACGCACCAATCTGTTATGATATAGTGTTTGGAATTTATTTTTAATTCAAAGTAGTTGTAAGAATGAAAGACAGACACACATAAAAATCAGAACCATGGTGATTTTTCATAAGCAAAACTTCAATGAAAAAAAAACAAACAACGCTTATTTAAAGTACAAAACTTTCGAGACAAAACATAATGTCCCAATTATCGAGCAAATATGTGTCAATATAACATGAACACTTTCTGATTCACTGGGAACAGTTAGCTCTGTCTTATGTTTGTATCTTGCCCCAAAAGAGCCCGAAAGTTATATTCAATTCAAACATTAATACTCTGAAAAATTGGCTTTTACTGGTATTCCTTACTTCATTTATATACATGTGTATAATGGTATTAAGTTAACGTTACCAAATATACTACACCAGTATTTCGACAACTAATGTCTCTTCAGTGACCCGAGGCCCAAACCATTTCAAAAGCCTAAACCTAATACAAACATAGAAGAGTTCATATGCAGTGGCGTAGCTAGGTCATTTTTACGTCAACGCCCAAACCTTGGCGAGGGGTCTGGGACCCCAAACTGATCCATGTCAAACAATTTCTGGTAATGGATTAGATCTAGGGAGCGAGGCCCCCGGAAGCTAATGAGTTATCGAGAATGAATACCATTTCTGTCATTAAAAACTCATCAGTAGCAACATATTTTAGAATCTAAATGGTTTATTTGTTATGTTAAATTATTTATTTTGTTAATTTGAAATATAATAGTCATTGGATTCAGAGATAATGTCAAACCAGTAGCTTTAAATATGTTTTAAAAGAGCTGTGAGGGTAAAGCAATTAACCAACAAAATCACCTTTCTATTTCCAAATTTCGTAAATGAATATTAATCTTCAGAGATGTTCAGGTGCAATATTAGATATCGTAAAGGGTTCTGTGGAACGCTGTTTTTTTGTCAAGGATTTCCCCCTGCAAAAAGTGAATCCATTTATCAGTCCATTACAGGATTTAAAAAAATCAAACATTTTTTTTAGATATTTTTTCTTGATCTGGAGTACTAGCTTTGGCCCAAGTTTCATGACAATTTATGAAGATTGATGCATTGATAATTTATAAAAAGCCATATAGGATCGCTATGTCGCGATTTGTCGTCATAAATACAAATGTATGTCACAGGCTCGACAAAACTGTAAACCACAAATCGAATCGAAGGAGATAAAGGATTGCTTAAAACAAAACTCACAGTAGCTTAAATTCAGACTTGACAGAAAATGAACAAATAAATGATTTGATTCCATTTGACTGAAAGTAAATTTCGTCAATTTCATCCACAATTACAAGCCAACGAAGAAAGACTTATAAAGCTGATGTGCTTCTAACAAGTTATTCTTATTTTGAATTCTTTAGATTAAAATATTATTTTTTTTAACAAAATTCAAGTGTACGCCCGGGCGTTTTGACGTAAACGTAGCTACGCGCCTGATATGTTAGTATAATATCTGAAGCTGTTTGCTTCACCTATCCAGTTCAGCTGCAAAGATTGTCTCGTAACTGATTCCAAAGGGCAATACGTCAATTTGGAAAATACATGAACCAGGGTCTGATGAAATCACAAGTATACGTGACGTAAAATGTACAATTTATAATCTTTGATTTATTCACAACAAATATTGATACAGATATTGAAATGCTTAATCACATTTGATTATATCAATTTAACACAACATATGTTCACCTTTGTTATAATGACAGAGAAAATTGCGTTTGTTTTTATTTGTTTCTTTTTCTGCTGTACATTTCTTTTCGTTGGGTAAGTAAATATTTTTTAAGAAATTAACTTTGTAACAAATTCAATATTCAACGAACGAAAAAATTAAGAGAGAAATAAAAAAAGCGATAATTGTAAACACTTTTTCATTAATTGAAAACAGTTGTTTTTTTACACAGCTACTTTTGCATAGGTACTATTTCTGTACTAAAAATCTGTAGTACTGGAAATCTACTTTTAATATTCAGTACTATTTTGTTACTTTAAAATTATTGTAATATTTAGGTACCTGTATTTTACAGTACTTAATTTGTACTTGAAATTCAGGTACTACAGATTTTTGGTTACTACCGTTACATTTTCAGCATTTGGAAAGTTTTTCTATTTCAAATCTCTTAAAATTATGATTTTCAAACATAGAATATTGTATAATTTCTGTACCAAAATATTTAGTACAAATCAATTACTGTAAAATACAAGTACCTAAATATTACAATAATTTTAAAGTAAAGAGATAGTACTAAATAGTAAAAGTAATTTTCTAGTACTACATATTTTAGTACAGAAATAGTACCCATGAAAAAATTAACTGTGTATATAGACTCTTGCCTTTTCAGAATATAAAGGACTATGTATAATGTAATTGTTCGTACACCAAAATGAAAATAACGTTGCGTCATTGGTTTAATTTCCATTGTTTAGGACGTCTAAATCAATCGCAATGTTTTGGTGTCCGCTTTTGAAAATATTACACAGAACGCAAGTAGATTCTGAAAGCGTTGTTGTTGTTGGTTGCTATGTATCAATTTTTCTATTATTGTTTTGTGCATTTATCAGACAACTTGCTTGCATTCTAGCCATTTCAATTGTATATACATGTATCATTCAGGACAACAGCAGTTAGTTGTACACCTGCTGGAAACGATCCACATCTTTGTGGAGATTTAGAAGATGTAACACAGTGTATTATGTATCCAAGCAAAGTCATAAATTGCACGTACGTAGAACATACAAACATTAAGTTTTATTTTAATAAAATATTGAATAAAAACACCGATGTTATATTGCCTTACAATTTATGTCAGAAATTTGTTTAAATGTTTTTTTTGGTCTGTTTTGCTTACTTTTTATTTTTATTTTATCGAAGTACCAATAAAGGCAACAGTAGTATACCGCTGTTCAAAAGTCATATCTCGATTGAGAGAAAAAAAAAAGATATGGTTAACATACTAAAACCGAGGGAAAAAATAAAAAATTAACCTACAAACACAAAAGCCAAGGAAACAACAAAAACAATAACCAACAAAAAAAACCAAAAGAAGCGAAAGCTCAATATCTTCATAAATACAAATATACAAGAGGGGCGAAAAATACCAGATGGACAGTCAATATATACATCAGAATGATAATTGACTTGATTATTCTCTGTAGTTTCAAGGGATAACATACCCTTTCACTTCACTTCAAAGCAACATCTATCGATAAGCTGATCTTTGATCTGACGATCAAGGCTCAAGTTTACAAGACATATTGAAAGATGAAAAGTTACGTTTCTTTACTTGTGTACTTCTGTGTAAACAAAACATTTTTGGATATGTTAAAATTGTTCATTGTTTCATAGATTAAATAGGAACATCTTTACTCCAATACGACAGAGTTTTGCGTCATAAAATGAAAAGTAACGTTACTTTTACTTTACTAGTGTACTTCTGTGTACGCAAAATTATTTTGGATATGTTATAATTGTTCATTGTTTCATAGATTGAATATGAAAATCTTACTCCCATACGACAGAAGCTTTGCATCTTTAAAATGCTAATCAGTATTGGTTACATGATAATCTTTGTCAAATAGATAATAAATGGTTGCTTTAGCTCACTTTGAACATGTTTTCTAAACATATTTCGTAGCGCAAAAAAGAAATGGCCATTTTGTGATGTGACGAGAAAGATTTGTGTTAAAATTGGTACTAGATGTAAACCAAAATGCTGTGATAAATGGACGATGATAAATGGCAAATGTTCAATTAAAGCAGGCAAGTCATCTTACCTGGTTATAATTTAATTAATATACCCATAAAGATGCGGATGATACCAGAGTGACAATCCATCAAAATGAGTTACTCACAGAGCAACCAACAACACCATGGAAAAAGCGAATAACAACTAAAAACACTACATGTAAACTTAAAAAAATGAGCTAATCGGAGAAATCCAAAGTGCTCCAAAAGATACTACTTTCATATTACTGACCAACGGGAGACATTTTGGCGCATTGGTAGGACTATTTGCGAAAAAATATTCGAATATAACGACAAAGCAACACCAATTATCTAGTATCTATACTTAAAGACCATTATGTATAATTTTTGAAATTGATTCTGAATATTTATCAACAAGGTTATGGTGTCTTAGTGTCTTAATGAACCGTGATAGATGAAGAATGAGACTATCTTTGATGTAACGCTGGTTCTTCAATTTTCTTCAAAGACACTGAAGAATGAACATGTAATTTATCCTGTTGAACTTACTTTAAAAAAGCTAATACTAACAATGACCACTGCCCTTTCCTCGATCCTGATATCTATATCATTAACGGGAAGCTTAATACAAAAATTTATGATAGAAGAGATGACTTTTCATTTCTATAGTTAGTTATCCATTTTTAGATGGTGACGTTCCCTTGTCACCATCTTATGGTTTTATAAATCTCAACGTGTACGATTCCTCGTGTATGTAACAACGTCTTAGATTTTAGCAAGAGACATTTGTGCATTACTGAAAAATTATTACACCAGGGTTTTCGATATCACAAACTGGTCAAAACATTTACTTAATTTTATCATCGGTTTAAGAAAATCATCGTAAATATAACTCATCATGCAGACATCTTATACGTTCAGGTATTTACATCCAATATTTTATGGTAATATTCTAAACAAAGCACAAAAATGTCAGAATTCACCTAAAAGCTAACAAAACCTTTAAACAGACACTTTAAGAAGGGATATAGTTACGCTACTGTTGTCAGGTCATTAAATATTGCATATTTTGGCTTTAATATTGATTCACTTATAGGGTCTTTGCATCGGAATAAACACATTTATTCTAAAACCAGTTGTTGGCTTGACACGGGTTATGTTCTTCTCATATATTTCATGACGGTATAATACTAAACCCTACAATTGCCCGATATTCATATGATGACGACATAATCTTCAATCAGTTTAATTGAGGTCTGGAGCTGGCATGTCAGTAACTGCTAATAGTCTGTGTTATTTATGTATATTGTCATTTTGTTTATTTTTTTGTTTCATATTCTGACATCAGGACTCGAACTTCTCTCAAACTGTGCGTATTGTGCATTTGCTTTTTCTACATTGGCTAGAGGTTTAGGGGAGGGTTGAGATATCAAAAATCATGTTTAACCCCGCCGCAATTTTGCGCCTGTCCCAAGTCAGGAGCCTCTGGCCTTTGTTAGTCGTGTATGATTTTTAATTTAGTTTCTTGTGTATAATTCGGAGTTTATAATGACGTCCATTATCACTGAACTAGTATACATATTTGTTTAGGGGCCAGCTGAAGGACGCCTCCGGGGCTGGAGTTTCTCGCTGCATTGAAAACCTATTGGTGGCCTTGGCTGTTGTCTGCTCTATGGTCGGGTTGTTGTCTCTTTGACACATTCCCATTTCCATTCTCAATTTAATGATGGGTTCTAGGTATTCCCCCTTTTGTACTGTAAAATTGTAATAGGCACTGTTCCTTCTCATAATTTGTTTAGATTGAGGTGCACATTCCTTTTTACTTCTTATTTCGATATAGGTTGTTAGAAATTTGATAATAGTATTTATGCTTTTTCCTGCTTTGTCAATATTCTGTATATCTGTATTCATAAAGGTAGCCATGATATTGAGCTTTGCTTTACTCTGTTTGTTATAAAAGCATTTATGTCCTCAATGTAAATGCAAACATCTTTAATATTTATAAAGTGAATATTTTTCACCATGTAAGTTTTTGTTAAAATGGGATATCGAAAATACAGGTGAAAGGAATTATTTTCACTTAAATGAGCCCTAATGGCTTGGCTAAATGTCCCTAGTATTTTGCCATTTTTCGCTAAATGTCCTGTGCCCATCTTCACATGATTGCTTTTTAAATATCATTGTAGTAGTTGTCATTTGAAGTTAAACAGCTAATTGTCTATCAATTTGTCAAGTCTAATATTATTTGGTTCATATACTTGTAAACTCGCAACTCGTTAAACTAAGCAGATATCCGTCTGACTACTAGTATTTATCTAGTATAATATTCTTTGGTTCAAATACTTTTAAACTCGCAACTCGTGAATTCATTTGGAATTCAAGGCACTTGCAAGTAATCATAGGTTATTATAAAACTATTAACTTACATTTCAATCACATTCAAAACTTGGCGTCAAAGTTATTGTGAAACGATTTTTTTCCTCTGCTTTGTTTATAAATTGAATGCTAACATATGTATTACAAGTATCTTGTTTTAAGGAGGGACAAATCGTATAATCACTCTGATTTTCTGAAACTGACACAATCAAGTTGCTTGATTTCTTGATTGTATATCTATTAGCCTAGGGGCTGTTTATCAATACACATTCGGTATTTCCTCTCTTGCCGATTTGTTCCTTTATATATATGGAATGACACACAAGAGCTTCTTATGAAGAATGAAAAGAATTAAGCAGTATTCTTTCGCTTTAACGTTCCGCTATATAGATGATGTCCCCTCACTAAACAAATCAAAGTTTTTTACTATATTGATCACATCTATCAATCGAACTTAAAAAAAGGATTCAACAGAAACAGTAAAATCTCAAGAAACTGACAATAGGATCAGTTGAAGAATACACTTTACAACAAAGTAGATGATGTCAGCTTCCCAATTGTGTACTTTTTTATATTTATGTAGCAACATTTCGGCATTTGGAAAATATATTGACAGATATTCAAAATTTCCTTGATAGAGGGTTGCTGCTTACAAGGAATGTTGAACCAAGTGGTAAATTTGAAATAATCCCTTCGAAAATATTTACAGACCCCATGACGAGTTGGTTGACCGTTATGGACCATGTGGTTCCCAATGACGATGGATATGTTTCAATTATTGTTACAACAATCCCGTCCTCTTTTCCTGGAATGTGACATATCCAATTAGACGTATCATCGGGTTAAGACTTAAATTAGTAATAAGACATGTGCGACATGTGGAGAAGGATCTGCTTATCCTTTCGGCACACTAAAAAATCACCCCGCTTTTTGTTGAAGTTCGTGTTGCTCTGTCTCTAGTTTTCAGTGTTGTGTTTGTGTACTGTTTTTTTTTTGGCTTTCGTGTTTTGCAATGGCATTGTAAGTTTGTGTTAGACATTCGAGTTTGAATGACCCTTCTGAATCTTTCGCCACTTAGATGCAATGGGGAAATATCTAAATATGCATAAAGTTCCCTATCGAAATAAATGGCGATTAGTCTTTTAATACTTAACAGATTGCGATGAATAATCAAGCAAAAGTTTATTGACGATGATTTATTCACAGTGTTATAAATTTTTGCTGACAGGTAATGAACCATTCATATACTATATTAAATGTAACATCAATTGTAGGTCAGCATGACACAACAAATGACAAGACGGATGATGTAAAACACAGCATTAAAGTTACAGCACCGACGATTGTTAGTAAGTTGGAAATAAACAAATGCTAGATTACAATGTTTTTAATTCACTTTGAATGATTTTTTTTTATCGTTCTTTGGTATTGTATGCTCAGTTTCGACAATGATTGAAATGTATTATGTCTTTTTATGTCATGATTATGATATTTTTATTATTTGATAATGAGGCTATCATAGATATTCAATAAAACATTTGTTAAAAATACAATATAGCATAAATCGAATAACTAAATAAATGTCCATAGTGTCCGAACATTTGTCCTTATTTTTTGCTGGTTTGCCTTTTGGTGTTTTTATGTCAACATGTTTGTTTGTTTTTATAGTGATTTAAATTATAACACAATGTTTTGATTGCTCTACACCTATTTTTGACAGTTTTACGTATTATGTATGTTTGTATTGTTCAAACATCGTTGTCAATATAATGGAATGTTATGCAACTGGCATACAAGTTAGAGGTTAAGCTAGGTTGGATCCAAAATTTTCTACACACGAAATTTAAAATGCATATACTAAGCTATTAATATGACATTTGCTATCAATTCGTCTGATGTGTTTGAGCTTTGGATTTTGCCCTTTGAATACGGACTTTCCATTTTGAATTTCTGAAAAGCGCAAACGCATCACACGAATGGATAACAACTATCGTATTCCTGTAGAGAAGAACGACTCAAATAAACATTGAATGAGTTTTAGGAGTTTTTACGGTTTTTCGATGTTGATAGACAATTAGACAGGCCCCGATAAGACACTGTAATGCCTGAGGTAGAAAGGGATGAATTCGACAAACTCAAAGCTATGTTATAGTTTGATTTGATCCTAATTTCGGACGATTTTATATCTATTTAAGCTGCACTGAAGTTAAAGAAACAAATAGAACTGTTTTAATATGATTTATCGTACTCGACTAGCACTATTAAGTACACAAAAACCGATAACGAAGTAGATAAGGAATTCCGTAAACTATAGTATTTTTACCCAACATCATATTATTACAGAAAATCGTGATTTAAGAAATGTTTAGATAAAGTCTTGGTCTTGAATGAAAAAACGATAACTGACGAGTAAGTTTGTGTGTTCTAAAACGGATAGAGTGCAAACACATTGCATAAAAAATAAATTGTAGATCCGAAGAGGTCAGGATTATGAAAAATTTCGTATAAAATGTCAAATATTTAGAAGGAAATCAATGCAAAAGCATGCGAACTAAATAAACAGTTGTAAATATTGTTTTTCAATATTTTAAGAATCTAAACCACATAATTATTCTGCCTTAAAGAAGAGATACGTGTATTTTCTTTGCTTGAAAAACATGTAGTAATTTTACAATTTTCAAGTAATTTCTGAAATAAACGTCAATTTTACAAAAACTGCACCGTACGATTTTGTGAGGACCGGGCAAAAATCCAAGTTTTATCATTATTCTTTCATTTATAAAAAGAAATTAGCCGTATGTTAGGTGGGTGCATTAAAGTCGTTAACTAGACGTCTTTTTCAAATATTACAATCGCCTATCTTTGAACTTTAAAAAAACAGAATTGTTATGATATTTTTACCTTTTTTGTCCTATTTCGAATTGAGGCATTTTAATGGCGAATGATGCATGCATAACAGTATACGCTCACCCTATTACGTTAACCCCGTCTTTACACACCGTACTGTTTCTTTGGTTGAGGTCGTGCGATTCCAACAGTGTTTATTTTCTTACCTTGATTTATGTCTTAATAATTTGAACATCAGAAACTGCTGTTGCCTTAACTAACACCGTCCCTGGAGTAGGTTTTATCACAGGAACTCTGATGCCCGGTTTTGATTGCTGATAACATAACGTTAAAAATTGAAAGGAAAATTCGTAGAACACTTGACATACTCAGAAATATAAGGTTGTAAATGATCATCAACACTCGTGTATTTTGAGTAACTTGTAGTTTGAATGAAGATTCAGCTATTCATCTTTAATTGAAACCCCAAGAGAATATTATAGAAAGTGACATGAGAGTATTACTTGAGTTTAAAAGAGAATTGTCAATACCTAATTTCTTTTAAAAAAAAACCCAGTGTATATACTGGGATTAACCAACAAAAATGTTTATGGCTTTGTCTGCGTGTACAACATACTTTGAAATAGAGGTAGGACTGGTGTATAGCACAATTAGGCGTACGAAAATAGAGAACAAAAGCAGGAATGATCACAGGCTAATTAAATTTTATTTCTGACATATGTCAACAACCTTAACTTCACAACCTTTAATGATTTCTTTCAGTTCTAGTTGTAGTCGCAGTAATGTTGGTTATTTTGATCGTGTTGGTGGCTTTGATTAAACTTGGCAAAGCAGGACAATACCTGACCCATAGAAGATCGCCACATGTCAGACACAGATCTGTCCAAAGAACACAAGAAAACGCAACTGTGTTTACAGTTTACAACAACGAACCACCACCGTATGATGTTGTTGTTAATTCAAATCTTCCAGAATATAGTCCACGTGATATACCCCCATTATATAAAGAAAAAGAAGACACACAAAGATGAAGCTTGTTTTTTCAAGTGATGGAGTTGTAATTGTCCGCTACCTAGATTGCTTCCAATTGTACACACAATGTGTTTTCTTATTTTTCTTTAATATTATTTGCAAATAAAAAGTATGAAAAAAAGATGACACATATAACCATCAAATGCATAAGCCGACGGGTTCTTTCATCTTAATTTTGAGTGATATTTCTTGAAGGGTTGATAAACAAAAGTATTCTATTAGAATTAAACCAAGTAATTATGTAAAATGCAAAACTTTTGTGAAATTGATCATAATTATCTTTCACCAATTTAGGGATAGGAATTTGATCAAATATCAAATAAGGAAAGGGGTGTTTTACTAGAATGATTTATCTAAATTGTAAAATGTATTTAAAAAAATACATTATAAACTTATCTTACATTTAGTCCTGGTATCGATGATGAGTTTATTTACATACAATTTTATATAACGTATATACAATACTGTAACCTATAAATAAGTATCATAAGGACTTAAACTACATTAACAACTGTATAAATGGAACACTTTCCAATGTCATCGGAAATAATAATTAATTGATGTTACTTCGATATCGAACCTATTCAACTATAAGCTTTATATTCAATAACGTACATTGTAGATGCATTTTTGGTTTCAAAATAATAGACTGACAGCTGCTTCCATACTTAACTTCCATTATTTTTAATATAGATTCAAAACTAGTCTAATTTTTTAAGTCCAAATCAAGTGTCCGTATTAGCCAAACGGGCATTGCAAAGAAAAGTATTCAGTCATTATAGCAATGATTTAATTAAGCAATTATGACTATAAATGTAAAAACAATGTAGAACTGAACTGATAGCAAAGCAACACATACCATTTAACTGTATTGGAAACATTATCTCTTTTTTAAAATTTAACCTTAAATAATAAAGAAGGTTAATATTTTTGAAAAGCCTAAAAGATAAATATATATTTGATTTTATTGGTTTATTTTCTTTATTTTTTTCGCCTTTATCATGAATGTGTATGTGGTGAATACATGGTGCTCCTGTCGATCTCCGTTTTTCGTTATAAGCGTATTTGACTATTGGCTATAATAATGCAAGAAGTAATCGTTTTTCGGTTAAAACAAGCAATTCGATTAATATTTATAAACTGGCATGCGTAGAGATTTTATTAAAATATTTTTTCTGGCCTATACAATTCAGTTAAAAGGAGACAGTTGTGTGATCAATGAATGTTTTTGTTTGATATTTAATTGTTCTTTAGGGGGTCTTCCAAATATTCTTGAATTAATCGAGTTACTTACGTCTTAGTTTTTTTCGATTTTCATTGCTTCTTCTAATCTATATTCTTGACTATTTCCAATTATATTGTCTGGTTATATTTCTTTTGAAAAATCTGTTAAAGTGTTTTGTAATTTGTTAATATCTTGTGTGTGTATAAATGTACGTTTGTTTGTTTTCTGTTGAGATTTTTTAATGAATAAAATTATAAGACATCTGTTATAAATATATACTTGATGTTTTATACCACATGCCAATAAATTGAAATTACCAAAATTAAGTATTTAAGACTTTTCAAAAAATCTATTCATTAAAATCAAATTAAAATAAATTATGTTTTTCCCTTTGGCTGGATAAAAGCATGTTGTTGTCGTTTTCATACAGGGTTAAGCGCAAGTTCATATTATTTTGGTGATATTTCAGATCATTATACCCAACTCTAAAATATTATATTTTGATTGGCTTATGCGAGTGAGATAATTTACTCTATCACATGGCTGAACGGGAGACAAATTTTGTAAGTGTCACCCTTTCGTGCAAACAAATCAAAAATCGATAATCTAAAGGGTAAGGAATTGAATTAACATTAAGTAAAGTAAAGACAATGCTTAAGTTCTACGTTTTGGCTAAGAACTTTTTCTTTCACCGACAATGTTAGAAAAAAAGTTATCTTGCTTCCCTTCTGTTGATTTTTCGAATACCCGTAATGTTGTTATGTACGTGACTTCATAGTTAAATACTTTAAATTAAAAATGGAACTGTAAAAGACAATAATGATAGGTCATACTGTATAATAAATTAGATAACTCATAGCTCAGATTGACATTCCTCGAAGAAGCATTTTAAGCCTTGGCTTCGACTCGGTTGACAATGTTTTCTCGATGTAACAATCTGCTCTTATCAGCTTTTTCTTTAATATTGTTTTAATTTTTTTAGGCTTTAGAACCTTTTAATCAAAGTGCAAACCGATTGCTTTTTATTAAAGACCATATATCGATCTCTTGGTGTTTTAATTGGTTTCAAACATGTAATACATGAAAGGAATCACAAGCAGGAATTACCAAAAAATATAGAAAAAATGCAACAGACCACAGAAATATCCAACATCCGAGGAAAATTCAAAAAAGAAAGTCCCAAATCAAATGGCAAAATCAAAAGCACAAACACACCAAACGAATAGATATTTAAAACTGTCATAATTATTCCTGACTTGGTATTGGCCTTTTCTTATGTAGAAAAAAGTGGATTAAACCTGATTTCATAGCTGATAAACATCTTACTTGTATGACAGTCGCATAAAGTTCCATATATTTGACAACGATGTGTGAACAAAACTAATGGACAGTATAGCTATAAATGTCAAAAATAAGGATACATCATTCTACATTGTGTTATTATCTAAATTACCATAAAAATAACAATTATTTAAACAAACATTTACCAAGGCACAATTACACAATGATGGGATGCATAAGTACAGAGCGGCGTCATTTGTAACAAAGACAAAAAGCATATAGGTAAAGCATATTAGCAAAAATGAAAAAAAGCATACAAAAATTATCATAGAATAATGACGGGATGTTTAAGTATAGAGCCACGTCTAATTAATAATACCGACACAGAGACTAAACCGTTTTCCCTTCCCGTTGCGGCTTGAGGTTGACGAAGTTTTAACAAGATATCCCGTGACTAATTAGGTCATATCATAGGAAACGTGATTAGTGAAATATAGTACTATAGGACAGTTATTGTAAAGCAGAACATTACTGAAGATTTTGATAGGATTTTTAATTTACAAGAAAGTCCAGGTACAAATATTATATAGTTAAACTTATTCAACATATTAGTTAAATCTGAAGTACCATATGATTTTGATACGGATCGAAGCGTCATTAAGGAAACATTGACGTGGACAGCTCATGATATGAAACTTCGAATTTCAATTGATTGTGAAATTGAATAAAATATAAAACTCCTTTATCACTGCTCACGGAATACTTTTATTATGTTATCTTAGTATGTCCAAGTTATGAAATTAAGGGTCGTATCATATCAACTGTGTATAAAGATTAAAAATACAAGTGAAAGGTCAATTGTTTTGATTATAATTCTACGATGAAGAACGTACATGAGTATAGTGTTTATGTTGCTGTTTTTTGTCAGTTTTTGGACATATTCCATAGAGGTATGTATTAAATAATTTGAAAGCTTTAGATAATGTGTCACAGTTTAAAATAACACCATATCACCAGATCAAATAAATTGCATTAACAGAAGGGTTTTGCAATAGACTGGCTATGTTTCCTTATATGTATGCAACATAACAAAGACAACAAATGTGATTGAACGTCAATTAAATATTTATTGTCTTTTGTCTTTTTTTATCCGGTTTATTATTGCCCCGAAATTTAAATCATTTTACTATAATCAATGCGTGGTTTGCTTGTTATCGGTCAAACCTCAATTATGAGGTCAATATTATTATCCTCAGATGTCTTTAAATAAGTCGACGAGTAAATAGATATGTACTACATTTGATGCAATGTCCTTATATCAATTTCATATCTTTAAGACATACTGACAATATTGTTGAATAGTAAGGGTAATCATTTACGCCGACACTTTAAGTTTTGTTAAACGTCACAACTATATCAAAATACAAAACGTAAATCTGTTCTTCCAATCTTGACAAATAATTTGAAAAAAATGTCACTTTCCAGCGGACATATTTTTGGTTATTTGCATGAAAACAACCGTGGGCAGAAATTGATCTTTCAATCCAGCAGTAAATATAGATCATTAAAGAGAAGTCAGTAGACACCCACTTTGTTTATTGCTGATTCTTAAATATGTTTCGTATATCGATATATGTCTGATAGGAAAGCGAAAACATAATTAACTGAGTATCATAAATGATTCATAAATGAACAACAGAAATGAACAAAAGATGTTTATAATGACAGCTTTAGAGCTACTTCTCGTTTTAAAATATAAAAACAACGTTCAATTTGCTGATATAATTTACATTTAAATTCTTTCGACCCTAAATTCTATACTACTGTAAAGTCCATGTAAAATCCTCAGGTTTGATGCATAAATACGCATAGATCTATCTTTTGGCATTGTAATGTCAGAATGTTACGTTCAATGACTTTTAAAACACAAAGATCTCTACTGGTATATATGCAGGTGGACTCTAGCAAAGAATAATTTCGATCCCTACCTAAAACACTTCCTTTTTCAATTGATAGTTTAATTCTAACTCTATACCGGTCGACCAACTAGGTAGATTCCATCATTGTTTATATATTATTGTTCTCGAATACTGATGAAATAATTGACACTGAACAACAATTAATCAACCCATTAACCATTATCATCAGTTCTAGCATGACCTGTGGTCCAGGAGTCAAAGATTTCTTCGTATTAGTAGAACACAGAAATGCTATCAATACAATGATGAAACTAAATGTGACGTGATAACATAAAAATGTCAGAGTATGTGTTGTCCAGGTTGGGAGTTAGGCATGCAGGGAAAATGTGACGTAACAGACAAGGTCACGGATTTAGAATAAGAAATATATCAGGTCATATGGTTCTTAAATAAATGCATGTCTGTGTAGTATAAATAAACTCGCGTTTTCAATCAGATCTGATGTATCTGTAACAGTTGTTGGTTGTCAATGGGCAACTGCATTTTCCATAATAGTATATTTATGTTTTGATTGACTGTTTTTTTTAAGGGGCAAGTTCCTCATTACTATGTTTTTTTTTCAAATAATTTTGTGTCTTCGCATTGCTTATATGGCTATATTTATCAAGTTTTTGTACTGAATTTATTCTAGATTATTTTTTATTAGTTCTAGTTATAATTTACTTCATTCTAAATTGAAAAACAGTTTCGTAAAATATATTTTACATTGTGTCGTTGCTTGGATATACTAAAAATATATTCAAGAAAAATGAATTATTTCACAGCAATCACGAATTTTGAATGCTTAGAATCACTAATCAACAGCATCAACATGCACGGAAGTGATTACTGCGTTGACAATACTTATTGTAAACAAGGATAAGTGTGCTGCTCAAACAATTGTACACGTATACAATTGTCTAAACACCACTGCTGGTATCGTAACAGACTGTAGGTGAAACCAACACAACCACCAACGACATATGTACATTGTGTAGCTGTAATACCGATGATCATATAGCAACTATATGGAATGTGAGAAATCTACATGTAACTGGGATAAAAAAAAAAATTTCGAAAAACTAAGGATTTTCTTATCCCAGGCATAGATAACCTTAGCCGTATTTGGCACAACTTTTTGGAATTTTGGATCCCAAATGCTCTTCAACTTTGTGTTTGTTTGGCTTTATAATATTTTGATATGAGCGTCACTGATGAGTCTTATGTAGACGAAACGCGTGTCTGGCGTACTAAATTATAATCCTGGTACCTTTGATAACTATTTACGTCTTTACGTTTCGCGGACCATCAGACTTTAGCGTATGTAGGCATCGTACTTTAGCGTAGAAAATAGCACTTTAGCGCCCCATCACACTTTAGAGTCCTACATATATATTTCAGAAATATCATAAACATGTACCATATATATACATCATGGTTCTTACCGATCATTAAATTGAGAATGGAACATATTTAAAAAAAATTAAAGTAGTTACTAATATACTGTACGATATGTTTTGTAGGGTTGGGTAATTTTTCTAATAAACACACTTATAACCAAACACTAAAGTCATCATTATAACGAATGTATTTGTTTTTTTGCTTTTATATAATCTTATAATCTTTTCGACCAGTTTCTAAATATTTGAGAGGCGGATAGCTTTCAGAAAATGGGGTAGAGCCTAAGCCATGGAATAACATAAAAATAATCATTTGGCAAAGCTAAGCTCCACCTACTTTCTCTTTAATTCTCTAGTAGGGTTTCAATTACAGTTATCGAAGTATACTACATGGACACCATGCAATTGTAGATAATAGACCATGGATTCCCCATCACACGTTTTTAGCAAATTAGTTCGTTAAAACGTAAAAACAAAACAATAATTTCATTTCAAATCTTCTATATAGCGACCCAGAACCTCTCTTAAACGAAAATATACATTGGTGACATTGGAAAGAATTTTATTGATTGAAACCCCTACAACATCAGTGCCAAAAATGTATTCCACATTTTTTAAGTTGGTATCCAGTTCTAGAAATGAAATACTATAGTAATAGCAACGAGTTTACACAAGTTCGTTTGATTTATTTTGCAGATATTCCAGAAAACTATAAGCGTAAGTTTGTCATTAAGCTTACACACACAAATTCATTTATGAACACAACACACGGCTATTTTATACAGAACCTATATGTTTGCCGTTGTTTATGTTTCCAACTAAATTAAAAAAGAGTTTTTACCCCAGACATATGAAACTTTGGTATATTGGATTATTTGAATTCGCTTTAACACAATTTCAAACTTTCATGAAAGAAATTATATTCAAGATTATATATTATCAGAAATGCATCAATTAATACTCATATTTAAGAATAATGTGGATTTTTTTAGAAGCACTGTTGATTTTATTTCAAGGAAAGTATAAACATAGCATTCAATGTTGATGTTTTGTGTATAAGGTTTGTATTTATAAACGCCATCATTTTCATTGCAACTCTAGATATGAGAAATATCCAAACGAAGGACAGAACGTATCAGTGTATGTTTTGAGCACTAAAAACTCTGCATATCTTGATACTAGTTCTATGTATGCTCTGGAATTTGAAGGAAACATAATGAAAGTCGACTCATCGAAGAATACATTTAGACATTGTCTGTGTGCTTATTCTACTGAGTCCGACATTGTTAAGTCAGGACCCGACAAATTTGGAAGTTATGCCGAAACCACTTTCAAGGTAATTATTATTGGTAAGTTTGATTATAGAAGCACCATATTGTCAATTTTACTTAAAAGATTTGAGATTTGATAGACAATTATCTACTAATACTAATATTTGATACCTTAACACATTTAAAGGATTCCAAAGGAGGGCGAATAAAACTCTCATTCAAAGAAAGAGTGACAAAATTTAGGCTAACGATAAAAAAGTTGCGCAATTGAACAATGTCAATATAAAGAGATAGGTCAATGAAACAACAATTCCAACCACTCAAAATGAAAGGACAAAATATGGCCTCTTAAAATATAATGATAAGTCTTATGTAGATGCAACGCGCGTCTGCCGTATTAAATTATAATCCTGGTACCTTTGATAACATCTTACACCACTGGATCGATGTCACTGCTGGTGGACGTTTCGTCCCGAGGGTATCACTAGCCCAGTAGTCAGTACTTCGGTGTTGACATGAATATGAATTATTTTATAAATTTCCTGTTACAAAACTTTGAATTTTTCGAAACACTAAGGATTTTTTTATCCCAGGAATAGATTACCTTAGCCGTATTTGGCACAACCTTTTGGAATTTTGGGTCCTCAATGCTCTTTAACTTTGTACTTGTTTGGCTTTATAACTATTTTGACGTGCGCGTCACTAATGAGTCTTATGTAGACGAAATGTGCGTCTGGCGTATTAAATGGTAATCCTGGTGCCTTTGATAACAATATGTTTATACAAAAGTTCCCAACATACCACATAGAGGGAGAATTCAAACAACACGAACATTCTGACAAATGCTACGTTAACAACCTTCCTTCCTAAGCACATGATAGTGCTTGAAAGAATTTAATATTACAACTGAATTGATGATGGGATTTTTTATATTTAAATCTTAAAAACAGCAACGCTTATTAATTGAAAACTCTAATATGCTTTGCTTACTGTTCATAAGATAAAGTGTGCAAACGTAACTTCAAGTATTGACAGACAGCTGAATCTTACCCCCGCCTCGTTTATTAATTTATATATTCAATAAGATTAACCAAATATGATGGTACAATTATAAATGCGTATGTATATAGTATGTTAGTATTACAAGTCTGAACGAACAGAAGAAAAATCCTACTCACAATCACTGGAGGGTAGCGTATCAGAACATCGGATTTTAATGAGATTGTCCTACTCAATTCATTCATTGAAAGATTTTGCATACTATTATTGCAAAGAACACAAATTTTCACATAAGGAAAGAAACCTCTATTTGTTTTTGTTTAAATGACTGTTAAAGCGTATTCGAGAGAAGTGAAAGATTCAAAATTACTTCAACACAGCTATAAACAAGAATACGTAGCAAATATTGTTCTGATATGATGCAACACAGTAAATACTAAGCTGTATGAAAATCATTCAAAAAGTACACGAATTTCATAGGTTTTTACCTGAAAGGTGTTCGAGATGTAGTCATTTCAAAACATATTTATAAATATAAGGGTTACAGTGCTTACACTTGTTAATGCTAGGAAAAAAACACAGAGACACATATTAAGGATAATTCCAATATCAAGTTTCGGTGATTAATTTGATAGAATATTGTTCCATATTAAACTTATTAAACTTTGCAGATATATTTGAGCCAGTCTTCCATGACTGTCCACAAGATAGAGTTATACAACCAGGTGGTCTGTTTAGATGGACAGCTCCTACCGTTACTAATAATGTAGGAGTTCAGAAAATTGATGAACCAGTCTTACCACAAAGAAACAAAAAAACCAATGTTGTTCCCGGGACTTACACCGTTATCTATAAAGCCAAAGACTGGTCAAATAATACCGCAACGTGCCGATTTACAATAACAGTTAAATCAGGTGACTTATTTTATTTTGTATCTTTATTTATTGAAGATAAGAGAATTCGATTTGTAAAAAATGGACGTATAACATTTTGATACACACAAAATATTAAGTGCAACTTCACAAGCTTTACAAAGAAAAATGAAAATTAACAAATAATTCATGGAAGCCATAGATTTGTTGGAAATTTACACATGGCCTGGGCCGTGATATTCGAATTTTATCCTGAGCGTTAGCGAGGGATAAAATTAACGAATATCACGGCCCAGGCCATGTGTAAATTAACAACAAATCTATGGCTTCCATGAATTATTTCGATTCTAATAGGACAAATACGATCATTAAAAAACTGAAGCGATGATGGGTATACCGTGTGTGTGGCTGTTCTATTTTACCCACTGTTCGATAAATGTAAAAAAATCTAATAAACCTGCATGAAGGATTTCTTAACTAACCGCTAGAAAAAAAGTGTGATTACTTTTGTTTACTTCTCAGAAAACCCAACATTTGCAATTTTAAATTTATATTTTTTTATCGTAAGCTACCGTCAAATTCACTGTTGACATGTAACCAAGGAGCCGCCATGTTGACTTGTTGATATCAGTAAATGTGCGAATAATGCAATAGAACAGAAAACAAGCAACACCTACCCCATACTTTTTTTTAATGCAATTCTATCCGATTTTAGAAGGTAAACGCAATAGAAAAACCTTCAGCTTTGACGTTTTCATTCGTATGACGTCATGTTTTGAAATGACGTTAATGCGCCAAAATCATTACTGGAATTTCGCGGAATTTTAATTTATTTTGTTTTTGTCAATTTTTCCGTTCTCTAATGTGTAAATTCTTTTTGTTATGCGCCAGAATCAGAATAAATGTTCTGTAGGGTTTTATTCAATTGTAATTGTTAACACAGCGAAATCCACAACCGTTTACACATAGGTTACGATACATGTGGATTTACGTGGGAGGCATATTTAAACAGCCATTTGTGTACATCTTGGAGTCTGCGCTAAGTATAGATATATCGAGAATTTTATCACGGTGTTGTTTACAAAGCGAAAGAAGCACGTCATATTAGAATATCAAATAACAAACAACATCCAAAATCCATAAGTCGAATACAGACCGATCATAACAAAATCAAAAATGCTAAATGAAAAATAAGCAGTCCACAACACGCTTCACTGAAAGCTTAAGAATTAGTAAAAGGAATCCAACCAAAAATTCATAATTAGATTGAATTGTACAAGATTACTGTACATTACAATGGTTGCCTTTTCGGAAAATTATAGAAGAAACGAAACATTATTGTCCCTTATAAATTCATACACTTCTTCCATATTTCGTCTCCTTAAATAGATATTGGAAGATGTGGTGTGAGTGCCAATGAGACAACTTTCCATCCAAATAACAATTTAAAAAAAAGTAAACCATTATAGGTCAATGTACGGCCTTCAATAGGGAGCCTTGGCTCACACCGAACAACATGTTCAGTAGACTATCTAATGTTATGTATAAATAGACTATATCATTGTCTTTCTTAACACTGTTTTTTATGCCCCACCTACGATAGTAGAGGGGCATTATGTTTTCTGGTCTGTGCGTCCGTTCGTTCGTCCGTCCGTCCGTCCGTCCGTCCGTCCGTCTGTCCCGCTTCAGGTTAAAGTTTTTGGTCGAGGTAGGTTTTGATGAAGTTGAAGTCCAATCAACTTCAAACTTGGTACACATGTTCCCTATGATATGATCTTTCTAATTTTAATGCCAAATTAGAGATTTTACCCCAATTTCACGGTCCACTGAACATAGAAAATGATAGTGCGAGTGGGGCATTCGTGTACTGAGGACACATTCTTGTTTTTAATTGCATTAAACAACTACAAACTGTCATCTGATTATATTGCATTATAGCTCTTTTTTTTTATTCAGACGTGACTACTATAACTTTACTGTTAATTATTGGTAAGTACATAGTTAACATTACATATATAGAGTTCAGAAGTAATTAAACAAAACTCTTTTTAAACTTCGAATAGTTTGAATTTGATATAAAAGTCATTAAAAACGCTAAACGACTGTAGTGAGGTGATGGTCATATAAGAGTAATTGGATGATTGTATCCATATATATTAGCTAGGGACAATACCTAACGGTTGATCAACTACTTAGTTGCACCAGGTATTCTCAAAATGCAAGTAAGACTGCTTTTGTTATATCTGTCGTAAGTTCGGTTAAACTTTGAAGTGTTATATTACCTGGTTAAATGTACTGCATATATTAATTATTGCTAGCAACTGCAGCAGCACTTACGGCAGTAACTATCATTAGAAGTCAAACGCATAACCCAGTAGACCATTATAACCTCAAAAGGGTGTTAATTTTACTATTGTTTGGTAAATAGACTTCAAGGTGCGCAGGTAAATTGGATTTCCCGTGTGATACTAGTTCATCAATGTACAATAGCTAAAAATGGTTTAAATAGGTAAAAAATAATAACATTAACGGTATCAATTTCATGCAACATATACTCATTTCAACAATACATGTCTCTTCAGTGATGCTGGTGGCCAAAACATTTGAAATCCAAAGTTTATATGAAAGTTGAAGAGCTATAATCCAAAAGGTCCAAAAAGTGTAGCCAAATCCGTGAAAGGAATCAGAGCTTTGCATGAGGTAATAATCAACTTCCGAAATAATGCATCGGCACCAATGGTTTTACAGTTAACATGCCAGATTCTTGATCTTTAAGTGTTATTATGATTATTAAAGTTTTGGTACGTCATAATTTTACAATTCATTCCAGGTGGAAGCTTAGTAGCTCTGGTAGTCATCGCATTAGTAGTGTTTCGTGTAGTGAAGACATATTCTATAAACAAGAAAAAGGAGATATCCTCTAATCAAAATGGTCACATTTACGGATAAGTAAAAGATACTAATAGTTTTTTAAGAATAATAAATTGAGTAGGCAGCAGTAGACGAAAGGGGGAGACAATTCAGGAAGGAAGTGACCCTTACATAATATTAAGTCATTAATAACAATTACTTAAATTTGTGATTGACAAAAGGGATGCGAAATATATCAAAGGGATATTTTTACAAACTACAAATGAAATGATAAAAAAAAACGACACAAAGTCAAACAACAGTAAAGATCTTTTGAAATAAAGAACACAAAACGTTAATCCAAAGCCGGGTATTTGATTATTAGTCAATGTATCAAACATGTTGCTTTATCATAGCCAACAATAAAGGCTTCTTAATTTGTAGGAAAACAAAAGATAATTCTAATTTTATAGTTTCATGACACATGGTCTAGCTGGAGCATTCAGATTGAAACTTGGAGATTCGATAACATTTACAATTAAAATAAGATAAACATATCGTTCCATCATGGGCAGTTTTGAACACAGACGAAGATTTTGCCCTTTTGCCTGAAGGAATCAGGGTAATCTCTTGAATATAAAAAACTTCTACTCGTTGTTACTCCAAAAATGTGGATGATGATCTTGTTCTGTATTTCAACGTATTAAATTTAAAGATGATTGCATTCACACATATTTCAAGAAATAACTGAAATTGCCATTAATTTCTGAATTTTAACTCAAAGGATAGACTCATAAGGCTTGTGAATAGAGAACATATTAATGAAATTTATCCTGTTGAACTTACTTTAAATAAAGCTAATACTAACAATGACCACTGCCCTTTTCTCGATCTTGATATCTATATCACTAATGGAAAGTTGAATACTAAAATTTATGATAAAAGGGATGATTTTTCATTTCCTATCGTTAATTATCCGTTTTTAGATGGTGACGTTCCCTTGTCACCATCTTACGGTGTTTATATATCTCAACTTGTACGATTCGCTCGTGTATGTAACAATGTTTTCGATTTTAACGAGAGAAATTTATGTATTACTGAAAAATTATTACACCAGGGTTTTCGATATCACAAACTAGTCAAAACATTTACTAAATTTTATCATCGGTATAAAGACATCATTCGTAAATATAGCTCAACATGCAGACTTCTAATACGTACAGGTATTTCACATCCAATTTTTTATGGTAATATTCTTTATAAAGCACAAAGGTGTCAGTATTCACCTCAGAAACTTACAAAACCTTTGAATAGACTTATTAAGAAGGGATATAATTACGATACTGTTGTCAAGTCATTAAAGATTGCATATTTTGGCGTTAATATTGAGTCACTGATAAGGTCTTTGCATCGGAACTAAACACATTTATTCTAAAAACAGTTGTTGGCATGACACGGGTTATGTTCTTCTCATATATGTTATGATGGTATGATACTAAACCCCTAACGGGAAGGATTGTGCCTGATGTTCATATGATGAAATCATAATCTTTCAGTCAGTTTAATTTAAGTCTGGAGCTGGCATGTCAGTTAACTGCTAGTAGTCTGTTGTTATTTATGTATTATTGTCATTTTGTTTATTTTCTTTGGTTACATCTTCTGACATCAGACTCGGATTTCTCTTGAACTGAATTTTAATGTGCGTATTGTTATGCGTTTACTTTACTACATTGGTTAGAGGTATAGGGGGAGGGTTGAGATCTCACAAACATGTTTAACCCCGCCGCATTTTTGCGCCTGTCCCAAGTCAGGAGCCTCTGGCCTTTGTTAGTCTTGTATTATTTAAATTTAGTTTCTTGTGTACAATTTGGAAATTAGTATGGCGTTCATTATCACTGGACTAGTATATATTTGTTTAGGGGCCAGCTGAAGGACGCCTCCGGGTGCGGGAATTTCTCGCTACATTGAAGACCTGTTGGTGACCCTCTGCTGTTGTTTTTTTATTTGGTCGGGTTGTTGTCTCTTTGACACATTCCCCATTTCCATTCTCAATTTTATACATTTGTGTATTCCTTCTGCTTCAGACACAACGAGGGCTGTGTGGGATAGTATATTCAACATAGGCGTTTGGGTACATGATTTGGTTGGTTCTTTTGTCATTGTATGCACTGAATGCTTTTATTCAAATTTTCAATATTATACCACATACTTAGCACTTCTATGCTTGTCTCCAATGTATCTAGTTTTGGTGCTAATTCACCAATTCTGATACAATCCCTTATTTTTGCTATCCATACTTCCGGGTGTTGTTTGCTCTTTGGTTGGGTTGTTGACTCTTTGACATATTCCCCATTTCCATTCTCAAAGATTTCAACTTATGAAAGATTATGTTACTTCCCCTTGTACATGTTTGAAGCAATACGACCAATTATAACTAATACAAATGGTGATTATCTTGATTTTCTTTTCTTTTAAATGAAGATTGTACATGTATGTTGACGCCAGACGTATTTTGTTGTTTATTTGTCTTCGCCAAATTTCTATTTCAATGACATCTTCCCCATGTATATCTTGATAAAATCAAACCGCAAGCAACAGTGAACTACATTCGCACCACACAGCGACTGTTAAAACAAATATGAATCATAATACCACCATTTGTGAGCATTTTTCTAAAGATATGGTATCCTTAACATGGTCATAATGATAAATTTACTATTATCAAAACTTTGAATTTTTGAAAAATTAAGGCTTTTCTACCTAGATTACCTAGATTACCTTAGCTGTATTTGGCAAAACTTCTAGGAATTTTTGGTCCTCAATGCTCTACAACTTTGTACGTTATTTGGCCTTTTTAACATTTTTTTATTCGAGCGTAACTGATGAGTCTTTTGTAGACGAAACGTGTGTCTGGCGTAAATATAAATTTTCAATCCTGGTACTATAATGAGTTTATTCAATAGAATATAACGAATTAAAAAAAAATGTCCTACTTATATCTTATATACAATTGTTATTAAAACAATGACTCAAAATATAAGTCACCTAGTTCTGTATTAGGAACGGTTGCGTACCTTGGTAACTGACTGCAAAGAAATTTTGCCAACACTACATTTTGTACATGACAAAAACCTGTCAATCGAGAAATCAAGATTTGTGTCCACTATATATTACAAGGGTTTTCAACAATACTTTACCTGAAAACATACATGTATTACTCAGTTTATTTTAAAAAGATAGAAAATAAACATATAAAAAACTATATTGTTTCAATTTTGTTTTATAGTTGAATTATTATTAAAATGGACATGACTAATTTATGGGTTTATTGTTGAAAACATTCATCGTCCGGTATATGAACGTGCACATTGTCATATTACCGTGTTGCCAAAGTCTTGAAAAATTCAGTGACAAGTCAAATTCATTTATGCAACAGTTAAGAAAGACGAGGACGTTTGTGATTAGACAAAAAGTGAATATTCGTAGTAATTTGTGACATAGATATTCAATAACGGTCAATTAATATATGATCGTGTCCATACACTTTCCAAAATGTTGATTTCAACTCTATTATAAACCCTATGTTCAATAGATTACTTGTTGGCAGTATCTCTCTATCAAAGGAGTTACCACAAGCCTGAGAATATCGTAAACTTATAGAGCTCTCATTTTGCGTCAGACTATGCATCGAAAGAAGAAAATGTTCATGCCGACACAGAAGTATCACTAAAAAGGATAGATATTGGCACCATTTATAGATATACAACAAGATATAACAAATACAACAAAACAGAAACCTTCATTTCATCACTTTTGTGTCTGAGAATCCATCTAAACTCATAAATATTACTTCATTGTCAGAATATCAAAAAAAAACATATGAAATTGTGTCGCTTTAAATTGTTTCGCGACATAAATGTAGACTTATAAACCTCAAATTATGCATTTTTACAGTTGTCGACAAAGGTTAAGGAAACCTTAGACTTCAAATCATAAAAAAGATGAAATATTGTCGCTTTAAATTCTTTCGCGACATAAATATAGACTTAAAAACCTCAAATTATGCATTCTTACTGTTGTCGACAAAGGTTTTAGTAACCGTAGACTTCAAATCATAATAAAGATGAAATAATGTCGCTTTAAACTTATTTCGCGACATAAATATCAGTAACCGCACACTTATAAATCTCTTAATTTGTGTCAAACTATTCATTCTTACAATGAAAGAATGATGCCGGAGCAGAAAAATCAGAGAGAAGGGAAGACATTGCCACCTTTTGTTGATACCGACAACAAATTTTGTGACTTAAACGGGTTTTCATTCCCATTAATGTAAACAATTCCATCAGGATGTTTTTAAAAGTACTCAATTATAAGGCCAGTACCAGAATATCATTCAAAAAGAAGAAATATTGGCATTTTCTATTCTTGTCGACAAAACTTTAGTATAACCGTAGACTTACGAAGCGCTTAATTTTTGAAAAACTGTTCATCCCGACGTACATAAAGTACTTAATAATTATGTCGGTAGAGAATATTCAAGAAATAGGGTAAATATATTGATGAATACAACAAATACACAACAACTTAACACTTAAACTCCTTCATGGAAGGCTATCATTTATTAATTAATTAGGTGCAGCACATTGGACTGTTGTACCAGCAGTGTCACTTTGAATTGTTTAGTAGGAGGACACTAACTTTATAGCGGAAGTTTAAACAAAATTAATTCTTCTTCATAAGCTCCCTTATAATTCTGTATCGTACAAATGAGGAACGAAATCGACATTGAGGGGAGCATGTTTGTTTCACATAAGTATGCCAAATGTATTTTAAAAAGAAATGACCCACAAACGTATCAAATGTGTTGCCAATCATCAAAACCTAAAGCATCAGGTCGTAAGACTTTTGACGTGACTCGGTATTTATGTACCCACCGATCGGGGTTTTGGCTTTGGACGATTCTGTGTGGATCAAAGCGTGCGATTCTGACGCAATAGGTTAGTACAGTGTTGTTTTTCATTTTGTTACCCTTGTTTTTATATTTTACTGTTACATATACACAACGTCTCTTTTTATTCAACTCGTTTTTTTTCAATTATACGATATATTTCAATTGTCATTATTTGTTTTGCTTCGTTTCAATAATGTTTGTTAGTTATCACCGTGTTGAACGCTACATGCGGGATAACGGCTATGTTTTACACGGGTGGCGGTTTTGAAGCGGGAAAAATCTATCAAGGCAAGTTCAAGTATCAAAGTTTCTTTTTTGAAAATCAATAGAATGGAATAATGTATTGCACGGAAGGAACCGAATCAAAATCTATTTCCAGCAAACAGAAGCAGACGTTTTCAGTGCTCTGATTTATCAAGCGCCTCTCCCTATGTTTCTGTGTTGAAGATTTTGAGGCTTTGTATGCAAGTTTTAGGGTAAACAACTGCTTTTGACTATATTTTCCTGAAAGATTTATATATAAATGAATTCCGATCATGGAATTTTAACCCAATGTAAGCTTCTACAAAAGACATATTATCCCTCTTCATGTTCCACTATTTGTTTACTTTGAGGATTTTTATCTATTTTTATCATTAAAATGAACACTACTTAAAAGACTAAACTATGTGCCAAATGAAATACCTTAAGTTTGTTATTTGTCATAATAACAGAGTAAGTGTATTTGAATTACAAAGTATTAGATAATATCGAATTATATCCAAATCTATTTTATTTTTTTTGGATCAAAAACTCCCTGAGACACAAATCTGACGCCCCGAGCGACACATTGTATTTTGATGCAAAATTAGTTTTAAAATCAATAATTATTTACTTAGAAGCTAGCATTTGGTTAAAATTCCATGATAGGAATTCATTTATATATATATATAACTTTTACAGGACAAAATCGTCAAACCAGTTTATTACCCTAAACTTGCATACGAAGCCTCAAAATCCTCAACACGGAAACCAAGGAAGAATAGAGCACTGAAAACGTCTGCTTCTGCTTGCTGGAAAAAGATAATGGTTCGCTTCCTTCCTCGTAGTACAGTATTTGTAACTTGCAATTCTCGAAAAAGAAATTTTGATACTTGAAGTTGTCTTGATATATTTTCTCCTCTTCAAAACCTCCACTACGTGTCATACAAAGCCGACTATCCGCATGTGGCGTTCTACATAAATTGAGTGTTGTTAGCTTTACGCGTGGCGTTCTATACGATGGTTATGTGTTCAAAGTTTTTTATGAAAAGAAGATTTTTTTATATACAAATATATTAGCAATATAATTTACATTACACTTAATATTAACATTCCCAAGGGTCAAATCAGAAAGTAAAGATTTTACCGTTCGATTGTTTTCTTGACTAAAAGTGTCTTTATACGTTAGAGGTATTGACGTGGACAGATCATTAAATCAAACATGGAATTCCCGCTGATTGTGAAATATATAAAACTCCTTTATCACACCTCACGAGATGCAAAGTGTGTTATCTTATTGTGATCATGTTATCAAATGTAGGGTCATATAAAATGTATATATGGATAAAAATAAAACTGAATGGTCAATTGTTTTCATTTCAATTTTACGATGAAGAACATACGTGAATATAGTATTTATGCTGCTGTCATTTTGTCAGTTGTTGGACAAATAGCAAGTATGAGGTATGTAATCAATGATGTGGAACTTTAAATTATGTGTCACAGATTATCAATAAAACATTTGTAAAACCAAAATACAATAAAATAAAATAAATTGCCTTAACGGAAAGGTTGTTTATCTGTATTTACAAAAACTGCGATGCATTGACTATATTGGCTGACATTGATTCACCATTACAATATACAAATGTGATTTCACGTAAATGAAAATATTTGTTCTCTTTTTCTTATCCGATTTATTATTGCCCGAAATCTAGATTAGTTTTCTATAACCAATGCATGGTTTTCTTGTTCTTGGTCAAACCTCAATTATGAGGTCAATATTTTTTCCCTCTGATTTGGCACGGTAGACGTCTTTAAATAAGTCGACGAGTAAGAAGATATGTTTTACATTTGATGCAATTTCATAATATCAATGTCTTATCTGTAAGACCTACTGACAATTGCGGCGTCATTTACGTCGATGACACAATTTTACAAATAGTAAATCTGTTCAGCCAATCATGACAAACAATTTGAAAAAAAAATCACTATCTAGTGGACATTTTATTTTAATTGCATGATAACAACCGTGGGTAGAAATTGATCATTCAACCAAGCAATAAATATAAATCAATAGGAGAGCAGTAACACCTTGTTACAATGCTTATTTTTTATTCTAAAAAAATGTTTTGTATATGGAAACGATTTGAAAGCGAAGCCATATTACATTGGGTATCATAAATGATTCATAAATGACAAAATAAATGAACAAAAGATGTTTATAATGACAGCTTAAGAGCTATTTCTCATTTCTACAATAGAACAAAAAGTTAAATTTACTGTTATAACTTACGTCGTAACTACACTCCCCTTCCTTTCATGAATGTGACCTACCGATTTAGACTATTTACCGTATTTGTTATAACACGAGCAACACGACGAGTAGCACATGTGGAGCAGGATCTGCTTACCCTTCCAGAGCACCAGAGATCACCCCTAGTTTTTGGTGGGGTTCGTGTTGCTTATTCTTCAGTTTATTATGTTGTGTCATGTGTACTATTGTTTGTCTGTTTGTCTGTTTGTCTTTTTTCATTTTTAGCCATGGCATTGTCAGTTTATTTTCGATTTATGAGTTTGACTGTTCCTCTGGTATCTTTTACATTTAAAACAATTCATTCATTTGACTTTTCTTTCAACCCTAAATTTTATACTACGGTATAAAAATATGTTCACGTGGACTTCTCCAATGTAAAACCCTCGGGTTTGATGCAAAGATACGCATATATCTACTTTTCAGCATTGTAATTTGATAATGTCACGTAGATCTTTACTGGTAAGCAGGTCGACTATAGCAAATAATAATTTCGACCATTATCTGTATTACTCCCTTTTTCAATTGATAGTTTACTTCCAACTCTGTACCGCTCAACCAAATAGATAGATTCCATCATTTTTATTTGTTATGGGCCTGAATACTAATGAAATAGTTGTCACTGAACTACAATCAATCAATCCATCAATTTTTATTAGTAATTTTAGCATGAGCTGTGGTCCAGGAGTCGATGATCCAAACTCGTGCACTCAGACTAGCAGAACACAGAAATGCTATCGGTACAATGGTGAAACAAAATGTGAGGTGACAACATACGCATGTCAGAGCATGTGTTGTCCAGGTTGGGAATTAGGCATGAAGGGGAAATGTGACATACGTGAGTTTATACGTGACAGACAAGGTCAAATATTTAGAACAAGAAATTATATTTAAATTCAGTTTATATAGTGCTAAAATAAATCCCTCTCTGTAATATAGATAAATTCTTTTACAATCAGATTTGATGTATCTGTAACAGTTGCAGGTTTGCTAGGAGTAGGTGCATTTTTTACTTATAGAAATTAAAGTTTTGTTTTGCTAGTTTATGTAAGAGGAAAGTTAATAACTATTGGGTGTTGTTTTTTGGTGGAAATAATATAGTGTTTTTGTCTAACAAATGCCGATATGAATTTACTGCATTGCTTTTATTCTAGATCAGTAGTGTTTTGTGTTTCATACGATACAGTTTTGAACCTATTATGACATTTTAATGAAAATTTGCATAAAGGCTATTATTCACCTGATTATTTCAGATATGTAATAAAAATGTATCTTCATTGTGCTACTTTTTGAGTAGAAGGATGTCAAAACTTCAGATATTACGAAAATTCGAATTTGTCGAAGAACTTTTCGTTTCGATAGAAAAACAAATCCTTTTTGCTTTAAAAGATATTCACTAAGCTGGTTTTTGTTAAATTATTTGTAATTTCTGTTTTATATTAGTATACTAAAATAAATTGGTCGAAAACTATAGTTTCGCAAATATATTTCACATTGTGTTATTACTTGGATATACTGAGTTAAACTCAAACATTGTCCTAGTAACTTGTTGTATTTCAAGAATGCATTATTTCACAGCAATCAAGAATTTCCAATGCTCAGAATCATTAATCAACAGCACCAAAAGGCACGGAAGTGAATATTGCGTAGACAATACTTATTGTAACCAAGGAGAAGTGTGCTGCTCCAACTATTGTACACGTATACAATTGTCTAAACACCACTGCTGGTATCGTAATGTATATCGGACTGTAGGAGAAACCAATACAACCACAAATGATGTATGTCAATTGTGTAGCTGTAATACCGATGGTCATATAGCAACTATGGAATGTGAGAAATCTACATGTAGCTGGGACAATCAGACAGGTGATTAAAGTTTAATTAGAATTTCAAAAATCCTTATATGTATACCAGTCAAGAGACATGAATATTTTATATAGGGTGTGAGAGGAATCGAAGGGTTTCTTTTGGAAATTCTCTAAGTTGTTGAAAGGCGGATAGCTTTCAGAAAATGAATTGGACCTTAAGCCATGGAATAACAACAGCAGAGAACATACAATGGCTTTCCTTACAATACTGTTGTCCATTCGTTTGATGTGTTTTGTCATTTCATTTCAACTTTTGATAATGAATTTTACAATTAAATTTCCCTCGCAGTTCAGTATTTTTGTGATTTTACTTTTTTCTCATAAGCAATTTATTTCGTTAAAATATAAAAAAAAAAACAAGAATGTGTCCCCAGTACATGGATGCCCCCCTCGCACTATATTTTCTATGTTCAGTGGACCGTGAAATTGGGGTCAGAACTCTAATTTGACATTAAAATTAGAGATCATATCATAAGGAACATATATACTAAGTTTCAGGTTGATTGGACTTCAACTTCATCAAAAACTACCTCGACCAAAAACTTTAACCTGAAACTGGACAGACGAACGAACGAACGGACGGACGGATGAACGGTACGACGGACGCACGGACGCACAGACCAGAAAACATAATGCCCCTCTACTATCGTAGGTGGGGCATAAAACATATTTTGATTTTATTACAAATCTTCTGTACAGTGACTCGGGATCTGTCTTTAAAGAAATCATATAAGTAGATCGTTCCATCAACAACATCTTCAACTCAGAACAAACTCAGTATTTATGCTTCTTTTTTATGTACATGTAGGGATCCAATTCTTATAATTCAGAAAAATATCAATCAATCAATTAACAAAATTAATGTTTTTTTAATTTATTTTGTAGATATTCCAAAATACTATAAACGTAAGTTGACTATATCGCTAAAACAAACACATTTGTTTCAGCTAATTGTTGTGTATACAGCACAAGCACAATGAAATGTATCCGTTTCATGTATTTAACATAGTATTTCCTATCTAAATTAAAAAAGAAATATTACAACAAATATCAAACTTGCATTTTTTGGACTTTTCGAATTCGCTTCAAGTTATTATATGAAAGCGTATATGAAAAAAATCTTTCTAATTGAACTTAAGAAAGTGTGATCGAATATGCATCGATTCATTAAACAAATAAACATGTACAAGTATGCATAATTAAATAAAGGGGACTTTGTCGTACATTTGTACGCCTACCATGATATATCTAGCAACGAAGATAATAAAGTTACCAGATACCGGGGTTTGAGGGAATTGGCCACATAATGGTCATATTTAGAGTTGATGATATTTTTAATATCCATTTTTTAGAAACATAGACGTTTTTACACCGAGGAAAGTATAAGCATGACATTCAATGTTGATTTTATTTTGTATATGGTTTGTATAAGGCCATCTTTTTCATTGCAGCTCCAGTTATACAAAACATACCAAAGAAAGGACAGAAGGTATCAGTGTATGTTTTGAGCACAAGAAACTCTGCATATCTTGATACCAATTTTATATATGCTCTGGACTTTGAAGGAAACATGATGAAAGTTTATGTATCGGAGAATACATTTAAGCACTGTCTATGTACTAATTCTACCGAGTCCGTCATTGCTAAGTCGGTACCCGACAAATATGGAAATTATAATGAAACCAATTTCCTGGTAAATATTATTGGTAAGTCTGATTATAGATGCACCATATTGTCAGTTTTACTTCAAAGGTTTGATAATTGGTTATCTTTTAAGATAATGATATTTTGTACCTTAAAACAATATGAGGATTTTAACGGAAGGGGTTCAAAACTCTCATTTAAAGAAAGACAGACAACAACATAGGTTAAACATATTCTATTTGCTTAAATATGTTAAAGGGATGAGACACAAGTTAATAATCTTAAATGTATGCATTATTATCCCATGAACAATTTATAACATTAGAATAATAGCATTGCAGAGAACATAAATTATCACATAAGGAAAGTTAGCCTTTATTTGTCTTGGTTTATAAGATTTTCAAAAAGTATCTGTGAGAAGTCAAAGATTCGAAATTGAACGCAGCTATAAATTAGACTCCTTACCAAATATCAAATATCAAACTTATTAAACCTTTGCAGATAGATTTGAGCCAGTCTTCCATAACTGTCCACAAGATAGAGTTATACAATCAAATGACCTGTTTGGATGGACAGCGCCTACCGTTACTGATAATGTAGGAGTTCGGGAAATTGATGGACCAGTCCTACCACAAAGGAACAAAACCAATCTGGTTCCCGGAACTTACACCATGGTCTATAAAGCCAAAGACTGGTCAAATAATACCGCAACATGCAGATTTACAATAACAGTTCAAGATCCACCAGGTGACTTATTTCATCTTATTTTCACAGAAGAGATCATTCGATTTGTCAAAAATGCACTATAAAAAAGAGGGGCGAAAGATTTCAGAGGGACAGTCAAACTCATAATCTAAAACAAACTGACAACGACATGACTAAATTGAAAAAGACAAATAGACAAATAATAGTACACATAACACAACATAGAAAACTAAAGACTAAGCAACACGAGCCCAACCAAAAACTAGGGGTGATTTCTGGTGCTCCGGAAGGGTAAGCAGATCCTGATCCACATGTGGCACCGTCGTGTTGCTCATGTTATTACAAACCCGGTAAATTCGGTAGGTCACATTTAACATATTTTTCAGTGCAACTTCACAAGCAGTACAAAGAAAATAGAAAATAACAAATAACAATTAAAATCAGTAAGTCGAAGACACACAGATCATAATAAAAGCGAAAAGACGACATGAAAAATAAGCAGTCCAATAAACGCTTTACTGAAACCTGAAGAAGAAAAATGAGTAAAATGAATCCAACCAAAAACCAGTAGTGAATTCACAATTAAAGTTCATAATTTGATCGAAATCTAGAATAATTCAGTACATTGAAATGGTCCCTTTATTAAAAAGAAACAAATTTAACATTGTTCCTGCTCAATTCATGCATTTCTTCCAATTTTCTTCTGCTTAAAGTATTTTCTGTGGACTGTCTGATGTTATATAAGTAAGTTATATCAGTGTCTTTCTTCAACTGTTTTTTTTTAAATGGCACAAAAAAACTAAACACTGTCATCTGACTATATTTCATGATAGCTTATTTTTCTTTTTAAAATTTAGACGTGAATCCTAAGCCAGCGCATGAGCATAAAATGAGTGTTACCTTGCTGATAATTATTGGTAAGTACATTGTTAACATTACATATATTAAGTTCAGAAGAAAAAACAAATAATACATTTTAAACTTCGAATGATTTATGGTGTAGAGGTCAAAACGAAAGCCATGAAAAAAACCTTCACGACTGTAGTGAGGTGATTGGCAAATAATAGTAATTGAATGATTCTATTCATATAACAGTTGTGGACGTACTTAATTGCCCCTGATATTCTCAAAATTCAATAAGACTGTTTGCCTAATAACTGTCATAATGTATGTTAATTAACTTTGAGGGTTATATTATATGCTTTCTAGTAAATGCACTGTATATATTAATTATTGGTAGCAACTGCAGCAGCGCTAACGAAAGTGGCAAGCGTTAATAGTCCGGCGCATAAACCAGTAGACCAGTTTAACCTTCAAAAGGGTGTTAATTTACTATTTTTTGTGAATAGACTTGAAGATAACGCAGGTAAATTAGATTGCCCGTGTGATACGAGTACATCACAAAACAAATGGTTTGAATCGGAAACATTTAAAGTACCTTCCTTGCATTGACACCAATGGTTTTACAGTAAACGTGCAAAATACTTTATTTTATTATGATTATTTAAATGTTGGTATGTCATATTCTTTTTCAGGTGGAAGCTTAGCAGCTCTCGTAGTGATCGCATTAGTAGCGTTTTATGTATCCAGTATGTGTCGTATAGTGAAGACATATTCTGTTAACGAGAAAAAGAAGATACCCTCTAACGAACATGGACACGTTTACGGATCAGTGAATGATAATAGTAAATTGTAAAAGAATTTTTAATTAGGAAGCCAGCAGAAGACGACAGAGAAGACAATTCAAGAAGGAGAAGACAGTGTGATCTTGACATAATGTATAAGCATAAATAATAGCTACTTTAGTTCCAATTTTATGAACAAATGTACTCACTAACATGAAAAATTAGCTGTTTAAAAGATAAAAAGATAAATGTATATAATTAATGATTTTATCACTGGAGCTTATTTTTTTTGTCAATTTATCTATTGCGATAGGTTTAAAAATATTAAAGAAGAAACGATTTGTTTTAAATCATTTTTACAGAGCTTATTCGATATCATTGCTAATGGACGCCGAGGGTATTACCAGTTTTACCTTCCTGAGGGCCAAGTTGGGCTCGGCTATTATTTTCTACGGTTTATTTGGTCAAGCAATTCAATGAAAAATGTTGCAGTTCTTGTACATCCTTTCAAATATTCGGTTTTGAGAGTTCCCGATGGTCGGAGATTCATCTAGGAAAGCGCTTCGGACGCATCAAAGTGTTGTTCGATTTAAATTAAAACTGTCAACCTTTTAAATGCTTAGAAGTGATTTTGACAAATTTGCTGGTAGACGTTTCGTCCCCAAGGGTATCACCAGCCCAGTAGTCAACACTTCGGTGTTGACGTGAATATCAATAATGTGGTCATTTTTTTTTATAAATTTCCTGTTAATAAAAGTTTAAATTTTTCGAAAAACTAAGGATTTTCTTATTCCAGGCATAGATTTCCTTAGACGTAATTGGCACGACTTTTTGGAATTATGGATCCTCAATGCTCTTCAGCTTTGTAATTGTTTGGCTTTATAAATATTTTGATATGAGCGTCACTGATGAGTCTTATGTAGACGAAACGCGCGTATGGCGTACTAAATTATAATCCTGGTACCTTTGATAACTATTTACACCACTGGGTCGATGCCACTGCTGGTGGACGTTTCGTCCCCGAGGGTATCACCAGCCCAGTAGTCAACACTTCGGTGTTGACATGAATATCAATAATGTGGTCATTTTTTTTTTAATTTCCTGTTAACAATAGTTTAAATTTTTCAAAAACTAAGGATTTTCTTATTCCAGGCATAGATTTCCTTAGCCGTAATTGGCACAACTTTTTGAAATTTTGGATCCTCAATGCTCGTCAACTTTGTAATTGTTTGGCTTTATAAATATTTTGATATGAGCGTCACTGATAAGTCTTGTGTAGACGAAACGCGCGTCTGGCGTACTAAATTATAATCCTGGTACCTTTGATAACTATTTACACTTTAAATGTAATCGAAACTTTAAAAAAAAAATGAATCAATGATTAATGAGTTGTTAGATTCTTACTCCTAACATTAGAATGTACTTGGGCTATTAGTGTTTTAGTAACCCAGCTTCATCATGTCGCCGGCTTTCCTATTTATTTAAAAAAAAAAAGTGTTTTCTATTCACTACTTTGTTCTGTAGTCTTTAGCAATTTTGATATCAGATTTTCTATTCTCAAAATTGATTTCTTTGGTATGGCCCTATTAAGTCAGTTCTTATAATAGGTCCAGACATACCAAAAAAGGGTATACTTTTAAATGTAATATAATATTTCGTATCTGAGAATGTTCATAGAAACTATATAAAGTTAATCTCAATTAGAGCTTAAATGGCCCGGTTTGGCTTTTTTAAAGGTATTTCCTTGACATTTGTGATTTTTCAATTCAGTTTGTGTATTAATATACATAAGTGTAGATTAAATTTTTACTCTATTTAGCTTCATATATGATCGTCTGGTATTTTTCAATCGTTTCCTGAATTGGTACTTTGAAGTGAAAAACTTTATTATCATTATAAAGAAATACAAACACAATTTAAGTTTACAAATTGAGTAGGCTCAGTTCGCTATTCTTTGACTAACGGTTACCCATGCTTGTTCACCAGGCATTTAAACAACACTGATAATGCAATCGTTTGACTCTGAACTTTCCTCACAAAGGTACACATACGGTTTAGGGGGAAATTCATAGATTAAGGTTGGATTTTTGTTTACGTAAGGGAGATAATGCACTTTCGAGCGCTGTGGTTGGAAGAAATTGAAATTATACAGCTTTTGATAATTTATGAATAAAACTGTATTTTTTATGTTAAAGATATTTAAATTTAGGGACACAGAGGAATATGTTTTGGTGAAATATTCGAAATTGTCCATTGATGCAATAAACAAGCTTTGGACTTCAATTTCTGAAACAGAATTATAAAGTACTAATATCACACATAACTGTTTTGTCCAGGTTTTTATTATAAATGTGGTAAATTAAGAAAACGTAAGTATTGTCGCCGATGAAAGACAAAATACTACCGTTTTTATTAACTATCTTTCTATGAATTCAACTTTTGAAAGATTAAGTTACTTCCCCTTTTACATGTCTGAAAGCAGTACGATCAATCATAACTAGCTCCCATCGGTGATTATCTAAAATGTACTTTCAGGGGCGCAAACCATGTCATCATTTATAAGTATATATCGTAATAAAAGGGGATTTCAACCCCCTGATCCCACTCGCAGTTTGAACAGTTTGGGGTTCGCGTTGTTTATTCAATCTTTAGTTTTCTATGTTGTGTTATGTGTACTATTGTTTGTCTGTTTGTCCTTTTCATTTTTAGCCATGGCGTTGTCAGTTTATTGTCGATTTATGAGTTTGACTGTCCCTCTGGAATCTTTCGTCCCTCATTTTGAATCCACCACTGACTTTTTTTGTGGATGACAGTACATGTATGTTGACAGTAAGATGTCTTTTGTTTTGGTTTTCTGTTGTTGTTTTTTTTGTTTGACTTTGTCTTTGTACAGTTTCTGCTTCTGCTGAAGTCGCACCACACAGAGACATGTTGAAACGCATGACTTCATTATTTTAATTAAAGATATATATGCTCTTCTAGTGAAATAAATACGCAGTGTTTTACGCCAATTTGTGAGTACTTTTCTAAAGACATGTTTGATAAACTACAAGCGCTGTATTAAATATGTTTCTTTGATTCTTCTACAATGTTCAATATTTTAAGGTTATTATAACTTCGCCATGGACAAGAAAGGGGAAAAGAAATAAGTTATGAACAGAGGATAACAGTGAGACGATTTTTTTATGAAAATTCTAACTTTTTTATTACAACTGTAATTATAGCAATGACTTAATATATTAATTACCAATGTCCGTATTTTTTCAAGAATGGTTGCGTACCTTGGTACCTGACTACAAAAGGAATTTTGCTAAAACTACATTTCGTACGTGACAAAAACCTGTCAATCGAGAAATCGAGATGTGTGTACATTATATATTATAAGGGTTTTCAACAAAGAAGTATAAAAAAACATAGATAGTACATGTATTACTCAATTTTATAAAGAAACATATTGTGTCATTTTGGTTAATGTTGAATTATTATTATAATGGACATGACTAATTTATGGGTTTGTTCCTGAATGCATTTGAATCATCCTGTAAAATAACGTGCACTTTGTCATATATTTTCGCTGTTAACCTTAAAGAATTTACCGTTCTTGATTTGGAATAATATATATGCGTTCCCGACGCGCAAATAAAATCGCTCCACTTAATAAATTAAAGAATGAATATTCAATGATATTAAAAGCAAATCCTAATGTTGATGATGGTCTTAAAACAATTTGAAGTACAAAATAAAAACAACACGCACTGTACAAATCACATGCGTCCGAAGCCCTTTTATTGATTTAGGACCTCTAAAACATTTACACTTAAAAGTCAGAGATGAATAAATACGTAGGAAACGATAGGAAATGTATGAACTAAGAGAACGTGAAAAGAATATCCAATTTCTCTATGATCAACTTTGTATAAGGGAGATGGAACCTTAGTTTTTTTTATGCCCCACCTACGATAGAAGAGGTGTATCATATTTTCTGTTCTGTGCGTCCGTTCGTTCGTTCGTGCATCAGTCCGTTCGTCCGTCCGTCCGTTCATCCGTCGTACCGTTCGTTCGTCCATCTGTCCCGCTTTAGGTATAAGGTTTTGGTCAAGATGATGATGGAGTTAAAGTCCGAACAACTTGAAACTTATTAAAAACTAATTAACATTTTGATGATGTTCCTAATAACACGATTGAGGTACAAAATGAAAGAAAAAATTAAAATTGCATGCGTCCGAAGCCCTTTTCTTGATTCAGGACCGCTCAAACCAAAACATTTGAAATATAATAAAGAAGATGTGGTATGATTGTCAATGAGACACTCCCCACAAAAGCAACTTCAAATATTTTAGCAAATGAAAAAAATAAAACAAATATGCATCGTATATAACTATGCAGACTATTACAATTTGAATTGCGATCTCATCAAAGTCCACAAAACATGCAGACATAAAAGCTTACAAATATCTCGTATTTTTATGAAATATTATTTGGCGTGAAAACCTACTTAAAATTTTTTCTATCAACTTTTTATGACAAAATAATATCTATAGATACATGTAGTTTTATCATGGAAATGCAGAATAGTAGGAAGCTAGTCCGATATATTTAGAAAAAAGGGAGAAAGATACCAGAGATCAAACTCAAAGATCGAAAACCGACTACGCTATGGCTAAAAAAGACAAACACAGTACTCAAGACAAAACATAGAAAACCATAGATCAAGCAACACAAACCCACCAAAACTGGGAGTTATTTTATGTGCTCTGGAAGGGTATGCGGATCCTGCTTCATATGTGGCACCCGTCGAGGTGCTCATGTTATCACAAACCTGGTAAATAGTCTAATTCGGTAGGTCACATTCGTGTAAAGGGAACGGGATTGTAGTTATGACAAAAGGGACAATCATATCCGAGATCATCTGTGAAATGTGTATTCCATAACGGACAACCAACTCGTGATGGCGTCCTTAAAATTAACGAAGGGATGATTTCAAATACTCCAATTGGAACTCTTAATGTGCAGACGGTTCAATCATTGAAATTATATAATATGAATGAAACATTCAATATTCAAAACGGTTTGCATAAGGTTGGGAGATTTTCGTTTAGGCTTCAAAGAGATATTTAGAATATTGTAAACATTGTCAGAAATTTTAAGCTGTTTATTTTGTCCGAATCTGAAAAAAATACTATGATATTAATAATTAGATTTTTACTTTCCTGCATTTGCAATAAAAAGTCAACATCGGTGCATGATTCTAACGCTTTATTTTAATGTAATTCGCTTTTCAATTGACCAACGACAAGATCCACTTATTAGAGAATCAGTTATGGTAGAGGGGTGCATTGCATTCATGCCAATTCTTACAAAGTTAAAAGTCTCTTCTGAATAAATATATTTTTCATACTATTAACCTGTATTTACCTGTATTATTGGGGCAAATGAAATGTTTTATTTTGGCGCAAATGAATTATGGTTTTTGGCTTAAATGAAAGATCATTTTGGCGTAAACGAAATGCCGAATGACGCAAAGGCAAAGCACCGCGATAGAGTAGTAATTTCAAAGATTACATAAAAATGATTTATTGATAGTCTATACAATATATGTTAGAAAAGTAGAAACCTTTTTGTTGTCTGCTAAAGGATTGCATTCGAGATTACTGATTTATACAACTAGTTCTCTATTTGAATACATTCAAACTGTACCAAGATGACAAAAAAAAAATTAAGGAACTATCAATTACGACTAATAGACTGCCTTCGGTATATAGTATTTGAATAGGTGGAAACTTTGCCTTGTGTACTATACTATCGGAAATTGTGTGATGGGACAGACAAGTAAAAGTAATATATTAAGATATGAAAATAGGTTTGCCCATATTCGGCGTAAAAAAATTACGAACTACAAGGAAGTGTACTCTCTCCTTCTTCTTCTTTTTAGAAATGGGAGTGAGGTAATGGGGGAACAAACGGAACGTTTCCGTTCTCTTTACTCCATCCTTTCATTCCTCTTTCTTGCAATCCCTACGATCTCCTCATCGATTTTCATAATAGTTTCCACCTCCCCAAACATTTTCCTCCTCATTAACCATCTTCCTTCTACCAACTTCATGTCTTTAACTTATCGTCATACCCTGGCCTTGTTTTCTCATTTCCCATTTTCTACTTCGCCTCTTCAAACGAAAAAGGAATCAGGGATTAAAAAAAAAAAATTCTACCACCTCAAATTAATTCTCTGTTGAAACATTTATATTACATAAATTTTACTAAATGTGTTTAAAATCAGTAAAAATAAAGACTTAAAATTTTCAGTTTCTTATGCTAAATTCTTTTCTGATGACCAATTTTAAATTGACTTTTCTCAGACTTTTGATTTTTGGCTTTCATGGTTGAAATCTCAATTCCCGCAATAAAAAGGCAAGGTTTTGTATCAATTATAAAGTAACGCTTAAAATATACAAGATTTCCAAATTTGTTGCATAAACAAGAAATTTTAACACTACTTTGTTCTGTAAGATGTGTTGTATTATTTTTGTTGTCAAGTATATTTTAAGGATTGTTTGTTAGTGGGTGGTTTTTTTTCACAATGAATTGTAAACGCCTTACCATAAGTAATTGCTTTTGCGTTAAAAAATGTAAACGCGAGCTAGACTTTCAAGATCAATTCAAATAAATATCGGATCAATGTCGTGCAAGTGTAAATGGGTGTAAGACAACACGAACCCCATATTACGTCAAAGGTAACGCCGGTGCGATTGAAATTCTTCTTTGAGGGATAAATGATCTATAAATTTTGTTTTATGTGGTTCATTTGTATACATGTATTACATTAACTTTATTTCAGATACCAATTGATAAATCAATTGATTGACGCACCAAAACCACATATCATATAAACTGTCCAATTACTGCATATCTTATTTAAGCGAATGTCATATCAAATGATTAAATGTATTTGCAAATTGAATATAGAAATTAAGGGAAAACAAGGAATTGTATAGTAAGACAAATCCCTTTGAAAAATAAGCAATTCTATTTCCCAATTATTTTCGTATGTGCAAGATGGCAAAGGCCTACTTCACTTTATATTTATACTGCTAGAAGTTATATAATTAGTTTTGATTTAATGCTCGTAAATATCTCTAACCTTTTCGTATTGAAAAGGTCACCTTCAAATGATTTAGTTGAAATATTATGAGTATTTAATAAGAGCGTCGCTTATAATGAACAGAAATAATCAGGTCAATTCTATTTTTGTAAAATCACAGAGGCCAATACATCAATCATGTTTTTCGATCATATACTACATGCCTACATGATAAGTACATGTCTGTTTAATATTTGATATATCGGACTTCATTATATCAATAACACCTCAAGAATATGTAAGATATTTGGCTTTTCTAAATACTGTTTTGTTTTTAAAGGTCAGGTGCTGGATTTTGGGTGTACGCGCCTATAGCTTCCCTTACCAAAACAAAAGCCCTGCGGCAAAGATTTGCAGCAAGTTTGCAGCAAACATTGCCGCAAGCTTGCAGCAAACCTTTGCTGCAAATTTGCCGCAACCATTTTACCATGCAAATGAAGTTTGCGGCAAGCTTGCTGCACACATAAATATGCAAATTAGATTTGCTGCAAGCTAATGCGGCAAACGTTTGTTGCAAACTTGCGGCAAACTTGCAGGAACTACACATATATTAATGTCATGTGTGAAGACACATTCAATTTATCTCTTTCAAATTACACAGCAACATTTTTACAAAGTCAATTTCTGTCTTTATACAAACAGTCATTGAAAGAATTCTTGCAAACTCATGAGATTTAAGGAAATACATACATGCATTTGAGTTTTGAAAAAGGGGCAGGAGTCATTCTCAAATGACATAATATACCTGTTTTAAAAAATGAACAAGGTAAAATCTCAAATGTGTATTGAGACTTTAAAGCTAGGTAATAATTGCATTACAGATTTTAACTTAATCTTAATAAACATGATAATAATGGTGCAGTACATCAGTTACAAATTAAAACTTATAATAGCTTAAGTTTTTCAATCACACATACATGTATATATAATTGCTTACTTAATTATGTATGATGATAACATTAACTATTTCATTAAAGCATGAAGTTTTATTAATCATTTGTACTTACAAAATTACATACGGATTATCCCATATTATTGAATCAAAATGTCTCCTTGATCTCTTATATGTGAAATGCATTTCCAAACACAACCAACATTGACCTAGCCACTATTTCAAATTGTTAGCATCCAGGAAGTGCCAACTAGGCATGCCCAGTCAATATTGTATAGATCCTGCAATGTTCTGGCAAACATATAGAATGGTCAAAGTTTTTCTGCAATCTTGCGGCAAACATACAGAATTGTCAAAGTTTTCTGCAATCATGCGGCAAACATTCTTTATTATTTAAACTTTGTGGCAATCTTACGGCAAACGTTGATGTTTCTGCAAACTTGCTGCAAGCTTGCAGCAATGTTTGCCGGAAGTTTGCAGCTAGCGGCAAACATCAGCAAACACTATTTTCTGTGTTCCTGCAAACTTTTTGTTTACTGCAAGCTTGCAGCAAGTCTGCTGCAAGTTTGCGGCAAACAATTCAGTTTCATAAGGGTTGTTGTTTAGGCTTGAATTGTTATATTCACTTGTCATTCTAATCTGTTGACCATAACCATGGTTCAATCACATATAACAGACTGTGGTTTCAATAGGTGAACTAAACAATCGTTTGGCGCTAGTAGTGACCAGAGAGGCAAGGATCTATTACAAAGGGGAAACAGACATATCTTATATAAATATTGTCATGTGTTTGTCCGGCAGATTTTGTTTTTCGACTAAAAATATCTATGCTCCATAGGTATTAGCCACGTTACTTTAAACACAAATTTTTGTACTGCCATGGTCATATGTCATTAACATTAAGGGACAACTTACTTTTACCTGTTTTTAAGATAAAGTATACCGTCAGTTAGTTCCCTTTAATGCTAAATTTCATAAAGATCCACTTAAATTGATAGACAATTTAAACCAGTACAGAAGATATTGTGGTGACATATTCGCTTTAGATAAATATAGATTTAATCCTAAATATAACAATATAATGTGTTCCCCGTAAAATACTTAGTACATCTGTATGTGTTGTCGCTTAAAAGGTTATAATATAAGATTTTCTCACGAATAATGCTATATCGGAAAGTTGTACAACCAGGACGACTTTTCCCTTCTTACTGTTGATTTTCTTATCTTTTAAGGGATCCTCCGCTTAGTCCTTCTTATGCTGTATATAATTTAAAGTTTGCGTAATGTTCTCGTGTTTAAAGTTCAATAACAGACGGTTACATGTATGAAGGTAGTATTTTCATTAATTACAACACTTATACAACAGGATACATATATCATAAATCTATAAAAACATCTAATAAGTTGCATCACTTATGTAGGGACTTTTTGTGGAAATTTCGGTATTGTAATTTGATACACAAATGGTGTTTCACACTTAGGTTTAAAATACTGTAATAATATTATATAATCAAAATTAGGTTGTTGCTACATAATCGTTAATAGTTGTCCCATAAGATGTTGATATGCCTTTCCTCTCTTGTGAAAAATTTAAATGAAATATAGCTATTGAAATGATTCTTAATTTGTCTACATTCGAGATTCAAAGATGGGCCTATGGAAAAAACACGTGTCTTATGTTTTAGACCTCAAGAATTCTTAGCGTGATGTGTTGATAGGTTTAATTTTACTGAAAATATATGCAAATTCCTTTTATTTTGTTCTTATTGTCCTTGCGTGATTTCATATTCACAGATAAAGAAGATAGATAATCGTAGTGATCATTGAAAAATTTATTCCATCAAAACGCGATAGAACAAAATCTAGTTACTTCTATTGTAAAAAAGATTTTGAAAACCATCTTGTTTGTTGAAGTGTTTAAGCTAATCGTTTATTAAATAATAATACAGAGCTTTACTTGTTTAGGAAATGGGGGAATCCAGGAGAATATCGAAGGATGTAGAAAAAAACTATACAAAAAAACAAAAAAAAACAAACAGCGCAAACAAAACCCACCCAAATCAAAATCCTGGTAAGTAGAAGTCTTGCGAAATATAAAAAAAAAAATATACGTTAATCGTCAAACTATTCCAATTAAGACTACAAGTGGGGACAGTCAAATCCTGGTTCATGGGATTTCGTAATCATTACAATTTTCGCTGTAGCAATAGTATTTTTCCGGTAACTTAAAAAATGTTCATCTAAAGAAATATTGTTACTCTGTTCTGTTTAAATCAGTATAAACTAGATATCGTTGAGATGGGATCCATCTCTGTAGGCCCCGCTGTGAATAACGTGTGGTAAAAAAATCTGGGTTGTCAACTGAAACCAAAGTTTTTGACCTTGACCTTGGACCTAGGAAGTTGTACGTACACTACGGTATGACACACCCTCTGGTGTTGGTTAATATACAGGTCAGGTGTAAACTTTTGAAATCATAACGGATCTTAAGATATAGAGCGGACACAATCTTTACCATAGAACATGAGGTTGCCAACTGAAACCAACGGTTTTTACCTTGACCTTTGACCTAGGAAGTTGTACATTTATTATGACACACCTTTTGGTGTCGGTTTATATGCAGTATAAACTTTGAAATCATAACGGTATTCGAGATATAGTGTGGTCACAATATCAAAAAAAAATACCAGGTTTATAAATTTTATACGCCAGACAAGCGATGTGACTACAAATGTCTCACTAAGTACTAGTATATATTCGTTTGTCCTAACTCGGCTTTAGGAAAGTCTGTGTGGATTCGGCTGAAGTGATATTGTTAACGTAAAAAAGAGAAAAAGTTCTTTCTATTTTCAACTATGTTTATATGAAAATGAACAGTAGTACATATTTTATTGTTCTAAAAAGAAATCACCTTTAGATCCGATTTTTGTTTTATTCATTCCCATAATGTGTAATGAACAACTTACCGCTTTTTTTTATCTCCTTTTATTCATGGTCGACTAATGGAAATTTATATAAAAAAAAAAAACCACACACAATTTGAATGATTTGCTGTAACTTTAAGAAAGCTAGCTATTCAAGAAATTGGTTTATATCCAAAAATGTTTAATTCTGTAAATCACTTGTGAAATACATAAATTCCGGATATGAAAATAAAACTTATTAAAAATACTAGGCTAATAGGGAAAACGGTACTATTACATTTTCCCAGCATTAGGTTGGTCTTTAGTGTACCCAAGGCAGGTGACGGAAGTCAACTTAGGAGTGCTGTGATTAGATGTAAGAGTACAATATATTTTTTTTTATTTATCAATGAATAACTACAGTGTGTATATTTACAATATACATTTTGAAACCTATTGAAATATTTTCTAGAGAATTATTCGTAAAGACTTCCAAATTTTCATAAATTTTATGTAAAATGACGATGGGCATGGATAACATAAACAAGCTCCTTTGGAAGTTGGTCATGATACTATTTGGCTTTAACTTTTAAAACTGATTAAAAAGTACTAACACCACACATAACTGTTTTTTCCACTGGTTTTTATTATAAACAATTATGGTAAGTAAGAAAATGTCGCCTATGACAGAATTATAAATAGTTCCGTTTTCCAACAGTGTATGCCATACGCAGCGACATTTACGCGATATGGTCATACCAGGATCAGGTCCTGTCCGGAACAACCATTTCTTAAATTCCATCAATCCACCACTCAATGAAAAACCCAACATGAAGAAATACCATACTTGTATAATGATAAGATATTGGTGGTATCAATAAATATGACATTGTGTTTGTTTTTGTGGTCACTTTTTATCTTTTTATAACAAGAAGTCAAAATTAATTTATACACGCCCATGATATTAACATTTATTGTATCATTGAACACCAAAGGTTGACATCCAATAAAGTCTTCAAACGGCAAGCTGTAAATAAGACAATAAAAGCCTCAGTTGAGCTATAAAAATAATTGGACCAATCACTAAAGGTAACTTATACAAGGCTTAATGAAGTGGTGTTTAACTTTGTGATTTTCAACCATAATAAAGAATATCAAAATTATTTTATCAAATTCCGATAGAACGCTGTTTTATGTGTAACTTTGACATTGCGCTATGTTGTTTTAGTATTATTTGATGATAGTTTGTCTTTACATAAAATGGTTTTGACATTACGTAATGATGCTTTACATAACATGGTTTTGACATTACGTAATGATGTTTGATATAACTCAATATGGAATAGTCATTTAATTTACCTTATGATATTTCGATATTACATGATATGGTTTCGTATCGGCTTGATATAGTTTTGTCATTACTTAATATGGTTCTGTCATTACTCGATGTGGTTTAGCCATTATCTAATGTAGTTGTGACATAAGCAAATGTGGGTTTAACATTACTTGATGTGTATGTGACTTAACGTAATGCAGTTGTTTCATGACATGATGTGGTTTTGTTATTTCGTAATGATGATTTGTCAATTCAAATTAAGTAATGACTATAATTCAATATTGAGTTATATCAAAGCATCATTATACGTAATGTCGAAAACAAACTATGTAAAGATAAACTATCATCAAGTAATACTAAAACAACTTTGCTTATTATCAGAGTTACACATAAATTCCATAAATTCTCCTTTATAAATTCGTCCGAATATGAAAATTATCTAATTGTGTTAAATTTTAAAAACACATCAGATTAATGTCTATAATATTAAATCATTACGCGTGTGTGAAACCTATATGTAAACAGTTAATTTACAACGCCATGAAAAGTACTAAAGGATAATAAGAGCTACATGTACAGTTCCGCAGCTTGTATCCTCTAAGAAAAAAAATCAATAAACGAACAACCTTTAGAAATCTTGTACCAGGATGTACAGTTTTTTACTTTTTTACTACCGTTTTGTCAAATAAGTATGTAGATGAGATTCAAATAAATGCTTTACTATAAAATTTTCCGTTGAACAATAAGACAATAGGTGCAATGCAAGTCAGTCTCTGGTCTATTTTCCGTGTCTCAGTCTGCAGAGCATGTTAAGTCTTTTTGCATTGTTTTTGTCAACATTTTCCTTACTAACGTTTTTTTTGTATGAATAAATGAATTAAATTAAAATGTTAGTTAGCACAAAAAAGGTAAATTGTGCACAATTTATCCCATTGATTTGATAAATTGTTAACATAGCAAATCCATATCGGGATGGTTAGGTGTCCTCTTATAACAAAGTATCAATATTAAAAAAAAAGCAGTGAATATTTTAATTAAAATGTTTTATTATACCTCTTATTCATTTTTTTTAAAGTTGTATTTATCAGAGCTGACACATCATGGTAACTATCAATTTTGCAATTTTCATTTGTACAATACATGTATAAGGAATTTGGAAAGGTGAAACCGACTTTGTGAGAAACTCAAGGTCGTTTAATGTTGTTCATTATTTAATATTTCCCCAGATGGAATTTTCTTATGCTTTGCCAAAATGTAGATTTTACCAGGTTATTTAAAAAATCAAATATTAAGTATCATTGGTTACCAAGCTGCAAACTGTGAAAAATTGCCCAATTTGATCATGGATTCTTCACGAAAACACTTATCTGTGAAAAGAAATAAATAAATCAAGATAGATTTTTTTTTTATAAGAAGACAGGTTTTATGAATGCTTTTAAAGATAAATAAAATAAGGTGTCAACGAACTTATTATTTTGCTACAAGTAGACTGAAAATTTTATTCACGTTCCTTTATAAAATTGTAATAAAGAATTATCTCCCCTTATAAAGCTAAACAAAACAATCATTAATAGACAACTTTCGAGTTTGTCCTTCACTGGAAAAAAACTTGTCAATTATGACGATACCCCTAAACGCACGAATGATGTTCACTAAAACCAAAGTTTTTGACGGAAATGCATCTAACTCGAAAGTTGTCTATTAGCAATTGTAAAAATAGTCAGTTATATAATAAAAACTTATTTCAGAGGAGACGCAGGTGATATGTCAATGAAACATCAAACCATCAACAAAATAAAAAATGGAGGTCAAGATTATATCTTCAAGCAAAGAATGATATCAATACGGTATAGCAAGCTAAAACATCTAGCGTCCCCATTATAGGATAGTTAGATTAGACATAACGGACACATTCAAAGATCTTCCTTCAATACCAAAGTCCCTAAATGACAATAATATTAAGTTGTCGAGAAAGAAGAAAAAATTATGTAATTTGTATATGCAAATGATCTGTCTAAAACTGGTAATAATAATTCAAGACATAAGAAATTCATTCCTTGTGTTATGCATTCTCTTCATTAAGAAGAATATGATAATATATTTTTTTTTGATAAAAAAAATATTTGTCATACTCATTTGTTATAAAACATCATATCTCAGAGGCGCGATTTGAAACTTCATGCTTAATTTTTTTTTATTGAAATGACCACTGCTTCTCTAATTTTTTTTATATTAGTATGAAAAATACACAAATCTACTTCCAGTTGAAAATTAATGTTTATCAAATTTCTTATGTCCTCATACATGTATATAAAAGACGGAAAATTCATAGTCTTAACAATCGTAACTTCACAAATTTAATTGAAATACAAATTACCTTTTGAAAGTTTCTTTGTATTGGATAAAGGTCATTTAGAACGATACCGCTTACATATAAGACAAGTTCATCCGATACGCACATGTGAAGGTCACCATATAAACGACTACATACAGGCAATATTACAAAGACATATTTCCCGCCTTTTCCGGCCGGAAAGTTGTAATCTGAAAGAACTAGATTTAATTCCAACACTGAACGTATTTCATTATAATAAGAATACGTAAATAAAACACACAAACAAGATGATATCCCACTTCTAAAAGCGTTTGATAATGAACAGTGTATAATTGTTCATTATAGTATAAAATATAAGGATAGCTGGAATTAAGCAAAAAAGAAGCTTTTCACCACAGACCAAAGGACAGAGATATAAACAAATGAAGACGTGTTTAAAATCTAATTTCCAGAGTGCACTTTCACTGGAAGACACGTACTGAATAGCACCGATTTTATCACGTTGCTCATGTGATGGTTTTATGTAAATTTATTTTAAATTCATTACTATAAAAATAGAAGATGTGATATGATTGAGAATGAGACAACTAGTTTAGTTTATATATTTCTAAGGGAAGAAAACTCTACCTCATCACCGAACTAATGTTATTAAACTAGTTTCCAGTATATAATTGAATACGTATTTCAGTAAAAAGGAACCATTTATACTAATACTAATAGATGTATCTTCATTAGATAAATGATAACTAGGGGATACAATTAAAGTCATCATTGATATCAGGATTGAAATTTTGTATATAAGTTATTCCTTTACCTTACTGTACTATATCATTTAAACAATCTATAAACAATTGAAGTATTTTGAGTTAAGGATTCTGTTTGGTTTTATTTCTGTTTTCCATTTTTTTTTATTAGAAATAATGCCTGAAATAAGATGACTCGGCAGTATAATATTACAATAAATTCATAGGCATTTATACAGTATTAACAGACTGAATACCCACAACAAATTTAAATCAATTACAACATAATTTTATTACCTGTTTTTATACCTCTTTCATATTATTCAAATTTCTTATAGTATATATCGTTTGATATAAAAAAAAAAAATGTTTTCTGTTGCTAAAATAAATTTTCCAAGAGTCATCTTAAACCTAACACTGCCGGAACTAATCATTATAATTTAATTCTGACTGGATGACCAACCGTCAAGTTATGTTAATACATAAATTTATATTCATTTCGATTTGCCTGGATGACCGGTCGTCCAATTACTAAACGGAACATGCATGACATCAGGATAGTAAAAGTACAACTAAGGAATGTAAAACAAAAGGTAAAAAAAAGCTGTTGTATTTTTGTGAATGGGCCATTATGACATAACTAAAATTTCTGATTATTACACACCTGGCTCGTTTGTTGTGGATAAATACATGATAGTTAATTGTTTTATCAATTGAAATATATTTGATTGTACTTGACAAAATTAATATCACATGTGTGGTATGGAAATACATAAAATTTGCACCCATTAACTTTTGTACGCAAAATATAAAGCAAAGTAATCAATCATGTTTAAATAACATTAATATTCCTACAATTTTAACTGATATAATAAGATAAACGTAGAATCGTTTCAAAAAACCAATAGCGAAAAAGCATTAAAATTTGTTTTCATATACAAAAGAAGAAGTAATATGCAACCTTTAATAATCCCGTCTTCGATTCGAATTTATATAAGGGGAAATAATGGACAACCTTTGTTAATTCCTTCTTATATTCGAATTTTCACAAGGGGAAATAATAGGTAATCTTTAGTTTGTTGAATACCAAAATTTATGACAAACGCGATGATTTTAATTTTCCTATAGTCAACTTTCCATTTCTGTGTAGCAACGTCCCAGCGGCACCAGCATATGGAGTATATGTGTCTCAATTGATACGTTACTCTAGAGCTAGCTCAAAGTACGTTGATTTTGTTGAACGAAGAATACTGCTTTCTCAAAAGTTGCTAAGACAGGGCTATGAATCAATCAAATTAAGGTCATCACTCAAGAAATTTTAGGGTCGCCATCATGAGCCAATTGGCCATTATAAAAAAAGTGTGTCAAAAATCATATCTGATTTTTTTTCCTCAGTCATATATCCTTCCATCTTTACCGAACTAAACAAAGAAATAACACGACGGGTGCCGTATACGGTGCAGGAAATGCTTACCCTTCCGGAGCACCTGATTTCACTCCCGGTTTTTAGTGGAGTTCGTGTTGTTTCTTATTTATTACTTATAGCTGTTTATGTAAATGTCCTTTGGTTATGTTAGTCTTTGTTTACTCACTGGTTTTGATTGTTATTGCCTTTAGTAATTCATTCTTAGATTCGAATTAAAATGAGGGAAAATAATGGACAAACTTTGAGAATTCCTTCTTAGATTCAAATTTACACAATGGGGAAACTATGGACATCCTTTGATAAATTTCTTCTTAGATTCGAACTAACACAAGGGGAAATACAACCAGTGTTAATTCATTCATAGATTTGAATTTACACAAGGCGAAATAATGGACAACCTTTGGTGATTTCTTTTTAGATTCAAAATAACACAAGGGGAATTAATAGACAACCTTTGGTGATTTCTTTTTAGATTCGAAATAACACAAGGGGATATATAAGACAACCTTTGGTAATTTCTTTTTAGATCCGAAATAACACTAGGGGAAATACTAAACCACCGTTGATTACTCCTTCTTAGATTCGAATCTACACAAGGGGAAACAATAGACAAACTTTGAGAATTCATTTTTAGATATGAATTTACACAAGGGAATATATTGGACAACCTTTAAAAATTCCTGCTTGGATTTGAATTTACACAAGGGATATATTGAACAACCTTTGGTATTTACTTCTAAGATTCGAGCTTACTAAAGGGGAAATAATGGACAACCTTGGCAAATTCATTCTTCTATCCGAACATATATTCTACCATCCTCTTTCTAAGCATTGCAATTTTATTCCAAAAGTAGACATCATAGTGAATTATTTTTAAAAGGGTTCTCAAGGGTAGGGACTATGTTGATGGTGTAATCTTATTTTTTTTTTTTTTTTTCGATAATGGTATTTTTGTCTTAAATCGCCCATGTTTATCCGAGCATCGGTACACTATATTTATAACATTTGTTGCACACATGTGTGTTTTACAGTATAATGAGTGTTGTAGATGATAATAATTTGTTTTAGCATATCACTTGTGAAACATTTAAATTAGACGTATTTTTCAGATGCACATCCATAACCCAAGGTAAAAACATTGTTCTCTTAGAGACACACGCGTTTGATTATTGTTCCGACTATGGAGTGGCGAAATGATGATTATTAATTAAAAGTACATTTTCACTTTGATTCATTAATAAGATAACTACTGTGGTACGGATATATACATTTCCGCAAGTTAACACATACTTACGTCACTTCTATATATTCGTAAAATAGAGGTCATCAATAAATGTGTACAAGTTTACAAATCCGTAAATAGAAGTGTTGTAAATGACGCGTATCTATCATTTCGTCATAATTTCATTCATAAATACAATTATTTTTAGCCAATGGTAATGTGTCTAGTCCGTAAGCTATTTATGAATTAATTTTGCGGTTTTTACTATAGCTTATATATAAGTATAGACGAATATGGAACTATTAAGAATAAATGAAGATGAACTCGATATTATCAAGTGTAATTGTATTCCTTATAATGACTGTCTTTTCAGTATCTGCAAGAAGTATACCATGTGGTAAGTGTCTTAAGTCTTTAAATATTTGTTATCTGTGACGGATATACGCAAGGTGTATGCGTATATGTTTGACCAACTGAATAGAGAAAAGAAATAACATCAAATAATTTGTTAAAAAAATATAAGATACATTTTTGAAAATGTCTAAATTAGTAGATTTAATAAAACGACAAATAACTCAATTTTTATCACCCATACTTAAAAGAGACAAATAAAGTTATAATTATGTTTTCTTTTATTTTTTATAGCTGAAAATGAACAAGAATTGAGATTTTATCTTGAAGAAGAAGACCCTATGAAGACAATTGCAGCACAGGTAACTTTTACAATTCTTTTCAAATTTATTTTGTATTTTTTGTTTGCAAATATGCAAAGTTATTAAATGAAGTATGTAAGTCATATTTTTAAAGGACAAATTCAATAAACAATTTGTACGTTAAATGCAGTGTTGTATTATAGATAATAAAATTGTGCTAAAAAAATATTTGTAGTAAAAATATAAATAATGCTTTGAATCAGATCCATAGCAGATATTTTGTTCTCTCTTTTTTTCTCATTTTTATGTGCCTTAGACAATTCAGAGTCCTACTGATTAAGTATGCCTAGACCTCATGGATAGTCAATGTCGCTAAACACTCCTTAGTAGTAGAACGTTTATTTAATGGAGATACGTTAAATGTTAAAATATGAAGTTTAAGACATTCTTTTTGTTTTGTTTTTTAGCTGGGATGTCTCATAAAAACTGTGGAATATTTAAAGAAAGAAGTAAGAGAACAAGACCAAAAGTCCAGAAAAAATCGTCATTTAGGAAGACTTCGATTTAAAAGACAAAGGGATTGAAAATTTACAATAGCTACCAGACAGTACTTTTGTGATTTCCAAGCGTTTCTGTGATATATGTATTGAATGAATGATATTTATTGAACGAAAGATATTTATTGAACGAAAGATATTTATTGAACGAAAGATATTTATTGAATTTTCCAAAGATTGTTTTTAATCAGTATTTGTACAATTAATCCATTTACATTTGTTTTAATCTTTTAAGAATAAATGTTTTGTTGTACATGTTCGTTTCTCTTTCTTATACGTATTACAAGAATATTACCTATAAGTTTCAAATTTCTACGTTTCAATTAACGGAAATGAGTGGTATTCAGAATTGAACATACGAACATTATTATAAAATTTGAATATACATATGTTGTATGAACCTGTCGCTCACTCTATATTTTGCATTACGGTTTTGTATTTTTCAGTTCTTTCGTGATATTCATTGGTTTGGAAGCTTTGAAATCAGTTTTGTAAGCAACAGTCTTTAAACTTATCTGATAAGTCCTAACCACATACACATTTAAAATACATTATGTGTAAATATTCTCCCAGTAACTTCTTGCATTTATTTTTACTTTATTCCTGTCATGTAATGTTGTGCTTTTGGTGTTATAATACGATTGCCATAAAACAAGAGGTTTGGCTAGCCACAAAGCTAGGTTCAACCACCATGTTTTTCTAAAAATTTCCTGTACAAAGTCAGGAAAATGGCAGTTGTTATCTTTATCTTATAGTTCGTTTCTGTGTGTGTTAAATTGTCGTTAAGTGTTTTGTTGCATTTTAGTGTTTCTAATGTTTCGTTGTTTCCCTCTTATAATCGATGTGTTTCCGCGGTAAAAAATATTGTTGTTTTTTATTTTAAACAGTCTAATTAATATTGATTATGGTATTTTTAAATTTAAAAAAATTTAAAATCGATTTATAGACAAAAAATGCATCAACACCAAATGTTTAAAAGTCAAATCGAATGTGGGAAAAAAACGAAAAAACACCCCCAGCAGGGAGACCTTTTCATAGACAAATACTATCTGAAAATCAATGTTAGTTAAGAATTTAAATTGTAAAAAGAAAACAAGCGTTTTCACTAATTTCCCCATTTTTTGATTCTTTTGAGCGGTATATTTACATAAACTTAAAACCCGGTGTATCCCCTTT